>CATQJA010002610.1:542500-557898 GCA_958295435.1 Mesorhabditis spiculigera | reverse complement strand
TTTGTGCGAATAGCACAGAAGAAAAAGGTTCTGCTTGAGGTGCGGAAAGCACAAAAGGAGGACCTGCTGTAGGTGCGCGAAGCACAAGAAGAAAGGATTCTGCTTGTAGGCAAGAGTGCCCAATTGAAAAAGTCTGGACGGGGGCTAGCAAGCTAGCGGCAAAAGAATAGAAAAAGGAATCGCGAAATGAAAAGACAGTTTGCCTTGTATTCGCGCAGCATCATTGGTAAATACCAAATCTGCTTACGCGATGTGAGAGCCCGAAGTAAAGTCTGCAGAATTCGAGATTCAATCCGCGGCAGCACAGAGTGCCTTGGTCATAGACCTGGCCAGGCGGAAAGAAAATGAATTCGCAAACTCTACAGCGAACTATCTGCCCTTAGCGCCGAAGCGTAGGGCAGAATGCTCACAACAAAGCAAAACTGACTTACATATCGTATCCTCCTCGTCCAGTTTGAAGACCAGTAGCTGCTTCAATCGGCCAGACTACACGACCCAACGTACGTCCCATGATCAGCGAGAGCGGGGCTGCGCGTGGAGGCACCTCGGTGAGCGAGCATCCAAGACTTGATGGCGTATCGGGCGACACTACCACGGATCGACCAGAGACAGCTCTGCTTTTGGCTGTGCCAAAGCACTTTTTTGAAAGGGAGGGGCAAAGAAAATCTGGTTGTGTGCAAACTGCACTTTTTAAAGAGAAAATTGCAAAAGAAAAGTCTGGTTGGCGTGCAATTCACTTTTGTGTTCAAGAATTAGCGAAAGAAAACTTTCTGCTTTGAGGGAGACGAAGGTTTCGGCTTCGGATTGTATCTGCTTGGCCAGGCTGGCGGCGTGTTGTAAGCACAAGAACCTATTTGCTAGGGTTTAGCGTCGACAATCAGCTAAAACCTCTGCTTACCGCGCGTAAAAACGCTGCGGAAAAAGCAAAACCGAAGTTTTGATCTGAATGGCTTTGAGTAACTTCAAAGCAAAGAGTCTGATTGGACGAAAACACTTCGTGAGAGAGGGTCTGGATGGGAAGAATTCTCAGGGGAGGAAAAAATTCTGCTTCGAAAGGCAGCTGGCAATGAATAAATTCACTGCCAACCTGGAGAGCGGACGCTGCTGCAATACTCTACGTTGCCGTCAAAGCATGCTGCACGACGCGGATCTGCCACTGCCCTCCTTCTAGGCGCCGACTTCGTCGATGTCTCTGCTGCGGTTGATCAGACTGCTGCTTGGCTCGAGCTTCGAAGCGCGCGGCCGCTGAAGAGAGGCAATCTGCTTCAATCTAAAGGAAATTAAAGTTTTGGCTCGATAAACGGGCGCAAAGCCTCTGCTTCAAGTTTTGGCTGATCAGGCGGCTAACTGCATTGGAACAGCAATCTGCCAGCGCTTAATATGCCGGTTACGAGCGTGCGCTAAGCGGGCTCGACTTGAAATCTGCTTTGAAAGGAAACAATTGCTCAAAAAGAGCAATTCTGCTTGGGGTGATGGAGAAAAGTCTGATTCGCTTAAAGGATTTGTATGAGGACCGTTATTTTAGAATTTTGAAAAGAAATTTTGAATTTTGAGCTAACCTTCTGGGATGTTTGTGGAAGCGGATCGTACATCACCAGCTAGTTTTTGAAAGCGAACTTTAGTCTAAAATAAAGAAACAAAGGGAAACTAAAGGAAAAGCGGTCCAACATACAAATTACCTTTTCCAGCGAGTCCTCCAGCCTGCTTGTCCGTGTGTTTATTATTTTTTTTTTTTTTTTTTTTTTCTTAGTGCGTCAGTGCGGCCTTCACTGCTTCTGGGTTGGCGATTCGACCATCTTCTCGGCAGCTCCAGCGTCTCCTTCCTCGTCCAACTTGTCCCATAACGTCCGGCAGGTTAGTCGTGAGGACTGCTGTCGAAGAAGACGGGCTTGAGACTGCTTTGATTGATCAAAAATCAAGTTTTTGGCTCTAAAAAACCCAAAGGCACTTCTGCTTTTT
Source organism: Mesorhabditis spiculigera (assembly GCA_958295435.1). NCBI lineage: Eukaryota > Metazoa > Nematoda > Chromadorea > Rhabditida > Rhabditidae > Mesorhabditis > Mesorhabditis spiculigera. The sequence continues at coordinate 555,939 of CATQJA010002610.1, read as the reverse complement.
CTAAAAAAGTCAGAATGCTGTCAAAACACTGGGCTAAAAGCCCCGAGCAATAAGCTCACACTCTGTACGTGAGTGTTTCCTGACTTATGGCAACTGGATGTAGGGATATTTCTCCCATTTCTGGAAGAAAATCCTGAGCGATCTTGAGGAGAAGGCTCAAATCTGGGTTGTTTAGGGTTTCCCCAGCTGGAAGCAACTCTGGAACACACAACAAAGTTGTGAGTGGAAAAGAAAGAGAGATAGAGATCCTTTCTGGGCAAAGAATCGACGATTTTGAGGCCAGGCGCCGGGGAAAAAGTGGCATGAGGCCGCGATCCCGCGGTCGGCGCTGTCCATCAGGCTACGGGGACTACGCGCGAAAGCCTGTGAAAGAGTCAGATTCTAAGCCAAAGGTAGAGAAAAGTGGGGAAAGGAAAACAAAAAGTGGGAAAACGTTTTGCACGATAAATCCATCTGCTTTTGTGGGAGATATTGCTTCCGCGTTGGCATAAATGCCGAAAAGTCTGCGTTAGGTGAGAAAGAGTTTGCGATTAATCGCAAAGGAACAACGAAAACTCAACCACTAGGCTTTCTCAAGGCCTGGGGCGTGGATTCGCCTCTTGATTGTCCTTTGCTGCTTCATAGTGTAGCATTTCTGGGCTTCTTCAGCACGAATGCGCACTGTCATCGAGGGCCGGTACTGCAAATGCTGTCTTAGGCCAGCGGGGAGCTCGATATCTACCTTCTTGGATCGTTACTGCGGCCTTGTAAACCTAAAAAAAAGTTTAATCTGGTTCTGGACGACTGATGGAGGAGGTCTGCTACCTACGAACCGAAGTTCGGTGCCTGGGCAAGCTCGAAAACACAAAGTGCTTCCTTGCGCACGTTTAGCGCAGAGCTAGGACGCTTTGTTTTCTGCTTGAGTCTTCGACCTTCCCATGTCGTCTGAGCTTGTTAGCTGCTTACAGACCACCCTTTTTATGTCTGCAGTCTTCCGTGGGCCCTGGATGAGTTAAAACCTCCCTCCTCCTCGTCCCATCCTGGATCTGAAAGCTACGAGGCAGACACGCGGGGCCAGCTCCCATTTTTCCACGCCGGAATTTCCATCGGTCACCGGGCGGCCTCGAGGGGCAGCTCCCGTTTATGTCCGGAATTTTCTTCGCTCGCTAATCCAGGGACTGCTGCTCAGTCCAATGGGGAACTAGAGTGGTGAGATAGCATCTGCTTTTCACAGTGCTAAACTCTGCGCCGGACAATGCCGAACCTGAGAAGGGCGGCAATCAGGGCCGTGGTTACCCACCGATCACCTCACCCGGGTTTCCGGGGCGCCGCTGTACTACACGGCAAAAGACTGGAGAGGGAAAACCTGGGGTCTGCTTAGCACAAAGAGTGCTCTAGGTACCTTCTACTTGAAAGGCTTACCCAAAAAGGGTCTGCTTAAACTTACAAAGGTCTGAAGCTTATACAGCAAATGCAGTATTGACCCGGTTGAAACCTGGTAGACGCACCATGACAAAGGAAGCGGCACCCTGCGCTGAACTAGTAATAAATGCTAGAGTAGCGCCCGCGCGAAGGCTTGCCACCCGCATCCCTTGTTGGGATAAGACCTGAACCAATAGAAGACGCGCGAACGGCTAATCAGCGGTAGTGTAATGCATTTGTCTGGATAAGGGACACTCTCGTGGAATAGGAGTTTATTAATATACGAAGAATACCGGAGGAAACATAGTAATACATAAGTCGGGAATGGTCTGGGATTAAGGGGAATGCGCTAGGTCTGGACAGGGTGGAGAAATACGCTCTAGAATAGGAGCTCGCCGGGGTCGCCGGTATCAAGGGATGCAGGACAAATCATACCAACACCAATTCGCCCTACCAGTCCTAGAAATGACCGGCGGTAATTCTCCCAGGAAGGGAGAAATTGCAGCGACTGAGGGGAAAAATGCCCCTTTCCCCGGGCCGAGGGCGGCCGCCAGACGGTGGCCCGCATGGGGGCGCGCTCCGGGACCCAGGGAGAATTTGGCCGCCCGCCTAGTCCGCCCTAATTAAACCCTCGTAAGTCCTGTAGGATCGTAAGATTATTTCTGAACTTTCGATTAAATTTAGAAACGGCCCTAGAACAAAATATAACGTTTTTATGGGTTTTCACAGGGCGTCCCAAAAAAAATCCCCCCAACCTGGCGGACCGCAGACCTGTATCCGATTTTTCGATTTTGGTATCTATCGAAAGCTCTAGGAAAGGCGAGTCCATAACGACTCGCCGATTCTCAAAATTTTGAAATTTTTTAGTCATTTACTAATGTTTTTGCGAAACGGGTGGATTACTGGATGTTTTTTCTGACCCAGGGCTTTTTACAAAAATCTGAATTTAAAAATTTTTACGTCTTTCTGGAAGCCCAACGACCGCTTTTGAAAGGCATTTACCAAACACAGCAAAGATGGCATAACCAGTTAAACTGCGTTTTGAGCAAAAAACGTGTTCTTTTGAATGAAAAATACCGAAAATCGAGCAAAAAATTCCGACATTTCGAAAATCAGAGAAACGTGCTGGACTCGCTAGCTTTCCGAGAGCTTTCAATAGATACCTAAATTTTAAGGACACCCGGTAGTTTTGGAATAGAAACCCAGAATCTAGAATCATAAAAATTTCGGAAATTTTGGACTTTTCTGTCAACAATTTTATGAAAAATGGCAAAAAGTAAAATTTTCGAATTTAGAAAATTCAAAAAATTTTCTAACTTTCTAGCTATCAAAAACTACGAAAACACTATAAAAATGCATAAAACAAAAAAATGGTTTTTCCCGTCTTGGTGAAATCCGCACCCCCCGCTAACAGTCCAGAGCCCATTTATTAATTTTAGATGGCCGCCAAAAATTCGCACTGGGCCCTCGAGACGCTCTGCCTCGACCAACGTGTTCACCGATGGAACGGTGAGGTTTCTTGATTTCGTGTCATCAAGTCTTTAAAAAGCGCGTAATCGAATTAGGCGATGAAATTGCAGCTAGCTGGAATATTCAAATTTTCCTGCTGAATCCCTTTTTTCAGCATCTCCGTTCGCTGCTGGCCCACGAGTGGTCTCCGCCATCTTGACCTCAGCGGTGTGGAGTTGTCGCGGGGGCTGGAAGACGTCTTTGATGCAATCACACGTATGCATTTCTTTTTGAATTGTTGTATTGTTTTACTTAGAGCTGGCGATCTGCGGACGTTGGTGTTGTCCGGTTGCCGATGGGTGGACGGGCCGAGGCTGCAGCTGCTCGTCGAACGATGCCCCAACTTCACACGCTCCACGCGCAGGGGGACCGCCGTCGCCGAGCGCTGTGCATTGATGTTGGTTGTTTTGCGTTTTAGCGGCTCAAGGGCCTTGTAAAAGTTTCTTAACGGGGGGGAGAGAATAACAGGGGTGGACAGAAATTTTGTGTTTCTAAAAGTTAGTCCACCATTTTGCGACCATATTCAGGAACGGCGTTTAATTAATAATTTTAATAAAGTAATAATAATAAGGAAAAATTGTTTCCACCCCCGTTATTTCCCCGTTAAGTAACTCCTACACGGGGGCCCTCCTGGGGACCAATTTGGGTGATTTGTGGGGGACGTACGGCCAGCTAGCGGCGATTCTTTGCGGAAATCGAGCGGGCGAATTCCAGCCAAAATTCCGACAGCCAAAGTATGGTGGTATTGCCGGGCGTTTTCCCCCGGAAATGGTTTTAAAAGCTAGGATTGGCGTTTTCGGCATTTTATGCGTTTTGAAAATCGCAAATTTGGCCCTGTTGGTCATTTTTGCATGTATTTTTGAAAAAAAGGTGAAATTTTTTCGAGTTTCTAATTTTTTTGCGCTTTTGATGTCTAAAAACTAACAATAACTCCACGAATAATTTCTTATTTCGTTGTAGGACCGCACGAGAGTACTTGGGAAATCCCCCCGCTAAAAGTCCAGTACCGGCACGGCGTCGAGCAGAGAAATTGAGGAAAATTGGGGACGTTGCTCGGGTTCAAAACCGCGGGTGGCAGGCTAGCCTGGACAATTTGCGCCTAATCCCTCATTTTCAGCGGGGGAACCGCGCCGTCACTCCGTCTACTCGACATCCTCGGCGTGCCGGTTGACGCGCGAGGCCGTCGAATCGACGCTGGAATGGGCCAGCACCTCAGAGGTTCGTCTTTCCGGCGAGGGCTCGATTTTTAGGTTCTGGACCGTTAGCGGGGGCACCGCTTTTTATTTTCCAAAATCAATTCGTCAAAAATATTTTTATACGGTTTGATAATCTAAAATTTTCGCCTTTATCAGTAATTTTTGCATGAGTTTTTGAGCAAAAATGAAAATTTTTTGAGTATGATTTTTTTGAGCTTGTGTGTGATATCTAAAAACGATCAATTACTCCAAAAATATTTTTTCGGTTTCGATGTAGGCTCGCACGGGAGTATTTGGGAGGAATTTGGTCCCCGCTAAAAGTACAGTACCGATTTGCATTGCTAATGGCCCTAAAACAAAATATGAACGATTTTTACAACATTTTGCATAGTTTTTGGGTATAAAAACATTATAAAAACGTATAAAGTATTTTGTATAACTTTCTAGCAATCAAAAACTGTTAAAAAACATCATAAAAATGCGTAAGCCTGCTAAAACCCCCCCCCCCACCCCCGCTAACAGTCCAGTTCCATGGGAAATCCACGGTCTTGCCTTGAATATCCGCTTAAAGAAGCTCGCTTTTTCGTATTTTCTATATTTTTTTCAGGTGGAAAACGTGAACGTCGGCGTCGAAGCCCAGTCGGCTTGGCCACGCTGCGAAGGGTCGTCGATGCGAGGCGTGGAATGTGGCCCCGACTTTCGCTGGGACTCGTCGGCTGCTCCTTCTATGATGAGCAGCTACGGGACATTCCTTTGGACGAGGTGTGGTTTTTTTCTATTTAATTCACTCTCCTCTCTCTTTATCACCCTCTCTCTCTATCGCTCTTTATCTCCCTTTCTCTCTCGCTCTCTCTCTCTCTCACCTTCTCTCCTTTTTTTGTCTTGCCCCATACCGGAACTCTCTATTCCAGCTGGGCGGACGTGTTCTCGGGACTATGCGACGAGACGGGAGACGACAGCGTCCGCTTCCGCTTATCAACTATGCTGACGAAGCTGATTGCCGACAAGGACGGGTAAGAGTTTTTGGAAACTGTGTCTCGGGATTGTAGTACGTATTTCGGCGAATAAAGTGATCAGTTAGTGGTTTGACTATTTCTAAGAATACCTATCAGAATCTCGGATTTTCGAAATCGCGAATTTTGAGATCTCGAATTTTGCGAATCTCGAAATATGCCGAGGCTGGATTCAGGGCATAGGCGTGCAATTTTCCGAGCCTTTAATCTTGATTTAAACGACGGAAATTCGAGATTCTAAAAATTCGAGATTTTGACAGCTTCCCTATTTTTAAACCATTTCCTTTCAGGGCCGTCGCCAAACAGGTGCTCTGCATGTTGTAATTGACCAATAAGAATTTTACTGTCGTGTGTGATCGGTTTTTGTAATTTATTTGTTTTTGGTAAACTGTCTGTCTACATTGTGATTTTGCTACGGGTGTTGTTCCATTTATCGTTCTTGAGGTGTGTGTTTTCGGGTGGAAAGTCGTCGAAGAATAAACGTTGCTTTTCAGCCGCTTTCCACCCGGGACCATGGCTCGTTTGCCTGAAAAACAAAACTTATTTTCAGCGCAAATCCAGTGCTTTTGTTTGCAAATGGGAGAGTTTCCGTTGGTCCTTTTGCATTATCAGGGGGGGGATTTATAGTTTAAGGGGTAAAGCCACTTTTTTTCTTGGAGCGAATTTTTGCAAACATAGAATCGCTGAAGAGCTTCTAGGCTAAAAAAATACTAAAATTTTTTCGCAAAATTGTTTCAAAGTTTCTGACGTTTCTCACGGCGCCACGGTATTTGGTAGCTGAGTGCTGCGGCTTTTGCCTCGGCTGCTTCTGCCTTTGAAGGATTGATAGAGGAACAGTCTCGCTCTCTCTCTCTCTCTCTCTCTCTCTCTTGCTGTATCTCTCTCCCTCTCTATCGCCCGATCATTAAATTTAATCGCCGACCTGTACGCCCTCGACGGCTATCAGGTCGAAATCCTGCTCCGTGCCCCTCGCCGACCATCAAAAGACCGCGGCGCTGCAGCGCGCCTTTCGCGCCGACCCGGCGGTGGTAAAACGAATAATGCGAATGCGCAATATTTTTGGCCTTTTGGAAGGAATTTTTGCAGGTCTTTTTCCTCTCGAGCAAGGCGTTCTCACGGAGAACTACGGCGTGTCGATGATCGTCGTCGTGACCAAGGCGGACCTCGTGAATGAGAGGAGCGAGCAGACGATGGACAAGGTGCTGTGCGACGTGCGGCGCTTCTGCCTTCAAAATGGGGCCGCGCTCGTCTACGCGACGACCAAGAATCGGAAGAATACGCAGCTGCTCGCCAAGGTAAGCCGTGGCTTTCCGGTTAAAAAGGCTTCTTTTTCTTTCCGGCTGTCGATTTCGAAAAAAACTGAATCAACTTTTGATCGACAAAAAATTCCTAGGCACTTTTCGACCAGGGCTGGTACCAAAGTTCGAAATACCCCCATAAAAGTGTCTATACCCCCTGTAAATCATCTATGACCCCATAGATACCCCCTATAGATCGATTAGACGAAAATTCCGTGGGTTTGAACTTTTCATTCTAAAATGCTTATTCGCCAAGCAAAAATCCGAAATAAGTTTTTTCGAGAGAAGAAAGTCTCCTCTATCCGACTAAGCATTGAACGTGCTGCTGGACAGCAAAGCCTTTCGGAAAAAAACTCGTCGAAACTTTGGCAAAAAATTTATACCCGTATAAATCTTGGATTACCCCCTGTAAGAAATTTTTATGGGGGTCATAAATGGAATTTATGAGGTTAAAACCGACCTCCAAAACGCGGACGGTTATGGGGGTTAAATCTGGTAAAATTTTAAAAAACATTAAAAATTATTCAATTTTTCTGGGTTTCGAGCGTCATAGGGTCAAATTAGGTAAGGATGAGGAATAAGTTGACATGGGCGCGGTTACTCGAGTCCACCTAGTTTTTAGTTATCGAGCCACAAAGATTTGGTCACCCCATAAATGATTTAAGTCATGTTTCTTTCATATAAATGGTTTTACAGGGGGTATACACGTCGTCCATTGAACTCTCCTTGGTATTTTTCGAACTTTTTGAGTTTGGCCTTTGTGTCACTAGTTTTCTGGTACAATTAAACGTGCCCGTTCTCAGAGTCTTCATGATATTGTCTCAAGCATGAAAACTTGTAACAGATGCTCAAATTTTCCAATTTTAAAAAGTGCTTAAATAATGTTTTATGCTTTAAATCAATTTCAATTGTGCTGAAAATAACCATCGCAAATGTTTCAGCACAGTTTCTGGCTCAATCTCGCTCGCAAGGACAAGGGTGCATCTTCCCTGGTGCACCGCCACGCCACGGCCCATTTATTGGGGGTATAAAAGGATCTATAGGGGGTATAAATGCATTTTTCCACTGAAAACCTCATTTATAGGGGGTATAGATTGATCTACAGGGGATATATCTGCATTTTTTGGAGTGAAAACCTCATTTATGGGGGGTAAAAACTCAATTATAGGGGTCATAAATATTTTTATGACCCCCCATAAATTTTTCTCATACCCCCTATAAATTTTGGGGTCATAAATCTACTTTGGTACCAGCCCAGAGCGTTTGCGGAAACTTTACCCTTTTATTGCATCAAAATTTATCTCTTTTTCCCGTCAAAAACGTCTGGTTCTTTTACTAAAAACCTTATTAAAATAATTCCTATTACGTTGCTCGGCATTTCTAGACTTTTACAAAAAGTTTTTGTTTCCCCCCAAAATGCGAATGAGTCAAATGTCTTTTTTGGAAATCGATTTCCCAGGAAAATTGTGTCGCACAGACGGCTAACTTTCTTTTAGTACATCGTGCACCGTGCCTATGGTCTCCCCTTCACCACTTCGGCCCAGATGATCGACCGAGATACAATCTTCGTGCCGGCCGGCTGGGATAGCGAAAAGAAGATTGAGATCGTTAGAGTCAGTTTATTCTGCGCAACTTTTAATGCCATTTTCCCACTTCCAGTCGAACATCACCGAGATCGACGTGCTCGAGCCGAATCGCGAGAAGGTGAACGTCGTCAAGGAGCCCGAGGTGATCGCCGAGGACACGCAGGTTTGCTCATTTTCATTTCTGGGATTTTACAGTCTTTTTTGCAGGTGTTCCTCGCCCGGTTCGCCGACATGTTGGCCAAGGACTCGGCGACAAATGGGCAAAAGAAGGTGGATGAAGCCGGGGCAACGGCTTCCGATTCTCCGTTGGCCAGCTTCTTCTCAAATCTGCTAAAGGTATGAACCTTATTCCCTTTTTCCAATGGACAAAAACGAGGCGCGGGATCGAGCCCGCATTTTGCCGTCCTGCGTTCAATTTTTGGTTAGAATAAAGACGGTTCGACCCCGCCCCCTCCACCGGCACCTTCACAACTCGCATTTCGTCGTCCGGTATTCCGGAAATCGCTCTTTCTCTCGCTTTTTCGTTGTCGATGGCTGCCGCGCGGAAACGCGCAAAAAGAAAGCATGTTGAACGGCTGAATGTTGTGAGGGTGGTGCTCGTCGCGCAAAAATCATTCCCGCGGATCGGCCGATGTCTCGGATTTAATTGCCCCATTTATCGTTTCGTTTTTCAGGACAAACCACAATCGACGCGGACAGCCGCCCCCGTTTCCGAGGAGCAGCAGCAGGCTCAAATCGAGAAGATTTTCCAGGTAAAACGATTTCTAATTTGCGATAATTTGTCGGGTTGTTTAGAAAAGCGACGAGACGGACAGCGCGGCGTAGGGCAATCGACACGACAAATAAGGGAAAAACAGAAAAAAACGATGTCATAATATAAACCCATTTCCCCGTGTCTGATTTCTATGCGCTTGATTGTGATTAGCAATTTGAAAAAAGCCCCGTCTCTTGTTATTTCTGGTCCTCGTATCCGCGTTGTTTCAGTTCCGTGTCTCCACCTGCTCTCCCCCAATTTCAGAAACGTGTATGTCCCGGGCGTGGCTTTTCCCTTTGATGTGCAGAGCTTTGACAGTGCTTCATCCAGTTTTTGCTTGTGCCCCTAATAATAAACATTTGGCCAGCTGGAAGCCGTAGATTTTTTCCGGGCAACGGTGCCATGGCGGGCACCCGCACGAGAAAACACAATTCCAGCATGGAAGACGTGATCGAAATGGAGAAGGTCTGCCGGGCGGCGTCTCGTTCTAGACGTGACGAGGAGGGGCGCTGTCCGTCGATTTTCGGCTCGTCTCGCTGAAATGAAGCCGTTTGTTGGTGACGCTTCGCGCAACCGATTGCCACCCGCCCTACACAGCTGGAATGCTCGCAGCGTGTCAAAAGGTTGTGGTTCGTTACCGGGGGGGATTTTTTGTCAATAGCTTCTCTTCTTCTTTCTCTGTTCGAGCTTCGCTTAGCTTAGGAGCATTGCGCTTGATCAGACGCGAAAAACTGACCAAGTAGCCTAAAAAATCACCTAAACAAATTTTCCCCCCCCCCCCAAACTTGAATAGTACCAAATCCTTTTGTTTTTTTGATGCTCTACTACGTGACGAACTGATGAACAATCTACGAGATCAACCCCCCTGCTAACGAACCAGAACCCCCAAAAAAGGGACCTGGCCGACCCGAGGGCGGTGAATACGGCGGTGGAAGGAGGCGGGGCACGCGATGCGGTGGAGACGACGGTCTGCGTGCTGCACAGACTCGGGGCCGGCGAAGCGTGCATATTCCGAGCCGGGGCATGCAACGATGATGATGACGAGGATGATGATGATGATGAATGGTAACCACCAGGTAATGGTGGCAATGCATCAAAAACCGGCACAGGCGGAGAAGCAGCGCGGGGAAACCGACCGAGCAACGCCAGCCGGTCGTGCGCCTCGATCGCTTGGAAATCTGAACTTTTCAAATATAAATTGTGTTTTTAAAAAGGCTTTTTCCTATTCCTAAGCGTGAAAAATTCACAAATTTGATTCAAAACTATCAAATATATCCATCTTTTCGACCAAAAAGCCGATTTTTAAGCAAAATTTCGACTTTTTTGGACCGTTTTTAAAGTTTTTAGATAGTTTTTCTGGTTGAAATCAAGTCATAGATTACTAAAACCGCTATTAAAGTACCTCCTATAAACCTACTAGGCATTTCTGGACCTATCCAAAAAGGTCCGGGTTTTTTCGGCGTTTTTTAGCGTTTTTCTGCCGGAAATATTGTGTTATTTTGCTCAAAAACGCTACTAACGTACTTTTGACGCAGTTACTAGGCTTTTCTGAGCTCTTAGGAAATCCCCCTGTTAATGCGAAAGCACCAAATTTTGAGAGAGTGAGGTTTGGCAGGCCGTACTACGTACGCTCGTCGATGCTGTGCCACTGGAAAAGGCAGATCCACACGAGGGAATTGGTAGGCGATGATCACCGACACGAAGAGGGCCGTGTTGAAGAACGACCAGAACATGTTCCACAGGCTATCCTCATCGTCGCCATTCTGCCTGCAAACGGATGCGGCGGATTTGTGGCTTTGCAAAGCCAAAAAACGTGCTTTTCTTAGGTGCTTTCGCATTATCGGGGGGAGCGAAATTTTTTGTGCAAGTCTAGAAATACCCGGTAATTTAATAGAAAGTGTTTTCATAGTTGTTTGAGTAAAATAAAACTACAGGGTGTCCCATAAAAAAGCACCCCTCCGGCATTTCGCCATATTACATCCGATCGGTCCCAAATTTGGACCAGAGGTGTATCAGACCATAAATAACCACAATCCTGAGTTATAGCCCGCCAGCTACAATAATTTTCGAGATACAGCAAAAATAAACTTTATTATCCGTTTTTCATAAGGTTTTCGTCGGAATCGACCATTCGAATATTAAGTGAAAATGAAGCGGCAAGCGTTCGTTACCCTTAGAAATTTGTTCATGATAAAAATTCATCGAATACCCGTTGATTTCAACAATTTTTGTAACCCAAGGACAAACCCAATATTAAGCAAAATTAGGGATTCGCAGCCGGAAGTCGATGCAAATCGATGCAAAGTCCAAAAAGATAGCCGAAAAAACTGTTAAAAGCCGCATAGAAAACGGTACTTTGGCGATAACTCGAAAATTACTGTAGCGATCGGGCTAAAACTCAGGATTGTGGTTATTTATGGTCTGATGCACCCTTGTACAAAGTATGGGACCGATTGGATGTAAGGCGGCGAAATGCCGGAAGGGTGCTTTTTTTTTGGGACACCCTGTATATTTCGACTAGCAAAACTATCTAAAAACTTTGAAAATGTTCAAAAAGTCGAAATTTTACTAAAAAATCGATCCTTTTCGGTAGGAAAATCGATTTTTTTAATGTTTTTTATACAATTTGTAAAATTTTTGCTTGGAAAAAAGCTGGTCCCCCCGATAATGCTCAAGAACATTGTCCTACTCAAGGTTGTTGGTTCTGGAGAGGACGTATCGGGGTCGCGGCACGTCATCGGCCGTTGATTGTCGCGTGCCGAGCGTGTGGTTCAGCCAGTCGACCAAGGTCTCTACAAATGCGTTGCTATTAAGGGTTTTGAGCTGTTAGCGGGGGAGTACGACGACGGGATGACGTACCCAACGGGCCGTGCTCGAGGTTGATGAGCAGCGTGCTGGCCAGCCCGTATGCCGACTCATCCGGGCCCACCATCCGCGACTTGCTGTTCGTGATGAATCGAAGGCCGTGCACGAAGACGTCTACAACAAAATAGGGGAAAGCTCTCTTTTGGGTTCTGGACCGTTAGCGGGGGGACTAAGGCTGAGCTCCAGACCCCCCAGCCGACCTGCCGTATCTCCGCTCCCTGTTCATCTACAGATGTGTAAAGTATACCAAAAATACTCGCCACAGCAAGACGAACATTTGGTATACTCTACACAGCTGTAGATGAACAGAGGGCCGAGATTCTAGCCAAAGTTTGTACTGTTTTCTCAAAAATGTATGAAAAAGGATCCAAAAGGCCAAAATTTTTGAATTTTCAAAATTTTATAAACCATTTTTTGGGCCTTCCCAGCAATTAATAACAAGTAAAAAACACTATAAAAATACATCCTTTTCATCAACAGGTGGAAAAACAAAAATGGTTGTCCCCTGCTAACACTCCCCCGCTAACAGTCCAGAACCAGTTGAAGCGGATACCCTCTCTGCCGATGCAATGCTTGAAGCACATCGCGTTCGCGCGCACTAGATCGGCCTCATCGTCGTAGTGGACAATGATGTGCGATGATGTTGATTTCCAGGATGGCCATTCACGATAGATTGTCGTCACATCGTGGCAAAGGTCCCCTACAACATTGGGGTTCTTTTGCATTATCAGGGGGGAGAAAATAACGAATGTTAAAAGCTTCCAAATTTTTGTTAAAAACCAAATATTCCATTTTGCGAGCAAAAATCGTAATTTTTTAGTCAAAATTTCGATGTAACTGTTTGTAAGCTTTTCGATGGTTTTTCTAGTAGAAATATAGTTAGATTTTACGAAAAAAAACACTAATACGGCACCTTCTATGAATTCACTAGGCACTTCTAGACTTACAAAAAAAAATTACGGTAAAACTCCAGATACCCCCCCCCCAGCCGGCACCCAACTTGTGTATCTCGGCTCCTGTGCATCTACAGGTGTGTAACGTATACCAAAATGTTCGTCTTGCTGTGGCGAGTATTTTGGTATACTTCACACACCTGTAGATGAACAGGGAGCCGAGATACGGCAGGTGGGGGTCGGCTGGGGGGGGGTTTCTGGGGTTTAGCCAAAATTACGTCCCCCCCGCTAACAGTCCAGAATCAATTTAGGGTTAATAACTCGAGAAAAGGCGCGGCACTTACCGCGCGAATGATTGGCGGTGCTGAGAAATGGGTGGATGGCGGTGGTGTTGTTGTATGGGGGCCGGGTACACTCGAACTCTGGGCCCAGCTTCATTCGACGGCCTGCAACGCAAACGTTCAGATTTCAGAATTATTAGAGGGCCTGGGCCGACTCAAGCCTACGCCCAAGCCTAAGCCTAAGCCTAAGCCTAACAATTGGGTAATTGACCGAAAACTTGGGTAATCGAATCGGGCACCGCCGTCCTTTCCCACTCGCCCCCCACCTGGCCCACTGTTTCCTCGTACGGAAATTTCGGTGTAATCGTCGTCTGCGTAATGAATTTTCTATGGAATGAATTTCTGCGTAATGCTTTTTCTGTATAATGGTTTTCTGCGTAACGGATTTCCGCGTATTGAAATTTCTGTGTATTGAAATTTCGTTATAATGGGCTTCTGCGTAATGGCTTTCTGCAGAATCAATTTTCGGTATAACGTTACTAAATCGATCCTTTTCATACCTTTTAGCGTGTTGTGGGCCATGGCGACGTGGAGGTAGACGCGATTGTGCTCCGCCTTCACTAGCGCTCCCAGCTGGTTGTAC
>CATQJA010002610.1:532500-537500 GCA_958295435.1 Mesorhabditis spiculigera | reverse complement strand
GGAGCATACCTGACTCGAACAAGCTTTTATTGCCAAATCATGAAAAAATTTTGTAAGGGGTGGGGTGGGGTGGCTAATGCATTGACCACCCCCCAACCACCCCCCAACCACCACTCTGACCACCCCCCAACCACCCCCCACGACCACCCCCCAACCACCCCTCGCCCCACCCCCCAACCACCCCTAGGGGTGGTACCACCCGGGGTGGTTGGCGAAGTATAATAAGCACTATCCAAACTACTTTTCCACAAACTGCTTGGGGGGGGGGGGTAATTTTTGCAATGAATGAGGGTGAAACTTGACTCACATTAATGGGTGGATTGATGGTGTTGACGGGCCGATGCACAAACTCCGCATCCAGCTGAAAGCAGTGTCTTTCCGAATTGACGGGGTGTCAATGACTGAAACCCCCCCAATCCGTCGGTGTGTGTGTATTTGCATCCACTTCCGAATGTATGTTCCGCTCATAACGGATCAGGGAAGAAGCTTTACGGCATGTTTGATACATCATTAGGTGCGTAATGGACTGGAGATGACTGCCCCCATTAGATTTTAAAAAAATGTTTTTTGAAAGGACCTTTGTCAGGGAAAATTTGCATGGGTCGGAAGTGGATATCCTACCTTATATAATTTGGTCGCGTATCTCTGTGTGTGTGTGTGTGTGTGTGTGTGTGTGTGTGTGTGTGTGTGTGTGTGTGTGTGTGTGTGTGTGTGTGTGTCCGGCGCCAGGGAGGTCTACTTTGCAAATTCCAAAAAATACAAATTTCCTCATTCTTGCAAATTGCACGCGTGGGTGTGGTCGGATGAAGGGAGGGGTCCGAAGGACCCAAGCTATCGGAAAGTCAAATTTCTCATGCAAAGGCCGCATTCCAGCGCCCAAGGCCCGCGAAGCGGGTTTTGGACGCTGGTCGCCCATAAAATGAACCCACGAAGGATTTTTCTGATTGTTGTCAGCGGGATTCGGGCAGAATATGCAAGGTCTTTTTGACATTTGCCTAGACGTGCCCGGGTTTGAAAAGCGGCTTTTCAACCCTCGTTGTTCCTATTAAGTTCCCGGGGGTTGTAGTACAGCTGGGGGTAATGCGGGGTCCACGATACCTGTTCGCAGCCCGGAATGTTGACTATGAAACAAATTTCGCGATATTGAACCGGGGGTTGGGGCCTAACAAGGGAACCACCTAAGGTCAAGGTGGCGTTTCGTTATGGGACCCAGCCTATTTTGTGTAGAATTTTTTGCTGATTCCGAACCCGCTTTCAGTTTTTGCTAAATAGCCCAATTTAAAAAGTTATAGCGATTTTAAGGTCACATCTGTGCCCGCGGGAAGTCATCTGTCACGATGCCCAACTTTTTTATTTTAATAGGGCAGTCGATTTATAATAGCCTATCTTGTAGAGAATTTTTTTCTGATTCGATTGGTATATTTCATTAGTGCGCTACGACTTATCGACGATCACTTACGGGGGTGTGAAATAGGCAATTTTTCACCATTTCCCATACAAAAAACGGAGTCGATTTTTCCAATTTTCAACAATTTTGAGTTAAATAGCTCATTCGATAGAGAAAACTTTCTGAATACGATGGCGTTATTTGTTTTTGAGGAATCAGACGGGAAAGGCGAGATAAATGACTTTGAAGTTCGAAAATTTGGGAGAAAATGGAACTTTGAAACGCTATAACTTTGTAAATTGGGCTATTTAGCAAAAAATAAGAGCGGATTCGAAATCAGCAAAAAATTCTGCACAAAATAAGCTGGGTCCCATAACGAAACGCCACCTTGACCTTAGGTGGTTCCCTTGTAAGTTCCGAAACAATTCCAGGGCAGAGAGGCCTTTGTAGAGGCCAGCAAAGATTCTTTGAAAAATGGAAAGAGGAGGGAGGCAGAATAGCAGGTGGCGCCCTTAACTTGATTGGTAGTTTATGAAACCACCTCTGGCGCGCACAGCCTAACGTCGAGACGTAATGTGGAAAAAGACGACGTTTCGAAGAAATGGAGAAATCGTCGGCAACACGCGTCGGAAACGCTGAAATCGAGGGTCATTTGTTATATAAACACCCGTACGGGAGCCGAGATTTCGGGGGTGGGGGGGGCGCCCAAAAATTTTTCATGCCCCGCCCCCGCCAGTCACCCTCAAATCATTCGAAAATCGCGTCACTAACTGGCAAAAAATTCGAAAAACAGTGTTCATCACGCTCAGATTTGTGTGAAAACACCGCAGAACGGGCACCCCAGGCAAGAATTTTTTCGGGTTTTGGTTATACCGCGAAAAATCGGGTTCCCGATTGTCGGATTCGCGAAAAAAATCGAGGTCCCGAACATACGGATCCGGAAAATCTGGCTACTGGCTACATTTTGATATTTCGACATCATGATAGCAAATGAGGTCAAGTAAACCGAAGGCAACTGAGAATGCTGGTGACATTGAACAGCCATACGTGAACGTCATCCAGTGCGTGTCGTGTTTCGCCTCAAGCCAGATCTCCAGCCGCCGGCCTCTTAACCCTATCCAACAGTGGTCGCGATCTCGCGAGCATATCGACCAGTATCGGTCATCGTTCATCCAAATCTGCAGACTGATGCTTTCACGAATCATTTCAAAACGTTCAAAAAACAGTTTCTAGATATTCGGTTCTCCCCCCCGTTTAAAGGGGTGCACAACCTCTTCGGGCCTCAAAAAGCAAAAACCAAGCCGCGGGCGGGGGTCGAACCCGAGATCACCGTTTTGTAGGCCTGGATGCTATCCATTAGGCCATAGTGGCAAGCCATTGAGGAGGGGAGGGGACGCCACAAGAGGGAAAGGTGTCCGAATTCGGTGCGGCAATGGGCGCCCCTTGGCGCACAAAATTCGCGCGTCATTTGTACTTACCCGGAATACATAACTATATATTTGCCGCCAAAACCTTGGGTATCCCTTTAAAGACCCCTGGAAAATTGCAACTGGCGAAAAAAGCAAAGAATTTTGCAGCAATTTTTGGACCGGGGATGGTCGGCTTGAAGGGGGAAAAGAAGGGGACTTTGCCGGGGAACATAATGGAACGTTTTTTGGAGAGGGGGGCATGTAAGGTATCAAAGTGAAGTTCGGAAAATTAGCAGTTTTCGAAGGAATAATTCGCGGTAAAAATGTCGTGCCATCCGATCTTCCTGATATTTTGTAACTAGCAATAATTAGCCAAACGCTACCTTTTCACAGCCAAAATTGACAAATCCTACGATATATTAAAAAAAAGTGTTAGTGTGTTGGCACCTGTTCATTATTGTCGACGTCGGCGTCTTCGTTATGCACGTGATCACCCACAATTCTCATCAATCCTAGCTTCCTCGGCAATAGCCATCGCTCATTCACCGCGCACCTGAAACCATTTCCAGTCTGTATACCTACAACGCATAATATCGACTAAAAGCTGGCAAAATTTGACCCCCGGGGACGGCGCGCCGCTTCTAGCATAAACTAATTGTAAGCTTGAGTATTGAATTAGAACGAATGGAAAAACAAAACCTTTTTCTTGGTAAACAAATTTTAATACGTTTAATTTTGTTGTTGTTGTTGTGTTGTTGAAATTTGTTTGATTTAGTTAAACCATTTTGAGGCCAAAAATAAAGGATTGTACCTGAATTTGCGGTTGACGCGCTGTAGTGTGTAGAGTTGATCGATCGTTAGTTGATCGAGTATGGCCGAGATGGCGGGCCCGGGCAGTTGGTTGATTCGGAATCGGGCACCCACTTTCCCGCGTTTCCGAAACCGTAGCCGATCGAAAGCGTTTGCCAACGCCGAGACGACCTTTTCGCCGTACATTTTCCGAATCTATAACAGTTCATACAAAATACAGGGTGTCCCAAAAATACCCGGATAAAATGCTTTTAAGGAATAACTTTTTATGGAAAACAAAGATTGGGGCGCATAATTATATTCAAACTCACAAGTACTGGGTGTCCCAAAAAAGCACCCCCCTCTAGCGGTCCGTGGGAAGCTCAGATCAGGATGATTTTGATACCATCCGAAAGCCCACGAAAAGGCGAGAAAACAAGCGGGCTTCATTTTCTAAGATTTATTCTTATTCTTCCGAGATTCAGCGTTTTTCTAAAAAAAACAGGTAGCTTTTCAATAGGAATCTCGTAAATTAGCATGCGGATCTCGCGTAAATCTGCCGTTTTCATGGATTTTGGAGGTAAAATTCGCCAATAAAAATACATAACAAAGACAATGATCCCTCCATGTTTTCTCGCCTTTTTGAGAGCTTTCGATAGATACCTGAACCGCGAAAATCGGACACGTTTGCGCGCCGCTAGAGGGGGTGCTTTTTTTGGGACACCCTGTAGACACCACGTTCTTTGTTTTTGTTCAAAAACCTCACCAGTTGGACCGCCAATTTTCTGAACCGCTTTCCGAAAGCAAGACGTGTATTTACCATACCGCTTTTTTTGGGAATTCGATTCGATTCTTGCTCGAGAGACCGAATCCGGCCATCCAGGAATTGGTAAAAGGTACTACTGACATTTTTCTACAAAATCGATCAAACAAAAACAGCAGCGTTTTTGATTCTCCGGGGTTTTGAAGGCCGTAAGAAACTGTCTCTTTTGGCGTTTGCAAGAGGCCGGAAATCTCCTGAACTTTGTTCGCCTTAGCTCAAACGCCTCAAGCTGCTTTTCAAAGCGTTTGTTGTGAAATTATCTCAGAAGCATCTAGCAGAATGGGAAAAATTCATTACATGCAAAAGTAACCGCCAAAAAACTGAAGAAATTCGCCTTACAAATGTTTCCGGATATTTCTCGGACACCCTGTATTTGCCAGAAATTTGGCATCAGAAACCAAAAAAAACACAGAAATTTGCGATATTGCATAGTAAGTTGTAGGACAAGAGAGTAGATTGGGATGGAAATGAAGAACACCAAATAGGACGCAGTTTTTAAGGTTAAGCTGGAATGAATGAGGGCAGATGAGAAAAGAAATGGTTGTATGGCGAGCTGTGCGATTCTCCCGCCTAGATGGATTGGGCGGCATTA
>CATQJA010002610.1:517500-530000 GCA_958295435.1 Mesorhabditis spiculigera | reverse complement strand
GCTAATAGGAAAGAACCCGAATTTTGTAGGGGACCTTTGCCACGATGTGACGACAATCTATCGTGAATGGCCATCCTGGAAATCAACATCATCGCACATCATTGTCCACTACGACGATGAGGCCGATCTAGTGCGCGCGAACGCGATGTGCTTCAAGCATTGCATCGGCAGAGAGGGTATACGCTTCAACTGGATCTGGACTGTTAGCGGGGGGGGGGAGTGTTAGCAAGGGGGATAACCACTTTTGGTTAGAGTGCAGTCTACCCCCCCGCCCGAAGCCAGCACCCAACGCTTGTATCTCGGCTCCGTGTTCATCTACAGTTGTGTAAAGTATACCAAAATACTCGCCAGAGCAAGACGAACATTTTGGTATACTTTACACACCTGTAGATGAACAGGGAGCCGAGATAAGGTAGGTGGGGTCGGCTGGGGGGGATCTGGAGTTCAGCCTTAGTACCTCCCCCCTCCCCCCGCTAACAGTCCAGAACCTAAAAGAGAGAGAGCTTTCCCCTATTTTGTTGTAGACGTCTTCGTGCACGGCCTTCGATTCATCACGAACAGCAAGTCGCGGATGGTGGGCCCGGATGAGTCGGCATACGGGCTGGCCAGCACGCTGCTCATCAACCTCGAGCACGGCCCGTTGGGTACGTCATGCCGTCGTCGTACTCCCCCCCGCTAACAGCTCAGAACCGTTGACAGCAAGCATTGAATTTGCAGAGACCCTGGTCGACTGGCTGAACCACACGCTCGGCACGCGACAATCAACGGCCGATGACGTGCCTCGACCCCGATACGTCCTCTCCAGAACCAACAACCTTGAGTAGGAAAACGTTCTTGAGCAGTATCGGGGGGACTTTACAAATTGTATAAAAAAACTGATTTTTCTACCGAAAAAGACAGATTTTTGACCAAAATTTCGCCTTTTTCAACGTTTTTAAAGTCTTGCGATAGTTTTGCTAGTCGAAATATAGTTTTATTTTACGCAAAAAAACTATTAAAACGCTTTCTATTAAATTACCAGGAATTTCTAGAATTGCACAAAAATTTCGCTCCCCCCGATAATGCGAAAGCACCTAAGCAAATGCCTTGTTTTGGCTTTTGGAAAACCAGGAATCCGCACCCTCGATTTGCAGGCAGAATGGCGACGATGAGGATAGCCTGTGGAACATGTTCTGGTCGTTCTTCAACACGGCCCTCTTCGTGTCGGTGATCATCGCCTACCAATTCCTCGTGTGGATCTGCCTTTTCCAGTGGCACAGCATCGACGAGCGTACGTAGTACGGCCTGCCAAACCTCACTCTCTCAAAATTTGGTGCTTTCGCATTAACAGGGGGGGGGATTTCCTAAGAGCTCAGAAAAGCCTAGTAACTGCGTCAAAAGTACGTTAGTAGCGTTTTTTGAGCAAAATAACACAATATTTCCGGCAGAAAAACGCTAAAAAACGCCGAAAAAACCCGGACCTTTTTGGATAGGTCCAGAAATGCCTAGTAGGTTTATAGGAGGTACTTTAATAGCGGTTTTAGTAATCTATGACTTGATTTCAACCAGAAAAACTATCTAAAAACTTTAAAAACGGTCCAAAAAGTCGAAATTTTGCTTAAAAATCGGCTTTTTTGGTCGAAAGATGGATATATTTGATAGTTTTGAATCAAATTTGTGAATTTTTCACGCTTAGGAATAGGAAAAAGCCTTTTTAAAAACACAATTTATATTTGAAAAGTTCAGATTTCCAAGCGATCGAGGCGCACGACCGGCTGGCGTTGCTCGGTCGGTTTCCCCGCGCTGCTTCTCCGCCTGTGCCGGTTTTTGATGCATTGCCACCATTACCTGGTGGTTACCATTCATCATCATCATCATCCTCGTCATCATCATCGTTGCATGCCCCGGCTCGGAATATGCACGCTTCGCCGGCCCCGAGTCTGTGCAGCACGCAGACCGTCGTCTCCACCGCATCGCGTGCCCCGCCTCCTTCCACCGCCGTATTCACCGCCCTCGGGTCGGCCAGGTCCCTTTTTTGGGGGTTCTGGTTCGTTAGCAGGGGGGGGGGGGTTGATCTCGTAGATTGTTCATCAGTTCGTCACGTAGTAGAGCATCAAAAAAACAAAGGATTGGTACTATTCACGTTTGGGGGGGGGCAAAATTTTTAGGTGATTTTTTAGGCTACTTGGTCAGTTTTTCGCGTCTGATCAAGCGCAATGCTCTACTCCTAAGCTAAGCGAAGCTCGAACAGAGAAAGAAGAAGAGAAGCTATTGACAAAAAATCCCCCCCGGTAACGAACCACAACCTTTTGACACGCTGCGAGCATTCGAGCTGTGTAGGGCGGGTGGCAATCGGTTGCGCGTAGCGTCAAGACGTCAAGAAGAAACGGCTTGATTCCAGCGAGACGAGCCGAAAATCGACAGACGGCGCCCCTCCTCGTCACGTCTAGAACGAGACGCCGCCCGGCAGATCTTCTCCATTTCGATCACGTCTTCCATGCTGGAATTGTGTTTTCTGGTGCGGGTGCCCGCGATGGCACCGTTGCCCGGAAGAAATTTATGGCTTCCAGTTGGTAAAAAGTTTATTATGAGGGCACAAGCAAAAATTGGATGAAGCACTGTCAAAGCTCTGCACATCAAAGGGAAAAGCCACGCCCGGGACATACACGTTTCTGAAGTTGGGGGAGAGCAGATGGAGACATCGAACTGAAACAACGCGGATACGAGGACCAGAAATAACAAGAGACGGGGCTTTTTCGAATTGCTAATCACAATCAAACGCATAGAAATCAGACACGGGGAAATGGGTTTATATTATGACATTTTTTCTCCTGTTTTTCCCTTATTTGTCGTGTCGATTGCCCTACGCCGCGCTGTCCGTCTCGTCGCTTTTCTAAACAACCCGACAAATTCTCGCAAATTAGAAATGGGTTTACCTGGAAAATCTTCTCGATTTGTGCCTGCTGCTGCTCCTCGGAAACGGGGGCGGCTGTCCGCGTCGATTGTGGCTTGTCCTGAAAAAGAGAAAACGATAAATGGGAAATGAAATCCGAGACATCGGCCGATCCGCGAGAATGATTTTTGCGCGACGAGCACCACCCTCACAACATTCAGCCGTTCAACATGCTTTCTTTTTGCGCGTTTCCGCGCGGCAGCCATCGACAACGAAAAAGCGAGAGAAAGAGCGTATTCTGAATACCGGACGACGAAATGCGAGTTGTGAAGGTGCCGATGGAGGGGGCGGGGTCGAACCGTCTTTATTCTAACCAAAAATTGAACGCAGGACGGCAAATAGCGGGCTCGATCCCGCGCCTCGTTTTTGTCCATTGGAAAAGGGAATCGGATTAATACCTTTAGCAGATTTGAGAAGAAGCTGGCCAACGGAGAATCGGAAGCCGTTGCCCCGGCATCGTCCACCTTCTTTTGCCCATTCGTCGCCGAGTCCTTGGCCAACATGTCGGCGAACCGGGCGAGGAACACCTGCAAAAAAGACTGTAAACTCCCAGAAATGAAAATGAGCAAACCTGCGTGTCCTCGGCAATGACCTCGGGCTCCTTGACGACGTTCACCTTCTCGCGATTCGGCTCGAGCACGTCAATCTCGGTGATGTTCGACTGGAAATGGGAAAATGGGATTAAAACTTACACAGAATAACACTGACCCTAACGATCTCGATCTTCTTTTCGCTATCCCAGCCGGCCGGCACGAAGATTGTATCTCGGTCGATCATCTGGGCCGAAGTGGTGAAGGGGAGACCATAGGCACGGTGCACGATGTACTAAAAGAAAGTTAACCGTCTGTGCGACACAATTTTCCTGGGAAATCGATTTCCAAAAAAGACATTTGGCTCATTCGCATTTTGGGGGGGAAACAAAAACTTTTTGTAAAAGTCTAACCATGCCTAGCAACGTAAAATGAATTATTTTAATAAGGTTTTTAGTAAAAGAACCCGATCTTGCGAAAGAACCAGACGTTTTTGACGGGAAAAAGAGCTAAATTTTGATGCAAAAAAAGGGTAAAGTTTCCGCAAACGCTCTGGTCGAAAAGCCTAGAAATTTTTCGTCGGTCAAAAGCTGGTTCCGTTTTTTTCGAAATCGACAGCCCTTTTTAACCGGAAAGCCACGATTTACCTTGGCTAGCAGCTGCGTGTTCTTCGGATTCTTGGTCGTCGTGTAGACGAGCGCGGCCCCATATTGAAGGCAGAAGCGCCGCACGTCGCACAGCACCTTGTCCATCGCCTGCTCGCTCCTCTCATTCACGAGGTCAGCCTTGGTCACGACGACGATCATCGACACGCCGTAGTTCTCCGTGAGAACGCCTTGCTCGAGAGGAAGCAGACCTGCAAAAATTCCTTCAAAAAACGCCAAAAATTTGTGAATACACTTGAAATGCCATATCAGGTGCATTCGCATTATAGGGCAGATTATAACCTTTTTTTCCTAGAAGTCCAGAAACGCCTAGTTCCGTAATAATACGTCTTTTTTTGGCAGTTTTTAGCAAAATATCACCATATTTTAAGCGGAAATCAATAAAAAATTAAGAAAATCTCGGTTTGAATCGGAAATCGGCCAGTTTTACCGAAAAATCGTTAATTTTTGCATTTTTGAAAATAATTTGCACAGTTATTACGTTTAGGAATGGTAAAAACAGTTTAGAAACGTAAGAAATGATGTGCTTTCAAAGCAGAAACCACCAGAATTTTGGGCCAAACGACTAACGAAAAGCTTACCAGTATCCTCAAGTCCCGGCGCCATCGAGGCGGTCATCGACGATTCCAGCGGCTCGACGTACTCCTGCCAGAATCGCTCTTGACCTTGCTTCGCCTCGTTGACCACCGCCGGCTCGTACTTGCTGGCAATCTCCTTGGCCACAATCGACGCCCATCGCCGTAGCGAGTGCACCGGGCCTAAAATGAAAGCATTTTCAACGCCTAATAAAACGCACTTGGGTTGTCAAGCGACACGGCGATGATGACGACCGTCTTGGAGGGCGTGTTGGCAGAGAGGGCGTGGCGAAGCAGCGGGGCGAACTTCTCGTTGCCGTCGAGGACCCAGAGCTGAAAAAAATTACAGTAAACGTTGAAAATGAAAAGCGGGAATTTCGACGCGCGTCACACGGTTAATGGCAACAATATAGGGTATCCAGAAAAATCGAGAAGAGTTTTGCACCATTCCAAGCCCTTGAAACGGCGAGAAAACAAGCGCTTTTCGTTCTACAAAGTTTTTAGCCCGCCTAGATATGAACGATTTCTTCAAAAGCGAATTGTGCATAAAACAGCAATTTTCATGGATTTTGCGCCAAAAATTCGCCAACTAAAATGGTTATATTGAAAACGAACAGTGCCTGTTTTCTCGCCTTGCCGAAGGCTTTCAATAGATGCCCAAATCGTCCAAATCGGACAGTTCTGCGGCCAAATAGGGGATCGATTTTTCTGGCAACCCTGCAGATCCGCGGAAACGTACCGGCAGTGTTAAATTTTCGGCAGGCCCGAGCGCGCCTCCCGCGGTGCCGAGGCTGTAGGCGTAGCTGCTGTCCCGGGCATCCGGTTGAACGCTCAAGCAGTGGTACTCGAGGGCCGAACCCTAAAACAAAAAAAAATCAAAAATGAGCACAAAAACACGGACCTTGTTGGGGTTGTCAATCTTCTCGAGCTTCGAGAGGAGAGATGTCTTGCCGGCAGCGGAGTCGCCTAGAAAAATCAATATTCATCGAAAAAACGTAGAGCAAAAATACCGAGCACGATGATGCTGGCGCCCTGCATCGTGTTCCGCGACTTGGCGCTCACCTCCGTCAATATCTTGGTCCTGAAAGACGAAAAATCAAGTGATATCAGGGGAAAAGCGTACCATATCTTTTCCTCCTCCGGCTCGGCATTCCGCGGCGAAGCGATGGCGTGGTTGAAGTTCAAGTTGAGCGCGTCAACCATGTTGCGGACCTAAAAAGACAAAATTTCGAAGTTCCACGGAATTATGTGAAGAAAACAGGAGAAAACGGCGGTACAATACAAGTTTTGGTGCCATGTTGCATTTTCAGCTTTCCCCAGGGTCTACGAAACGGAAACCATTCTAACGGAGCATTTGAGCTTATTTTAACCGCAAACCTAGGCCATGCTTCACCCGCCATTCTCAATTTCGGCCACAACTAAGCTAGTTGGAAAAAAGACATCGAAGCCATGGCTCTAGACCTCGGACAAACAACAAAAGTTTAGGATTCCGATCTTATTAGTGCTTTAGTTTTCCGTAGGAAACAAGAAACCGATTAGACCTGGCCCAACGGGCCCTCAGCTAGGCTTCGGCTGGGTTTGGAGATACGCTCAGGGCTAGGGCTAGTTTAGCGCTTACATAAAACTAAATCTAAAAAGCATACTAACGCTAAAAAAGAGCCCAAATATGACTTCTTATAAGGTTTGGCAAACATTGTGAAAGCCCCCCGGGAATTACGGCGCGAGAGTGGTCGGCTGAAAGCACGGGGAGTCGTCGTTGGGAGTGGCGCCGCGGAACAAAGGTAGATACCGTATAATCTTGTCATGTATGCGCCGTTTATTATGAAATCTAGATGGTTTGGTAGGGCTTCAGCTGCTCTATCACCTCCAACAACTGGAAGGCCTTCAAATTGTCATAGCTGAAAGATAACGGACATAGAAAGAAAGAAAAGCAACAAAGAATTTTTTTTTGCGAGATTCTAGGTGCGGAGTCACTTTTTGATTTCGGCTGCCGCCCTGGGTGGTTTTTGGTGTTGTCCAGCCTCAATTTTTGGTATCCATCTTTTGCGCGTAGCCGGCTGTGGATAGGAAAGTAGCGGAGGAGCAGCGCCTCTGTGGAGGATGAGGAGGGCACTTCAGAGTGTTGCCGCTACCGCTTTTTGTTGGATCGCTTCGGCTGGTTTGTTGGCCGGCCCCTCATCTTTTGCATCCCTTCCTAGAGCCGTTCCGAGGAGCGTCCCGGAACGCATAATTTGTCTTTTTGCAACAAGCAGACTAGCAGAGATTCTTTAGGAAAGGGCAGGCTAGCAGAGATTCTTTAGGAAAGGGCAGGCTAGCAGAGATTCTTTAGGAAAGGGCAGGCTAGCAGAGATTCTTTAGGAAAGGGCAGGCTAGCAGAGATTCTTTAGGAAAGGGCAGGCTAGCAGAGATTCTTTAGGAAAGGGCAGGCTAGCAGAGATTCTTTAGGAAAGGGCAGGCTAGCAGAGATTCTTTAGGAAAGGGCAGGCTAGCAGAGATTCTTTAGGAAAGGGCAGGCTAGCAGAGATTCTTTAGGAAAGGGCAGGCTAGCAGCGATTCTTTGAGCTCTGCCCTGTTATTGTTGCCGCGCTGTCTCGTGTTTTGTGTAGCATGGCGTCTTGTGGTCGAGTGAAACGACGGGCGGAAACCGAGAAGCCGGGGGAGGGGGGGAAGAAGCCTCGCATCCAATGCCAATCGTTGGTGGAGGACTGAGGGGGGCAGATCTCGCTTTCCCCATTCCCCCCATCCATCCCTCGTTTTCGCGGCCATCGCTTTGTACCCGATCTGCCTGGCAGGCTGTACGCAGCTGAACAATCGACGGTGCTGGTAAATACTTGCTGTGCCGATTTTCGCTATGCCGATTTACACTATGCCGAATTTCACGATGCCGAATTTTCACTATGCCGAATTTTCACTATGCCGAATTTTCACTATGCCGAATTTTCACTATGCCGAATTTCGCTATACCGAATTTTCACTATACCGAATTTTCACTATACCGAATTTCGCTATGCCGAATTTTTTCTACTCTACCACTAATAGTCTCTACTAATATTAATAACTAAGATCGACTGGGACTTAGCGGTGCAACAAAAAAAATCTGCTGCGCCTACGGGACCTACCTTCTGCTCGAGTTTTTGGAAAATTCTAGGCTAAATCTAACTTTCTAGGCCCATGATATTTGGAAAAAACCGTAAAAAAATGGGGAACATACCGGTTATCAAAATTAGTATGGCGAAGATTCGGCATGGTGAAAATTCGGTATCGTGAAAATCGGCATGGTGAAAATTCGGTATACTAAAAATTCGGCATAGCGAAATTCGGCATAGTGAAAATTCGGCATAGTGAAAATTCGGCATAGTGAAAATTCGGCATAGTGAAATTCGGCACAGCGTCAATCGGCAGAGCAAAATTCGGCATGGCGAATGGAACTCGACGGTGCTGTGGCTATTTTTGGCCTTTTGGGTAATCTGCGCTAGCGGGATTTTTGGTTAAAATTGGTACCGGTACCTCAAAATAAATTACTGCTGGTTGTCCTTTTTGATGGAAATTTTGCAAGGCAAGGGGGCAAGGGAACTTGGCTGGCTACCGGAGTTTTGCGAAAATCTCTGCTAGTTGTCGCTTTGTCAATTCTTTTCTCTATCTCACTCTCTCTCTCTCTCCCTCTCTCCACTCCCTCTCTCTATCCCTCTCACTCTGGCTTTCTCTCGCTCTCTCTCCTGCTTTATCGCACTCTCTCTCTCGCTCACTCTCTCTGTTTCTCTCTCCCTCGCACTATCCTCTCTCTCTCTCCCTCTCTCTCTCTCTCCCTCTCTCTCTCTCTCTCTCTCTCTCTCTCTCTCTCTCTCTCGCTCTCGCTCTTCCTATATCTCTATAACTCGATCTCTCGCTATATCTATAATTCTCTCTCGCTTTCTCGCTCCCGCACTCTCTTTCCTCCTCTCTCGCACGCTCCCTCTCTCTCTCGCTCGCTCTGCCGCTCCTGTCACACTCCCTTCAAAGACACCCAGAATCCCTCCAGATCGCGGTCACCTTTTTCGTAGTACTTCCCTAGGGTTCCGGTCAGCCGATCGTCTCTCCTCCCCCCACCGATTGACCTTCACTTTTTGTCAATTCCCCCATTACTACTTTCCCTATTTGTCGACTGGCGATTCCAACCCACTTTTACTGCCAATCAACATCCACTACGGTTTCCGCTCCGTTTCCCAAAGAATCTCTGCTAGCCTGCCCAGCCCTCCACTCGATCTGCTTCTCCCCTCCGATTCGGCCGATCCCCCCTCCGGCTCTTTGTCTCCCTATCAGCCTCCTCAAAATCGTCAACCACAAGCACCTCCCACATACTTCAAAACCGTCACAAATATGCTACTTCCGCTCTGTGTGATTTATCGATCGATTTCTCGAGTTTCCTGAGGAGTCTCTGCTAGCCTGCCCTTTCCTAAAGGATCTCTGATAGCTTGTTCGCTCGTGCTCATTTCATTCCATCAATTTGTTCGGCTATTTCAGTGATCATTTCGAATATCAATCTCCCTCAGCCGTTCCCAGTTCCACCATGATACTCCGAACGCGACTTTCCCTCCGAGAATTGCCGCAGACGGCCGGATTCCATCGTACTCCCGCCGAGATTTTCGAGCTTGATCGCGTCCTCTCTCTCTCTCTCTCTCTCTCTCTCTCTCTCTCTCTCTCTCTCTCGCTCTCTCTCTGTCTGCCATTCCCTAAAGTGCGACCAAGATTGGCATCTCGCGCCGCTACGATTCTCCAACTTCAAGTCCAAATCCCACGCGGAATCCAATGTCTGTTCTGTTTTTCGGCTTCCTAAAGAATCTCGGCTAGCTGCACCTCAAAAACGGTGGGGGCAAGCTAGCAGAGGTTCTTTAGGAAAGGGCAAGCTAGCAGAGATTCTTTAGGAAATGGCAGGCTAGCAGAGATTCTTTAGGAAAGGGCAGGCTAGCAGAGATTCTTTAGGAAAGGGCAGGCTAGCAGAGATTCTTTAGGAAATGGCAGGCTAGCAGAGATTCTTTAGGAAAGGGCAGGCTAGCAGAGATTCTTTAGGAAAGGGCAGGCTAGCAGAGATTCTTTAGGAAAGGGCAGGCTAGCAGAGATTCTTTAGGAGAGGGCAGGCTAGCAGAGATTCTTTAGGA
This sequence comes from Mesorhabditis spiculigera, assembly GCA_958295435.1. Taxonomy (NCBI): domain Eukaryota; kingdom Metazoa; phylum Nematoda; class Chromadorea; order Rhabditida; family Rhabditidae; genus Mesorhabditis; species Mesorhabditis spiculigera. Next base: position 520,163 of record CATQJA010002610.1, on the reverse strand, counting down.
AAGGGCAGGCTAGCAGAATCTATCTAGAAACCTTATTAAAATGGCCCGATCCCGTCCCGGACTACGCGATAAAATCTGGACACTATCCCAAAAATCCCCGGAAAATTCCGTTTCACACCCATCTCCACCCCTCCGGAGATGTTATCGCCTCCCGCTTGCCATTCAGCTGTCCGATCCTGGTTCCGAAAAATTGATGCCAACCGTTTTCTCGGCTACGGCGCCGGACTCGGAACGGATTTGGCCCACCCGGCTGTCATTAGAGATCTTGTCGTACATGGGGATCTCTGATCTCAGACAGAGTTCCTCAAACAATCTCTGCTAGCCTACCCTTTCCTTAAGAATCTCTGCTAGCCTGGTGAGGGTCAGGCTTGAGTTTCCAGAATCGGTTACGTGGTCTAACTCCGACAGCCTGCGGCGATTATTTCAGCGCGTAATCGATTACGACGTGGATTTGAAGTAATCGGCTGAGCTCATAACTTAGTAGGCTTAGGCTTAGACTCAAGCATGGGCTTAGGTATAGGCTTAGACTTAGGCTTAAGCCAGGCTTAGGCTTGGCTTAGGCTTGGGCTTAGGTTTGGGCTTAGGCTTAGGCTTAGGCTTAGGCTTAGGCTTAGGCTTCGCTTAGGCTTCGCTTAGGCTTGGGCTTAGGTTTGGGCTTAGGCTTAGGCTTAGGCTTAGGCTTCCGCTTAGGCTTAGGCTTCGCTTAGGCTTAGGCTTAGGCTTAGGCTTAGGCTTAGGCTTAGGCTTAGGTTTGGGCTTAGGCTCAGGCTTAGGTTTTTGAAGCCCTGAAGGCAACTCGCAGCCACACTTTTTGGTTTCCTAAAATGTGTACCTCAAAGCATTAGTGGGAGCTGTACTTTTCAATGGGTTGTTTTTTGGTCCGAAAATCGTGAGGGGAAATCTGCTGACCATCACGCCCTTTTTGGACGGCGAGGAGTTGCCAATGGGGGGAGGACGATCTCTCTCTCTTTTCCCTCTCTCTCTCTCTCTCTCTCTCTCTCTCTCTCCATTCCACTCCATTAGACGCCCTCTGGTGATAATGTGCATCACCGCCAGCATTGCCATCCCTAAAAGGCATCCCCATAGCACTTCGAAACCAACTTTTCAGCCTTCCATGTCTCTCTCTCTCTCTCTCTCTCTCTCTCTCTCTCTCTCCCTCGCTCTCCCTCTCTCCCTCCCTCCCTCCCTCTCATACTCGATTTTCATCATTCACTCACGCCACTTTGTTATCTCTTCTAATCTGGGATTAACAAGTACGAACTTTCCGTTTTACGCTAATCGATTACGCCACGTAATTCTGACTCTAGTCCGGCTTAGCGGGATGGATCGAAAGTCGAAAAAGCAATGGCCATTTGCGGAAAGTTCTTAAGTGAACTCTGCTAGCCTGCCCCCTTTCCATTTCTTCAGACATTCTCTGCTAGCTGACCACCGCCTCTTGCCTATCAATATCCCCCTGGGGGCGCGTGGGAGCCAAGGCGGGCATGTGCCAAAAAGAGACACGAACGAGACGATCCGATTTTACAGTCGGAACGCAGGGGTTGGTAGCGGAAGAGAGAGAGAGACAGAGAGAGAGAGAGAAAGGTTGATAGCCATTGTTCTTCCCCATTTGAGACTACGAGACAATCCAATGGACATCAGGCCGTTCCCAATGGGTATTGCCGCGTAGTGACCTCCAGATCGGGGGTAGAAAGGTCGGTATTTCGGCCTGAGCAAGGGTTATTTGCATGTCGTGTACAGTTCCAAGCAATTTTCTGTATCTCTCTTCTCTCTGTCTCTGTATCTCTCTCACTCTCTCTCTCTCTCTCTCACCTCGCTTTCTCTTTTTGAAAAAACGATCTATTTGCCTTGCCATCCGTATGTAAATTTTATCACCTCTAGAAAAAATTGGCAAGGTCACGTTCCGGGCGCTACGGCTTTCAACTATGGACAGACGGGGCGAGACTGTACTCTTGTTTTAATGGTCCTTTATTTGGGTCTAGCGGTCGATCTCTCTCTCTCTCTCTCTCTCTCTCTCTCTCTCTCTCTCTCTTTCTCTCTCTCTCTCTCTCTCTTTCTCTCTCTCCCTCTCTCTCCCCCTCTCTCTCTCTGTCTGTCTTCTCTCGCCTATTAGAGAACGAAATCTTTTTATAGCCCTCCAGACCACAACCACCCATTCCATTAAATTCCGTTTCCGGGCATGTTGGCCGATCCTGAAAAGAGGCTAGCAGAGGCCATTGGAGACGACTTTAGTCCGGTCCCAATTCCAAAATGGTTGCTGCTAGCCTGCCTGCAGGGTGGGGCAAGAGACTAACACAAATAGAGAGAGAGAGATAGAGAGAAAGAACGAGAGAGAGAGAGAGAGAGAGAGAGAGAGAAAGAGAGAGCGCGCGCGAACGAGATTGCTCGAATTACCGTAACCCGGAAATAAAACGAAGCGTGGGAAAAATGTGACGATAACGATCTAATTTTTCAGGGGCGCACCCCGCCATTTTTCTGCCCGCGGCGAGACATTCTTTGGTCTGCCCTTTTTGGTTTTTCACGCTCTCTCTCTCTCTCTTTCTCTCTCTCTCTCCCCCCTCTCCACCTCATTGTCCCGTCATTTTCCCCGGATTTTCCGGGGTGTCTTTTGTCTGACCATCCTCAAATGGTCTCTGTTTGAGTGCCAATCTGTATCCGATCTCGAT
>CATQJA010002610.1:505000-515000 GCA_958295435.1 Mesorhabditis spiculigera | reverse complement strand
CCGGCTTAGGCATGACTTAGCTTAGGCTGGGGTTAGACTAGGCTTAGGTTAGGCTTTGCTTAGGCTTGGGCATGAGCTTAAGCTTGGCTAAGACTTAGACTTAGCCTTAGGTTTAGCCGAGGCTTAGGCTTGCTTTGCCTTGGCCTTGAACTCGTCGAAAATGATAAATACAATATTATTCAGAACTCGCCCGCCGCCGCCAACCGCGCCACCGTCACCGCCGCAGATCAGTGAGTTCAAGCAGAGTTCCTTTAGGAAGGGGCAGGCTAGCAAAGATCCTTCAGGAATCAGCTACCAAATCCATTTTCCAGCCCCCGAGGCGCCCCGATTCGACATCGCCCGCCCGCCGCAACCGCGCCGCCCCGCTTTCCCGCGCCGGCCACAGGTTTTCCAACATTTTTGAGCCCAATTTTGTTATTTTATTTCTCTGCACGTTGGCTTTCCACTAACTGGGCGGCAAATTGGGGGATGGGAGGGGCAGACTGGCGGGGATTCTTGGGGAAATTCCGGCCGTAGGCCTCTTTGAAGCGTGATTTTCGAAATCAGGCTCTGGAAACCGTATCCTGATGCTAATTTGGACACTTTAAGGCCTCCAAAATACGCAACAATAGTCATTTTCCGGTCACTGAAAAGTTACTTGTCTAAACCGCGCCCCAGCTACCGTAACCGCAAGCCGAACAGCAAGAAAAATGACGCTTACCGGCCCCTTTAAACGCCATTTTTAGATAGCGCCCTTCCCTACCGTATCCACTGGCCGAACAGCAAAAAAATGACGCTTCCTGGCCCCTTTAAACGCCCTTTTCTAAACGGCGCCCCTAGCTACCGTATCAGCTGGTCGAACAGCAAGAAAATTACGATTCCCCGTCCCTTTAAAACGGCATTTTCTAAATCGCGCTCCTGCTAGCGTACCATCTGGTCGAACAGCAAGAAAATGGCGCTTCCCGGCCCCTTTAAACGTCATTTTCTAAACGACGCCCCAAGCTACCGTATCCCCCTTGTGGCCAGTCTGCCCCCTCCAACCCCCCCCCCCGCCCCATCCTCGGTTACCCCAATTTTTAGTTGTCGATCATCGTCGGCACCACCCACCCACCATCACCATCACCGGATACCGTAACCCGTGGCCGCGGCGGGCGCACCATCATCGGTTTTCGCGTAACACGCCCCATTTTCGGCAGCCACACCACTAACAACGGGGTTACTGTAGCGCCTACAGTACCCCAGTTCGCGCCGGGACCTTCAAATGCCATCAGGGCTGAACGTCTTGAAGCCGTGGGTGCAGAAAATTTCGCCACAGTACCTTTTACCGGGCCCCATTCGCGGCGGGACCCTCAAACGCCATCAGGGCTGAACGTCTTGAAGATGTGGGTGCGGAAAAAGGACCCACAGTGCCGCCCAGCGTACCCCAATTCGTTGCGGGACCACACGCCATCGCCGCGGGACTGCTCAACCCGCCGAGGGCCGTCTTTCTGCCCGGTACCGTACCCTCGACTACGAGAGGCTCCGCGGATTCCACTGGTCTCTGACACCACCGCAGCACTAATGGACACCCCAGAACCGGCCGTTACCGTACCCGTGCCAGAAGAAGCCGTTGAAGTGTTCAACACCAGGGTACCCTTCTTCTGAGGAGTACCGCACCGACAACGCCGACGCCACCAAGCAGTTCAGAATCTGTTAGTACGACAATCATAACACCAAGCAGTACAGTGACGACATCGCAATGTTTTCGAGCACTACGGCAACTACAACGACGTCTCCGAGCAGTCCGCCAACAACGACGTCGACCTCGAGCAGCACCGTATCGGATCGTACGGCCGCCTCAATGGCGCCAACGTCTTCGAGTAGTGCAATGTCGGGTAGTACGGGAACCACAACGCCGACGACGACTCCAAGCGGTTCAATATCTACCACCACATCCTCAAGGAGCACGGTACTGCTACAGTGCCCCTCACCGTCCCCTTCCGCTTCGCCGGCAATTCAATCCTGAGCGCCGAGGAGACGGCCGACGACTTCGAGGAGGGAGGAACGGCTCTTGGCTATGACTACAATTACACCTATTGACGATGGCGGACTTAGTACTGTAGCGGAATCGGAGGCTACGGTATTTCCTCCAAAAACCGAAACCACGACGCTACAAACTACAGAGAATTCCTCGCTGAGCCCAACTGATGGATCTACCGTACCCACCGCCACGGGGACTACGGTAGAACCCGAGAAAAAGTACGGTATCGGAGCCGAGCACTACGAGCACACCTAATGACCCCACCCCAACCACTACTGTATCACTAACCGAAGCCACGCCGACTACCGTATCCCAGGAGTCGACTACGGTACCTGGAGATGACGGAGATGTTCAACAAGCCGACGAAGATGATGACCCAAATGACTTGGTTATTTTTTGGTTCTCACTCAAATTTGGGAAAAGCAAAAAGCAAACGCTTCGCCTGGGATCGAACCCACGACTTCTAGACGTTCAAAAAACTTGTAGAAGACGTCGAAAAAAAAAAGCAAACTTTGACGCCGGAAGGGATCGAACTCACCAATTCTAGATGTTGAAAAACTTGTAGAAAACGTCAAAAAGCAAAAAAGCAAAGCACTTACCTTGACAGGGATCGAACCAACGAGTTCTAGACGTTCAAAAACTGGTGGAAAGCGCCGAAAAGCAAAACGCAAACTTTGACCTCGACGGGGATCGAACCCACGACTTCTAGACGTTCAAAATCCAGTTAAAAAATAAAAAAGCAAAAAGCAAAACTTTGACCTCGGCGGGGAACGAACCGACGAGTTCTAGATGTTTAAAAAACCCGCTTTTTTCGGTTCTCACGGAATTTCAGTTGCTTGGTGGTGGGTGTATTCAATTACGCGACATAATTCGTTAGAAATCCAATCCTCAGTTCGCACCGGGATACAATATGGTGACTTAGTTTGGGGGAAGGTATAACTACCGTAACCAGAGGAACTGTAGAGGGGAGTTTAATCGATTACGCCACGGAAACGCGGGGGTTAATTATGGGTTTAGAATCGGCGAAGGCCGTTCTTCAATAGAATACCGGCCGGACAGGTGAAGATGGATGTCCCGACGACGGGTGAGTGAGAGAGAGACAGCCAGAGAGAGAGAGAGAGAGAGAGAGAGAGAGAGAGAGAGAAACGATGCCTTTCCAGAAGCCCCGTCCCCAACCCAGGGCCTCATCGTCCCGCAACGCCCTCAGGATGACGCGGAGTTTGTAGCCCCGCGGAGGACAAGACCTCCTATGCCCGCCAGACCCTTCGCAACACAGGTATCAAAGCATCTCTGCCAGCCTACCCTTTCCTTAAAGAGAAAGGGGCGGCATAAGTCAATCGATTACGCGCGGGAAAGAAAATGTCTCTGCGCCTCTCCCCAGGGCGCGCTCTCTGCCCTGTTGGCTATTTGCCAATTTGTTGATGGGGGGGGGGGGGATCGACACATGCCGTCGGCATCCCTTTAAGAATCTCTGCTAGCCTGCCCTTTCCTAAAGAATCTCTGCTAGCCTGCCCTTTCAGCCGCGCTTCACCCGCCCTCCTCCCCATTTCCCCGAGGCTCCCGACTACCGGGATTACGGTACCGACGACGAGGCCGACGTCTTCAAGCAGTTCCACGACACAACCTCAGGTAGGTGACACCTTTAAAGGAATCGAGAAGGGAGTACGGTGGGGTACGGTATTCGCTTTAGTCGACTACTACTGCGATGCGGCCATCGGCGCCCTCCTCGGTCTTGACGTTCCCGCAGACGTCGCCGACGACCACGACTCGATTGACTAGGTGGGAGAGAGAGAACGAGAGAGAGAGAGAGAGAGAGAGAGAGAGAGAGAGGAGAGCTAGCCAGCGAATTTCACCTTCTAGCCAAACCGCCCCATCGACCGTCTTGACGACGACGCGGCCTCTTCTGCCAACAATCACCACAAGCCGCTTCGTCCCTCCATCGACGACCCGTCAGCTGCCGCCGATGACTACTACGGTAGGCCGGCTAACAGAGATTCTTTAGGAAAAGGGCAGGCTAGCGGAGATTCTTTAGGAAAGGGCAGGCTAGCAGAGATTCTTTAGGAAAGGGCAGGCTAGCAGAGATTCTTTGAGGAAAGGGCAGGCTAGCAGAGATTCTTTAGGAAAGGGCAGGCTAGCAGAGATTCTTTGAGGAAAGGGCAGGCTAGCAGAGATTCTTTGAGGAAACGCAGGCTAGCAGAGATTCTTTAGGAAAGGGCAGGCTAGCAGAGATTCTTTAGGAAAGGGCAGGCTAGCAGAGATTCTTTAGGAAAGGGCAGGCTAGCAGAGATTCTTTAGGAAAGGGCAGGCTAGCAGAGATTCTTTAGGAAAGGGCAGGCTAGCAGAGATTCTTTAGGAAAGGGCAGGCTAGCAGAGATTCTTTGAGGAAAGGGCAGGCTAGCAGAGATTCTTTAGGAAAGGGCAGGCTAGCAGAGATTCTTTAGGAAAGGGCAGGCTAGCAGAGATTCTTTAGGGAAAGGGCAGGCTAGCAGAGATTCTTTAGGAAAGGGCAGGCTAGCAGAGATTCTTTAGGAAAGGGCAGGCTAGCAGAGATTCTTTAGGAAAGGGCAGGCTAGCAGAGATTCTTTAGGAAAGGGCAGGCTAGCAGAGATTCTTTAGGAAAGGGCAGGCTAGCAGAGATTCTTTGAGGAAAGGGCAGGCTGGCAGAGATTCTTTAGGGGAAGGGTTCAGAGATTCTTGAGGACTTTTCCACGAGCGTTAGCTAGCAGTGTTCATTTGCGGAATTCCAAACGTTTCAGCTAACCCGTGGCCCATCGCCACCAGCAGCCCCTCCATCGACACTTCGTCCTCCTCCTCCTCCTCCTCCTCCTCCTCCACCTCCTGCTCCTCTTCCACCTCAGACCCAGCTGGCCCTCAATTCCGTGAATGGTATGTGCTAAATGCTGCCCCACTACCGTACCCCTCCCCTTCAGAGCCCGAGCCGCCAGCTCCTCGCCCAGCCTCCCCGCCCTCGTTCCCGGCCATACCCGGATCGCCAGCCGCCCAGCCGCCAGGTGCGGATTGTAGTTTGTAGGCTTCGGTATTTTAAAGGGACCGTGAAGGCTAGAATTTCATGTCGTAACCGGATAGCCGTTAATATAGCTGTAATCAGGGGCGTAGCCAGAAAAAAAATTTCGGGGGGGGGGGCCCAAAACAATTTTTTCAAAAAACTCAAAACATTGCCAAAAAAACAGCGCCGCAGGCAAAAATTTTGAAAAAAAGGTTGCCTAGCTCTACAAATAGCCGTAAAAACGTGAAAAATAGCGCCGCAGGCAGCAAAATTTTTGAGAAAATCAAAATCATAAGGGTCCCCCTTATGAAATTTTCGGGCCCCGGCCGATTTCGGGGCCGGGCCCCCGGGGCCTGTATTACGCTACGTCCCTGGCTGTAATGACCTTTTCTTTGTTGCCAGACGCTTTTGAATAGCGGTTTCACTTTTGGACTCGAGAGCCAGTCTATCGGAACCGATTACGCTACGTAATGCACGTTAGTAATTACACCGCGTAATCGATTTTCAAGGGGATAACTGATTACGAACCCTAAATCAGGTCAAGTCCAACTTTTCATATCGTATTCGGCTAGATATCCCGCAATCAATTACGCCGTGTAAAGGAAATCACGATTTAAATTACCTGACCTAACCGCATTTCAATGGCGTAATCAATTGCTGGCCCCTGTCACCGTCCCTTTAAAGCCGAATTAACGGGCGTAATCGATTCCAGTTCACAATCAGTTACGCGTGGTAATCAGATGCAAATTACGCGCCTGGTAGCTATGTCCATTTACCTGGCGTAATCGAATGCTGCGCCCTGTCACCACCCCTTTAAAATTGACGATTTTCCAGACGACACCGTGGTGAACGCGCTGAACGTGGCGGAAGACTTCATGGCCGTCGCCAGGCGGTTCAACCTCCGACGGACGGCCCGCCGGAAACGGATGGCGCTATGGCAGCGCGAGAGCGCTGGCGTTTAATTGGAGGATTTTTTCGATGTTATTGGTGTTTTTAATGGCTTGATTCGTACAAAATTGCTCAGTTTCTTTTTCTGCTTCTCTCATTCAATGTCTCTCTCTGTCTCTCTCGCTCTCTCTCTCTATCTCGCTCTGCCTCTGCCTCTCCCCCTCTCTCTCTCTCTCTCTCTCTCTCTCTCTCTCTCTTAATCTCTCGCCCCTGATCCTCCCCACACCCCAGGAACGCTAATTGACCCCTATTTCAAAATATTTTCTTGCCCATTTCTGCCTTACGGGTATTGCTACATGTATATATCACATGCCTACTGTATTTTGTGTGTTTTTCTCGGTGCTTTTCGAAGAATAGATTGCTTTTTTGTGTCCGGGTTTTCAGAGACAATTCGGAAACCAGGGCAAGCTAGCCGAGATTCTTTAGGAAGCGGCAGGCTTGCGGAGATTCTTTGCGATAGTTTATCGATCCATCACCCATATTTACAGACATTTTTTAAATTATCAAGTAGCTGAAATGGAGCACTTCTAGCAGAGATCATTTGCGGGTCACGAAAAATGCACAAAATCAACAAAATGGTGTTTAAGGGATTAAGAGAGAGAGAGAGAGAGAGAGAGAGAGAGAGAGAGAGCAAGAGAGAGAGAGAGAGTGAGAGAGAAGGCGAGGGAGAGAAACATGACATTCCTACAATTCGATCATTTTCGACGGCACCTCCTGCCGCGGTACGGTAACGGTCTTCGTCTTGGCGCTGCGCGGCGGGATATCGTGCACGTATTTCGTCTCGCCGTCGCCCTTCTTGAACTCGAAGTGCGCCCGTTGGGCATTGATCTGGAAATCGGGAGGCTAGCAGAGATTTTTTAGGAAGGGGCAGGCTAGCAGAGATTTTTTCGGAACTTAGGGCAGGCTAGCAAAAATCACTGAGGAACAACTCCAAGCCCCACCTCGGTGTAGATGAAGGCGCCCCTGCTGAACCCCAGCTGCGAAATCGGATTCCAGCCGGTCGGATAGCTAAACGGAACGAGCGGTCCAATGGAGCGTGCCATCATTTTCAAGCAGTTCACCGCTCCTAGAAAACCAACTTGAACTTGAGGGACCCGGCAGGTATGTAGTCTTTGTGTTTATTGGAGCGATCGGTTCTCGAGGCGGCCCCGGAGATGATGTAGTTGATCGAGGCGCCGTCGGGGAGGTCGGTTTGAATGTGCTGAAAGAGGGCTGGAAGGTGGCGGACTAGCAGGGATCGTTTGGGAAATAGCGCGGCAGGCTAGAGGAGAAAATTGGGGAATACGGGCAGAAGGGCAGAGATGATTTTGGGCAATTGGGGTGGTTAAGAAAAGAAACAGAGAGAGAGAGAGAGAGAGAGAGAGAGAGAGAGAGAGAGAGAGAATGATAGAGAGAGAAATAGAGAGAGAGCGCGCGAAAGACAGCGAGAGAGAGCGAGCGAGAAAGCGAGAGAAACCGAGGAGAGAGAGAGTGAAAGAGAGAGAGAGAGAAAGAGAAAATCTAGCAGAGACCCTTTCGGAACATTTCCAACCTGTAGCGTATGATCGTGGCCAGCAAAATACGCGCTGACGTGAAAGCGTTCGAGCAGCGGCTTCAACCGCTCCACCAGACACTGCAAATATCAATTTTAGTGAGTTTTTCGTAGCAATTTAGTATAAAAGTTTAATGTTATAAAACAACTTAGCTCTGTGCACTAAAATTTATACTAAACTACGGCTCTTATCACCTGTGTGGGCCCGTGGCTGGACATCGAATAGACCGGATAATGGCCACCAACGAAAAGGTAGTCGGCACTGGAATGGGGGCATTTTAAAGGGATCGTGACATCGGATTATGAAAGAAAAATCGAAAAAACTTGGGGTAGCTAGCAGAGATTCTTTAGGAAAGTGCAGGCTAGCAGAGATTCATTAGGGAATTCCGGAAATCTTTTTTAACGGCTTGTTCCATTGGAGTTAGTGGAAACCAGTTACGACCTGTAATTCAAGAAACTATTTCCTACCGGCTCTGATTGAGCGTTTGCGCAATCCACTCCCACTGCTTCTCCGCCACCGACGCGTTCTTTGGGCCGTCTAAAGGAGCGGGGCGTCCGTGCCGGGTTACGGTAGCGGCATACGGTACCTGGCACTTTGTTCCCCTTCCACAGAAGGTCCCACACCGACCCGTACTCCACGTCGGCGGTGTTTCCTGAAAAAAACGCGTAACAGCAAGCTAGCAGAGACAATTGAGGAATGCGAACTGCCCACCCACCGCAGAGAATAATTGTGTCGATCATCACAAAATCGATCGTCGTCCCGTCGTTCAGCGTGTAGTTGAACTTGTACCAGTAGTCGGGGAACATCCTGAACAAAAAGGTGGTATTTCTCAAAGAATCTCTGCTAGCCTGCCCTGCTTCCTGAAGAATCTCTGCTAGCCTGCCCTTTTCTAAAGAATCTCTGCTAGCCTGCCCTTTCCTAAAGAATCTCTGCTAGCCTGCCCTTTCCTAAAGAATCTCTGCTAGCCTGCCCTTTCCTAAAGAATCTCTGCTAGCCTGCCCTTTCCTAAAGAATCTCTGCTAGCCTGCCCTTTCCTAAAGAATCTCTGCTAGCCTGCCCTTTCCTAAAGAATCTCTGCTAGCCTGCCCTTTCCTAAAGAATCTCTGCTAGCCTGCCCTTTCCTAAAGAATCTCTGCTAGCCTGCCCTTTCCTAAAGAATCTCTGCTAGCCTGCCCTTTCCTAAAGAATCTCTGCTAGCCTGCCCTTTCCTAAAGAATCTCTGCTAGCCTGCCCTTTCCTAAAGAATCTCTGCTAGCCTGCCCTTTCCTAAAGAATCTCTGCTAGCCTGCCCTTTCCTAAAGAATCTCTGCTAGCCTGCCCTTTCCTAAAGAATCTCTGCTAGCCTGCCCTTTCCTAAAGAATCTCTGCTAGCCTGCCCTTTCCTAAAGAATCTCTGCTAGCCTGCCCTTTTCTAAAGAATCTCTGCTAGCCTGCCCTTTCCTAAAGAATCTCTGCTAGCCTGCCCTTTCCTAAAGAATCTCTGCTAGCCTGCCCTTTCCTAAAGAATCTCTGCTAGCCTGCCCTTTCCTAAAGAATCTCTGCTAGCCTGCCCTTTCCTAAAGAATCTCTGCTAGCCTGCCCTTTCCTAAAGAATCTCTGCTAGCCTGCCCTTTCCTAAAGAATCTCTGCTAGCCTGCCCTTTCCTAAAGAATCTCTGCTAGCCTGCCCTTTCCTAAAGAATCTCTGCCAATCACCCTCTAAAAATCGACCATTTCCTGCTATATTTCGTGTAGGCGATCTGGGCCGACACGTTCCCGAAATGGTCGTGATTTCCGGCAATGGTGAAGAAGGGGATCCCGTCGAATGTCGGATGGCTGTAAACGTCTTCGAAGGACGTCTATAACATCGTAGTTGGTAGCCGGAAAAGGGCTCTAACCTCAAACCGCGCGTCGAACTCGTTGACGACGCCGGTGAAGTAGACGTTGTCGCCGGCGTTGAGGACGAGTTGCACCTGGAAGGGAGGGAGGGTGTAGAGAGAGAGAGCGAGAGAGAGAGAGAAATGGAGAGAGGGAGGGCGACAGAGAGGGAGAGAGAGCGAGAGAGAGAGAAAGAGAGAGAGAGAGAGAGAGAGAGAGAGAGAGAGAGAGAGAGAGAAAACGGTACCTTCTTCTCCTCGACCACCTTGATCATGGTGTCGCGGACGGTGCCCTGGGCGATGGTGGTGTAGGGATAGATGGGAAGACCTGGAAAGGAAGCAGGCTAGCAGAGATTCTTTAGGAAAGGGCAGGCTAGCAGAGATTCTTTGCGGAACCAAAACACTCACCTCCAGTATCCCCAATCAGCAGAAATCTCAACGAGCTATCGGTCGGCTTACAGCCCTTCGATCCCCTTGGCACAGACCCCCAATCGAGACCGTTTCCGGGAACGCTGTCGAGCCGATGGCTAAATCGCGTGTAATCTAGCCCAACTTGCGTCCAATTTTTGCCTTCTCGATCCCTTTAAAGGACCGGAAAGGCAGAATTAAGCATAGATTTTCAGGCTCAGACTTCCATGGCCTAGTCAAATTATTGAAGC
>CATQJA010002610.1:0-502500 GCA_958295435.1 Mesorhabditis spiculigera | reverse complement strand
TGGCAGAGATTCTTCACAAAATAGGAGGATTTTAGCCGGTCAAGTTGAGGATTGGACGAGGCAGGCCAGCAAAGATCATTTGGCTGATTCCGGAAGCAAAAATCTCAAAAATCGATAGCCCGGTATGTGCAGATCCAAATGGCCGGCCCGATAATGATCGAAAATGGCCTCTCGTCGTCCCGTTCGTCGCCCCAGAAAAAGGCACATAATGTGACTCACATTCCATCCCGCCATATAATGTCACCATTCCGAACTCGAAATTGTCAAAAATTAATGAAAGCTCGTATTGCTTGAATTATGGGGGCGAGAGAGAGAGAGAGAGAGAGAGAGAGAGAGAGAGAGCGAGGGGGGCGGGGTGGGGGCGAGACAGAGACAGATACAGAGAGGGCGAGAGGAGCGAGAGAGAGCGAGACAGAGCGAGACAGAGAGGAGGAGACAGAGAGCAAGAGAGAGAGAGAGAGAGAGCAAGGATAGAGAGAGAGAGAGAGAGAGAGAGAGAGGGGGGAGGGAGAGGGAGAGAGGGAAAGAGGGAAAGAGAGAGAGAGCAGAGGAGAAAGACAGAGAGAGACAAAGAGACAGAGATAGGTAGATGCCGAGAGAGACACTGAGAGATTTTATTCCGGGCATGGCGAAAAGAATCGCACCGCATCGATCAACTTGCGCAAGCCGAAGATTTGCGGGCGCAGTCGCCAACCTGGTCGTGCTGCGGGCTTTCCGCGGAAGATTTGGCAAAATTGAAGCCGATCAAGAATTCGCGCGCGTCGTAAACCCGAATCCAGAAAGCCGAATTGTAGTCTAAAGGCCTAAATAGGATCACCCGCTGCCCAAACGTAATTTTATTCAAAACAAAATCAGAATCGACACAAAGAAGTCACATGTGATCAAAAAGGAGAAAGAATACAACCGGTATAGCATACAGCGCGTTATCCGTAAGTCTCGAGGTATTTGGAGAGTGGGTAGAGGGGCGCGGTGGCTCATCGAAGGGCGAACATCTTCACCTTGTACATTCCGGACGGGAAGCCGGTCTGCGTCTTCGAGTGCATCATCTTCAGGTTGGCCTGCTCGAAGAGAGTCAGCACCTGGAAAGTAGAAATGTAAGCAACCAGCCCGCCGCAACAACCTTTTCTTCTGGCCGCGTCCACGAATGATCTTCCGCATCGAAGTCGGTTGCCTCACTGCTCGTCAAATTGTCCTTGAGTACTATGCAGCCGCCCGGCCGTAGGCCTTCCTGCAAAAGACCGATTTGAGGTGAAAACAACAAAGTTTCTTTCACCTTGCATCGCTTGAAGAAGTTGACAAAATCTTCGTCGGTCAAATGGCCGCTGACCCACTGGATCCAGATCAAATCGTAGCGTCCTTGGGGTGGTGCGAATGTTTGGAGACCTAAATTAAAAAATATCAGTTTGAACAGAAGTGCGGACCTTCGACGAACTTTTCGCCAATCCGAGGCTCGTTTCCGATGTAGTCGAGAGACTTGGTGATCAGATCGTCGACAACGTCTTCCATGTCAACCTGAAAAGTAAAGAATACAGTGCAATCGCTTCTCAAACCTTTTTGAAAAGCGGTAGTAGCAAGTGTTTCGTGACGCGGCCGATCCCCGCACCGCAATCGATGGCATAGCTATTGTCGTTGAGAAAGCCCTAGGGACGATTAAAGAAAAATAGATGAGTAAACCTTTTTCCGGATCGACTGGATGAACGCCTTGGATTCTCGGATATCCGGACCGTGGAGATGCGCAAAGCCGCCCAGCATCCCATCAACATCGGCCGACGCTTGCTTCCAGTATTCGGCTGCCTGAAGGCAGATTCACTGCTGTCGAAAAGAAAGTACCTTTTCATAAACGGCATCGGGATCCTGGACGTTTTCCATATTGAGTGCGCGGCTGAACAGACACAGAATACGGTACACATAGGATACGGCGACGCCGAGGTTTAGGCCAGGATTTTGACCCGGCCGCCCGGGAACCCATCTGCTCGCTCCGCCAGTGTGTCCCAAAAACGAATCATCTGGCATTTTGCCGTGTTACATCCAATCGTCGAGATTACCCAAGACCTTAAACGAAATTAGGGATTCGCAGCCGGAAGTCGATGTCTCCCAAAAAAAGAACCCCTGTGTCGGTCCGCAGTGATGTCCGATTTTTGCGATTTAGGTATCTATCGAAAGCTCCCCTCAAGATGAGGAGGTATGTTCTCTCCGATTTTCGAGTTCCCGGATTCTTATGACATTTGCAAACATTTTTGCGAAATTGGCTGCATTTTCGATGATTTTTTCCCATGCAAGTGTTTTCACAAAACCTCCATTTTCCAAATTTTTGCATCTTTCCGGGCAACCCAAGGTCAGCTTTTTGAGAGGCATTTGAGAAAACACAGCTTGGATGGGACTGAGCCGATTAATTTGTGCTTTTGCAAAACAATTTTTAATTTATGCCCAAAAACGCGGACAATCGGGTTAGAAATTCGGGAATTACCAATATCGGAGAGAAATATCTCCTCAATTTGTCGAGAGCTTTCGATAGATGTTGACAAGGCGCGAAGCCGCTTTCCATCCCTGGGTTGGTACCAGGCCCGTAGGGGGCCCAGGGGCCCTGGCCCCCCGAAATCGGTCGAGGTCCGAAAAATTTATAAGGGGGGACCCTTATGATTTGTAGTTCCAAAAATTTTTCTGCCTGCGGCGCTGTTTATTACTGTTTTTCAAACAGTTTTTACTTATATGAAGCCTATTTTTTCAAAATTTTTTGCCTGCGGCGCTGGTTTTTCATTGGAGAATCAAATGTTCATAAAAAATTTTCGCCTGCGGCGCGTTTTCTGTGGTGTTTTCACACGGATTTTGAGTTAGCAAACGCTTTTTGCTATTTTTGCCTTCGACGCTATTATTGACGCGATTTTCGGATGTTTTAAAGTGCCGACCGGGGGTCGCCAAAATTTTTGGCCCCCGAAATTTCGGTTCCGCTAAGGGCCTGGTTGGTACCCAGATCAAATTTACACATTTACAGGGGCGTGTTTGGGAGTGGCGCGGGCATCGAGGCCCAACAATGCTGCTTTTCGTTTTTTAATTTAATAAAATCGGAATTTCATAAAATTGTCAAAATACTTACAATTTTTACGCACCCCAAAATTAAAACCCTTTTTAGGTCAGCGATACTATTTTTAGCCTTTTTAATAAATTCCTTAAAATTTATCATGAGCCAAACTTTTGGCACACTGCAAATCGGCCGGGTCGCGACAGGATTCCTACTATAATGAAAGAAACCAGCATTTTTGATAAAGGCATCCGACTCAGCGTCCCGAAAACCTTTACTCTTGGCCAGGGAGCGTTCCTGGGCGGTTCTGGTAACTTGCCAAGTGACCGGGTCCCGAGTGGATTACTACCGTAAACGAAGAGCATATCAATATTTTGCGATCGCTATTGATGCGGAGTAGCGAGTTAAACGCAATGGCCTGTTTTTCCATTGCGTTTAACTCGCTACTCCGCATCAATAGCGATCGCAAAATATTGATATGCTCTTCGTTTACGGTAGTAATCCACTCGGGACCCGGTCACTTGGCAAGTTACCAGAACCGCCCAGGAACGCTCCCGGCCAAGAGTAAAGGTTTTCGGGACGCTGAGTCGGATGCCTTTATCAAAAATGCTGGTTTCTTTCATTATAGTAGGAATCCTGTCGCGACCCGGCCGATTTGCAGTGTGCCAAAAGTTTGGCTCATGATAAATTTTAAGGAATTTATTAAAAAGGCTAAAAATAGTATCGCTGACCTAAAAAGGGTTTTAATTTTGGGGTGCGTAAAAATTGTAAGTATTTTGACAATTTTATGAAATTCCGATTTTATTAAATTAAAACGAAAAGCAGCATTGTTGGGCCTCGATGCCCGCGCCACCCCAAACACGCCCCTGTAAATGTGAAATTTGATCTGGGTACCAACCAGGCCCTTAGCGGAACCGAAATTTCGGGGGGCCAAAATTTTGGCGACCTCCCCCGGTCGGCACTTTTAAAACATCCGAAAATCGCGTCAATAATAGCGTCGAAGGCAAAAAAAATAGCAAAAAAGCGTTTGCTACACTCAAATTCGTGTGAAAACACCACAGAAAACGCGCCGCAGGCGAAAATTTTTTATGAACATTTGATTCTCCAATGAAAAACCAGCGCCGCAGGCAAAAATTTTGAAAAATGGCTTCATATAAGTAAAACTGTTTGAAAACAGTAATAAACAGCGCCGCAGGCAGAAAATTTTGAACTACAAATCATAAGGGTCCCCCCTTATAAATTTTTCGGACCTCGACCGATTTCGGGGGGGCCAGGGCCCCCTGGGCCCTCCTACGGGCCTGGTACCAACCCAGGGATGGAAAGCGGCTTCGCGCCTTGTCAACATCTATCGAAAGCTCTCGACAAATTGAGGAGATATTTCTCTCCGATATTGGTAATTCCCGAATTTCTAACCCGATTGTCCGCGTTTTTGGGCATAAATTAAAAATTGTTTGCAAAGCACAAATTAATCGGCTCAGTCCCATCCAAGCTGTGTTTTCTCAAATGCCCTCTCAAAAAGCTGACCTTGGGTTGCCCGGAAAGATGCAAAAATTTGGAAAATGGAGGTTTTGTGAAAACACTTGCATGGGAAAAAATCATCGAAAATGCAGCCAATTTCGCAAAAATGTTTGCAAATGTCATAAGAATCCGGGAACTCGAAAATCGGAGAGAACATACCTCCTCATCTTGAGGGGAGCTTTCGATAGATACCTAAATCGCAAAAATCGGACATCACTGCGGACCGACACAGGGGTTCTTTTTTTGGGAGACATCGACTTCCGGCTGCGAATCCCTAATTTCGTTTAAGGTCTTGGGTAATCTCGACGATTGGATGTAACACGGCAAAATGCCAGATGATTCGTTTTTGGGACACACTGGCGGAGCGAGCAGATGGGTTCCCGGGCGGCCGGGTCAAAATCCTGGCCTAAACCTCGGCGTCGCCGTATCCTATGTGTACCGTATTCTGTGTCTGTTGCTCTGCCAGGGTGTATATCTGGCCGCGGAATGCCGGTGCATGCGGGTGTCGTAACGGTTTATTCAAATCAAAGAAGTATTGACAGGGTAGTACAAATTCAAATGCTGGGACATTAAAGGCATTGTTGCTTCAGCTGGAATTTATTTAGGGGCGGAAGAGATAAGCATGTAAAGTTTTGAAGACGACCGAATGCATCGGATTAATGCTGCCGAGGTTTCAGGTAGCAGTAAAGCCATGTTTTTGCGGCTGCCACCTTGTCGGGACGACAGCCCAATGCGTCACGAATTTCTTGGCATAAGACGTGACGCTGGTTTCCGAGACTCCGAAATGGTAGGAGACAAAGGGATACAGCACGCAGCGATTTCAGTAGGTGGATCAGCTGAAAGATACCAAAGCATTAGGGGTGCACGAAAACAGACAAAAACGGCAACCTGTAAATTACGACCCCGTGCGACCCCGTACGCCCTCCTGGAAAATGCGACCCCTGGATAGTACGACCCCTGGAAATTACGCTCTCCTGGAAAATACGCCCCTTCTCTAGCGAACGCCTGGAAAGTAAGACCTCCTGGAAAGTACGACACTGGATATAGAGGGTCGCCTATAGATTTAATCGGTGAAAAATTAAGTTTAACTAGCTTTAACACTATAATGACGCGGTTTTGTTTAATCAGAAGGCAAGGACTAACAATGTTCCGGCAGAGATATTTTTATCCCATTGAATTACATCTGATCGAATTGCATCCCATCGAATTACAAGACAGGAAAACTGGAATTCAAACACTAGGATTGATCGCAATTCAAACAGTGGTTTAGCACCTTGCGAAAAGTCGCAAAATCGGCGTTATGGGAACCAGCATTCTGTAAAATCGGCATCATGAAAATCAGCATTATAATAGTGGGCCCTATGAAAATCGGCATTATGTAGGTAACTCGAGATACCTGTATCGGTGGTCGGGTCTTTTCGCTCGGGGTTTTCAAGAAATAGCCACCACGGTTTATTTGCTAAAATCAGTAATCCGTTAACCAGGAGTGGTTTTTAGGTTATCTTGGAATGTTGCGATGTGACATAGCTCATTCGATAGAGGTTGAAATTCTGAACAGATCCCATCTTTCAAAAACTCCTGAACGACAACGGCCTACGAGCAGGGACGTAGCGTAATACAGGCCCCGGGGGCCCGCGCCCCCGAATTCGGCTGGGGCCCGAAAATTTCATAAGGGGGACCCTTGTGATTTTGATTTTCTCAAAAATTTTGCTGCCTGCGGCGCTATTTTTTCACGTTTTTACTGCTATTTGTAGAAATATATAGCCTTTTTTCCAAAATTTTTCGCCTGCGGCGCTGTTTTTTTTTGAGTTTTTCGAAAAAAATTTTCGGGGCCCCCGAATTTTTTTCCTGGCTACGCCCTTGCCTACGAGAATTAGTTTCTCAAAGTTCGCATTTTGGTAAGCGTGGGTTAAAATGCTCAAAATCGGCGCTTCAGAGCGACTCTTCTCGAAAACCGTAGTCGTTCAGCATGAAAAAAATGGGATTTGTTCAGAATTTCAAGCCTGTATCGAATGGGCTAAATTTGCTTATACGGTCACCTAATCAAAACCTAACGTTTGATATGTCAAAATGCCCAGCAGGATACACTCTATCTCGAGATACACGATTTCGTAGTTCAATATTCTGACTTCGAAAAATCGGTTTTCGCTGATCGCTAAGAGCAATAACGGTTCGATGCTTTACAGTTTGAGCCTAAAAAAGGCTTCGTGCCACCCAGGGCCTAGTAACTTCGGATGGGGGCGAGCTCGTACAGGGTTTCGACATGGCGGCGCCAAGGCCGGCGTAGCGGCTGGGGGCGCCCCCATTTCGAAAGAGTGGAGAGGCAGCCTATCCGAAGCGAAGGCCCACTTTACCTGACCATGCTCAGCGTGTAGCGATGTGAAGCGTAGAAGCATACAACTGGTTTTAAAAACGCGCTTTAGATAAATTACGTGGGCTTCCGAATTTTCCACTGGAATTCGTCCTGTCTTTTGGTGCTTTTCGTACTACCAGGCACTTAATAATTGGTGATTTTGTTGCTTTTCTTTTGTGATATCTCCGGATAGAGCTTTTGCCGCAAAGTTTTCTGATCTCGGCCCTACTCGACAAGCTGAACATTTTGACATATCAAAAGTTGGGTTTTGGGTAGGTGACCGTATAAGCAAATTTTCCCCATCGAATGAGCTATGTCACGGCGCGAAATTCCAAGTAAAAACTACTCCTTGTTAGCGATAAACAAAAGAATTACTTACACTTCGGTGTGTGTATTCGATGGCAAATGGACTTCGGTCAATCATCTGAAAGGGTTTCTTTACGTTGCCATGACATTTTACGCACGACACTTGTCGCCCGACATTTGCGGCCCAAAAATTGTGGCTATTGACACAATGAAGCTTTTAAGGGGCCCGGAAGGCATAATTTCTTGCACGGTTTTCAAATTCACCTCTGTTTTTACCTAAACATAAGGGTTTGTGCCATCCGGGACCCAGCCACTTCGGCTGGGAACTGGTACAGGTTCGTTGGGCCGCAAATCTCGTGTTCGCAAATGTCGGCGAGCCAACTTTTCATATAAAGAAAGTGCGTCAACCATAATAATTTTCTTGACGC
Source organism: Mesorhabditis spiculigera (assembly GCA_958295435.1). Classification (NCBI taxonomy): domain Eukaryota; kingdom Metazoa; phylum Nematoda; class Chromadorea; order Rhabditida; family Rhabditidae; genus Mesorhabditis; species Mesorhabditis spiculigera. The sequence continues at coordinate 494,876 of CATQJA010002610.1, read as the reverse complement.
GCCCGTCTGTCCGTGTGAAGCCGAATCCAACTCGAAGGGGAAAAGAGCTAGAGCTTAGGTTTTTTCGGATTCGGATATAGTCTGGTCAGAATCCCCAAAACTTATAAGAAAGTATGAAAAAGTTTTCGTTTAAATTATTAAAATTAACTTTGAAAGTGGCCGCCTTATAAAACGAGTGGGGCCCCTCTCCCCGACAGCCCACGCCCCCTTTCGCCAGCCCCTCTTCCCCAGACTCTTTCCCGCGCCCAGATCACTTTTTGTTAAGTTGCTTTAATACTTTTTGTTTATTTTAATTCATTATTGAAATCATTTAAAGTATCTAAAGCCATCAGGAAGGTATTTAGGTAGTGTTTAATGGGGATTTCGGCTATGGGGGGTATCTGAAGCCGTTAGCGTGGGTATTGGAGGAGAGATTTTTTGGGTGAGATGGGATTCAAGGAAATGAGTTTCTGGTGGAATGAGATTTGGTGGATTCAAAATGCAGTCATGTGAAACCAAGTCGTCTGGTAAAAAAACCTTTTCAGCAAATGTCAAAAACGTACGCAGGCGCTACCAGCAGACAGATCAACATCAAACGTGCGGATGGTGTGGATTTGTGTCAAAAATTGGGCGAAGCGGATGAAGTACCGGTGGTCCTTCATACGGTAACGTCTGAAAGTCGGGAAATCGAAATTACTTCTTGGAGAGATCCAGAGCTATCTTCTTCGCTCTCGAACCCATCACATACCGCATTGGCAGTTTTGTCAGCCAATTTCCGCCTTTGGAAAAATGGGAGAGACCGCGGGGGTAGTTGGGCACATCGGCATCGATGGCAACACTACAAAGTACAGCGTGTCCCAATAAAAAGGTTCATGCTGGCATTAAGCTATTTCAAATACGATCGACTTGAAATTTTGTACAGAGGTGCGGAAGGGAATTTAAAATGTTCACAGAAACTTCAGCCCGATTGGTACAGTAGTTTTCGAGTTATACAAAAAATAAACTTTATTTTTACGTTTTTAACCTGGATCCCGCCGAAATAGAGCTTTGAAATGTATGAAGAAAATGAAGCGCCGACCCTTGTTTTCCTAGAAAAATTTTTATGTCGCAAAATTCGGCTTTGAAAAAGGCTATTTAAGTAACTTTAACAAGGTATTCTCAACGTCGATGTTTAGAAGAATGAGGGATTTGGAGCCGGAAATTGATGTTAATTGATGCAAAGTCCAAAAGATAGCCGAGTTAATGAAGCTAAAGTGTGGGAAATACAGTATTTTTGCTATAACTCGTAAACTACTGTACCGATCGGGCCAAAAGTTTCTGTGAGCATTGTAAATTCCCTCCCGCACCTCTGTGCAAAATTTCAAGTCGATCCGATTTGAAATAGAAAAATGCTAGCGCGACCTTTTTTATTGGGACACCCTGTACCTTTTTAAAGGACCGGTAAAGAGAAAATTCGATCCAAATAAAGGTTGCTGGCAAACTGACTCTTTGTCGATGATGTAGAAAATTCGTTTATGTGGATAGCCGGCACAAATGGCCACCCCTCCACGACTCTTGATTTTCACGGCGATCCGCGGACATGGAAATATGTCAGGCTGAAAGCAGAGAGGATTATTTTGCAGATCTCTAGACCTCACGAGCCCCCCCCCCCCCCCCCTCCGAAATAAATTAAACTTACTCAATTTAAATTTATGGTACATTAGGATTGGGGGGACCCAAATTGTTTCAGCCTAACAAGGAGACGTTTTTTGGTGTGAATGGCGGTCTGGGTGGAAACCAGGCCTATTTTGTGCAGAATTTTGCGCTGATTCCGAATATGTTTTCCATTTCTGCTAAATAGCTCGATTTCAATAGCTAAAGCAATTTTAAGATCATTTTAGCCCAAATTTTCCCCTCGTTAGGGACCATTATGTTGCTTTTCCCGGCTGTTTTTCCAAAAATAAATATCGTCACCGTATTCAGAACGATTTTCTCTATCGAATGTGCTATTTAACAAAAAATTGTTGAAAATCGAAAAAATCGACGATACTTGGTATGGACTGCGATTTTTGTATGGGAAATGGTGAAAAACAGCCTATTTCTCACCCCTGTAAGCCGTCGTGGATCGGCAGTAGCGCACTAATCAAACATACCATTCGAATCAGAAAAAAATTCTCTACAAGATAGGCTACTTAAACAAAATTAAAACGTTATAACAAAAAAGTAGCACAGCATAGCAGATGGCTACTCTGGGCCTAAAAATTATTTTAAAATAGCTGTAACTTTTTAAATCGAGCTATTTAGCAAAATTGGAAAACATATTCGGAATTAGCGCAAAATTCTGCACAGAATAGGCCTGGTTTCAACTTAAAACTCCATTAACACTAAAAAACGTCTCCTTGTAAGCCTAAATTTTTTCTATAAATAACGGATGCGTTTCTAAACGGTTTGTAACGATCCCTAAGCATAAAAGTAAACAAGTTTTAATGGAGAAATTTAATTTTAAGTCGAAAAATTAGAAAAGTTGAAGTTTTTCGACCGTAAATGACCAAATTTTCGCCTTTTGCAAACTATTTTCTAACATTTTTTAAAGTTGTTCTACTTTAAATATATGACGAAAACTAAAAACAATGTAAAAAACACTTTCTATCTAATTACTAGGCTAACCGGGGCTGCCAGGAAAAAATCGGAGTACCGGTTACGACCTCGTAGACCGTCTAAAAAGTCTGCCTCGGCTTTCGATTACAATTTACATCATATCAGTTGTGATTTTACAATATTTTAGACATAAAAAATGTAAGTTTAACGAATTTACCTTCCACGCCTGTAAAGTCTATCCAAAAGATCGAAAAAAAAACCCTCAGGCAGTGGGGCAACTGGTTTCCAAGTTAGTTATTATTCAAGGAAAAACCCTTCTCGCCCAAATAATGGTATAGTCCGGATATAACCACTAGCCACAGATACAAACAAAGGCCCTTATCCCCCAAAATCCTTGTTTTTGGAGGGTAAAGCGGGCTTTGGGGGTAAAGGGCGGGGGGGGTTCGGGAGGATTGCCGAACCCCTTTCAAAATAAGGGCCCGTAACAAATTTAGAAAACGGATTCGAAATCAGCGAAAAATTCTGCACAAGATGCACTCGGTTCCGAATTGAAACTCCAAGTTGAGTACAAACACTTTGCATTGAGCTCTATCGGATTTAGGACTCCCACTACTCGCCCTCCTAGGCTGCAGAAAACTTCCACGGGTATTGGCGCTGCCCTGTTTGCGACCTTTCTGACTGATCGAATCAATTATACCTGATCACACAGCCCAGTGATTTCCAAACTATCAACTCGACCCGGGAGTAGTCCCCTCACACTGATGCGTCTTCTGAAGATGCACATGATTTCAGAGATATAACGCTGTTACGGTCTGCAGGAAAAAGGTATTCTCGTGCCTTGACCCTCTTCGTAAAAGCCTACCGAAATCGCTTTGTGGTACGGTGGAGAGCAATGAGATCATCCGGTTCGAGGTGGTCAAGCACGAGGCTGATCATTGTCGCAGGAAGACGTTCCATGCCTAAGGGCTTGACAGGGAATACGGGATTTATTTCAGCGTACGTTCAGGCGTCGACCTAGTCACGCCTATTTACGTAAAGAGAAAACGTGGAGCTATTGATGTTGCGGGGGGGCATCTTTTTTTCGAGGTGTTTTTCCGATTTAAGCTTGTCTCCAATTCTCAGCTAACCAAACCAAGCCCAGCCTAAGCAGCACCTAAGCCAAGCCTAGGCTTAAGCCCATTCCTAGGCTAAGTCTAGAACACGCCTAAGCTAGGGCTGGGCCAAGCCTATACTAAGCCTAAGCGTAAGCCAAAACCAAGCCTCAGCTAAGTCTAAGCCAAGCCTAAGCCAAGCCTAAGCCCACGCTAAGTATAAGCCAAGCGTACGCAAAGTTAAAGCTAAGCCTAAGCCTAAGACTGGGCGCCAAAAAAAAGATCCCCCCAACATCAATAGCTCCGAGAACACAAACACGAGAAAAGCAAGTGTAAATAGGCGCTTACGGCGCATTATGAGGTCAAGGCTTAAACATGCGCTTTCAAAAAGCCGGCAAGAATTTCTGGCAATCGTATGGGGCAGCGCGGGACATTGGAATTAAAATTTGGAGGAGATTGTGATGGAATATGGGTAGATTTACAGCGAGACATTTGGGTCCGCCTTTAGTGTCTTTTCAGGGAATTAATGATAACAGGTCAGGCCACGAGACGCCACATTTCAAATGACAGATTGCGTACATCTGGATTTGATATGGCAGAATGCTATTAAAATGATTGCTATGGAGGGGGGCATGAAAATTGGAATGAAAGGCCTTCAGAAGATAGAAAACCAGCAGACAAGCAAAGCCACCTTCTAAGATGGTTGGAAGCATTTCAAACGGAACATTCCGCTCACTGGCCAGTGGCGAGTAGCCGGTTCTCAACTCAACTTTTCGTTCTTCTACCTGTTTTTTTTTGGCGCACGCATTTTATTTTGGGATTTTCTGTTAGTTGATCGGGTGATTAGTTTGAATTTGCGATGAATAAACATCAAACCCAGTTGATGTTTATTCATCGCAAATTGAAACTAGAGATGAGAGAAAACTATCTCTCTCTCTCTCTCTCTCTCTCTCTCTCTCTCTCTCTCTCGGTGTGGCTCTCGCCATCTACCTGTCTCTTTCTCTTTGTCTCTCTCTCTGTCTCTCTCTGTGTCTCTCTCGCCCTCTTTCTATGTGTCTCTGTCTCTCTCGTCCTCTCTCCCTCGCTCCCTCTCCCTCTCTCCTTCTCGCTCTCTGTCTCTCTCTCCCTCTGTCTCGCTCTCGCTCGCTCTCTCGCCCTCTCTCTATATCTGTCTCTTTCTCGCCCCCACCTCGCCCCTCTCTCTGTCTCTCTCTCGCTCTCTCTCGCCCCCATAATTCAAGCAATGCGAGCTTTCAATAATTTTGACAATTTCGAGTTCGGAAATGGTGACATTATATGGCGGGATGGAATGTGAGTCACATTATGTGCCTTTTTTCTGGGGCGACGAACGGGACGACGAGAGGCCATTTTCGATCATTATCGGGCCGACCATTTGGATCTGCACATACCGGGTTATCGATTTTTTTAGAGTTTTGCTTCCGGAATCAGCCAAATGATCTTTGCTGGCCTGCCTCGTCCAATCCTCAAATTGACTGGCTAAAGTCCTCCCATTTTGTGAAAGAATCTCTGCCAGCCTGCCTCTTTGTTTCTCAATAATCTCTGCTGGCCTGCCCTGACAATTCCTAAATTTTCTTTGCTAGCCTGCCTACCGCCATGGTAAAGGCCGGCCCAAATTGATCCGATTTCACGACTTTTTCGTTTTTTTTTGCTATGCCCCCAGGGCAATTGGGGGGTTGAGATGACAGCTGTGTTTATGGGAGGTCCATTCGATTCGATCTCTCTCTCTCTCTCTCTCTCTCTCTCTCTCTCTCCGCTCCCTCCCCTCTCCGATGACTCATCCGTTTTGAGCCGGAACTTCTGCCAATTAAAAACAATCCCACGCTCCGGCTTATATAGGACTAAATTCCGGGTGACCATGAGTCATTATTCGAGCATATTTCGGTGGAAAAACGCCAGTTTATCCAGCTTCATCTAGACTCAAGCTAGGCCCAGCTTAGGCCTAGGCGAAGCCTAAGCCCAAGCTGAAACCTAAGCCCAAGCAAACCTGAGCCTAAGCCTAAGCCAAGCCTAACGAAGCCTAAGCCTTAAAAAACCTAAGCCAACGCCTAAGCCAAGATTAAAATCAGCTCAGCGAAGGGCAGGTTAGCAGGGACAATTGTAGAATTTTTGCTTCTTACTCGTGTCCACTTCCTTTTTGGGTAAATAATCTGTGTTTGGCTCTTGGGGTATCCGAGCAAATAGCCAGCGGGTTTTCGCCCTCACCTTGTCAGTATGGGCGACAGTCATTTTCGAGGTTTGCCGGTTTTGGTCGTGATTACGCCTAACGATTACTATTACTTTCTGGTCTCATTCTCTTTCTACCTCACTCGCGCGCGCTCTCCCTTTCTCTCTCTCTCTCACTCTCTTTCGCTTTCTCTCTCTCTCTCGCTTTCTCTCTGCCTCACTCTCTCTCTCTCTCTCTCGCTCTCTGTCTCACTATCTCTCTCACTCACTATCGCTCTCGCTCTCTCGCGCTCACTGTCCCTGTCTCACACTCTCTCTCTCACGCTCTGACCCTCTTTCTCTCTCACTCTCGCTTTCTCTCTCGCTTTCTCTCTCTCTCTCCTCTCTCTCTCTCTCCCCTCTCTCTCCTGTCTCACTCCCTTTAAAACGATTCCCACCCGATTTCATCCCCCTTATTTGCCCAACCGTCCACAGTCCCCGCGTGCTATCGCCCGTGTCTCTGCTCCCTCCCCGAAAACCTGCTCCCTCGTCGTCTGGCAAACCCAATTTCGGAAGCGACCACACCAGAATCCCCTAAATTTCAACGAATTCTATTCGATTACGCCCCGGAATTGGGGGCGTGTAGTTTGGAGCCTACCGTATGCGCCGAGCGCTAATTGCTGGCAGCGATGAGAGTGATGAGGGAGTCGAGAATGGAGTGAGTTATCTAAATTTTCTCTGCTAGCCTGCCCTTTCCTAACGAATCTCTGCTAGCCTGCCTACATTTTACACACACAAAAAGATTGATTTCGCCACATTTTGTGCTTCCAAAGGGCAAAAGCTGAGCTTGCCGCACGGTTAGTCACACCTAATTTGCATAATCTCCTGGTTGTCGGTTTCAAAAGGCTCGGTCCGCTAGTCAGCATCATCATCAACGAATTCCAGTCATTTTTCCTAAAAATCATTTTTCCTAAATTCATTTTTTCTAATTCATTTTTTCTAAAAATCATTTTTTCTAGAAATCATTTTTCCTAAAGTCATTTTTCTTAAAAATCATTTTTCCTAAAACTCATTTTTCCTAAAAATCATTTTTCCAAAAGTTCATTTTTCCTAAAACCGGTTAAATACCGTAAAGGCCTAGTTTCTTTAGTACTATGCATGAGAAAATAGAAAATTTTTTAGAATAAGGTCAGATCTGCCTAGAGTGATCATAGGAAGTATTTTAGTTGCGCGTTTAGCCTAGATTTGGGTGATTGGAAGTGAAAAGGATCAATGATAATAAGAAAGATTTCGATAAAAGCCTACTAATAACCAAACCAAACAAATACTGCTAAAAATGATAGCACTTGGAATTTCTTGATATTTTTACGCATCCCTATTGAATGAAAAATTTTAGGAAAAATGAACTTTAGGAAAAATGATTTTTAGGAAAAATGACTTTTAGGAAAAATGATTTTTAGGAAAAATGATTTTTAGGAAAAATGACTTTTAGGAAAAATGACTTTTAGGAAAAATGATTTTTAGGAAAAATGATTTTTAGGAAAAATGAATTTGGGAAAAATGAATTTAGGAAAAATGATTTTTAGGAAAAATGAACATAACCCATCATCAACATCATAACATTGCGATAAATATTTCTGTCGCTCTCGTGCTCTCTATCTCTTTCTGTCACTCTCTTTCTATCCCGTTCTCTCTCTAGCTGTCACGATCCCTGAAAACGATTCGATGCCGATTTCCTGATCTGTCTCACTAAGTCCCTCACTCTCTCTCTCCCACTCTCTCTTTCTCTCTCCCTCACTCTCTCGTCCCTCTCTCTCTCACTGACTCTCTCACTCGCTCTCTCTCTCTAGCTGTCACGATCCCTTTTGAAACGATTCGAGGCTGATTTTCGGATCCGTCTCACTCACTTTCTTGCTCTGTCTCCCTCTCTCTCCATCTCTCTCCCTCTCTCTCTCTTTCTCTCTCCCTCACTCTCTCGTCCCTCTCTCTCACTCTCACACTCTCGCTCGGTCTATCTCTCTTTCTCGCTCACACTATCTGTTCCCCCTCATTCTCACTCTCACTCTCTCGCTCTCTCTCTCCGTCTCTCTCACTCTCTCTCTTCACAACCAATCAACCACCTCAATTCAAAGCCATCTACATTTCTTCTAGACGGTCAATTTCACGGGTAACAGCTACAGTACCATGCCGAGGACTCCTTTATTCTGCTGCCTCCTCGGTGCCCTCTATTTTTGCCTGGCCATCGGCACCGGTCAGTTTTTCTGACTTGAACGGCTTGGACAAGTTGCGCCGCTACACAATTTCGCGTCCATTTTACGCGCATTTTAGCCGAATTTCTCTCCCTACTCCCGAAGACTAGAGGTAACTACAAAACGCGAATTTTACGTTTAAAACAGCTTACATCATTTTTAAAGGGCCGTTGAAGTCTGGGCTTGAAAATCCATGCTTAATTCTGCCTTTCCGGTCCTTTTAAAGGGATCGGGAAGGCAAAAATTAGACGAAAATTGGGCTACATCACACGCGATTTTAGCCATCGGCTCGACAGCGTTCCCGGAAACGGTCTCGATTGGGGTCTGTGCCAAGGGATCGAAGGGCTGTAAGCCGACCGATAGCTCGTTGAGATTTCTGCTGATTGGGGATACCGGAGGTGAGTGTTTTGTTCCGCAAAGAATCTCCACTAGCCTGCCATTTCCCAAAGAATCTCTGCTAGCCTGCTTCCTTTCCAGGCCTTCCCATCTATCCCTATACCACCATCGCCCAGGGCACCGTCCGCGACACCATGATCAAAGTGGTCGAGGAGAAGAAGGTACCGTCCTCCCTCTCTCTCTCGCTCTCTCTCCCTCTCTGTCGCCCTCCCTCTCTCCATTTCTCTCGCTCTCTTTCTCTCTCTCTCTCTCCCTCTCTCTCTCTCTCTCGCTCTCTCTCTCGCTCTCTCTCTACACCCTCCCTCCCTTCTAGGTTCAACTCGTCCTCAACGCCGGCGACAACGTCTACTTCACCGGCGTCGTCAACGAGTTCGACGCGCGGTTTGAGGTTCGAGCCCTTTTCCGGCTACAAACTACAATGTTATAGACGTCCTTCGAAGACGTTTACAGCCACCCAACCTTTGATGGGATCCCCTTCTTCACCATTGCCGGAAATCACGACCATTTCGGGAACGTGTCGGCCCAGATCGCCTACACGAAATATAGTAAGAAATGGTCGGTTTTTAGAAGGTGACTGGCAGGGATTCTTTAGGTACGGGCAGGCTAGCAGACATTCTTTAGGAAAGGGCAGGCTAGCAGAGATTCTTTAGGAAAAGGCAGGCTAGCAGAGATTATTTAGGAAAGGGCAGGCTAGCAGAGATTCTTTAGGAAAGGGCAGGCTAGCAGAGATTCTTTAGGAAAGGGCAGGCTAGCAGAGATTCTTTAGGAAAGGGCAGGCTAGCAGAGATTCTTTAGGAAAGGGCAGGTTAGCAGAGATTCTTTAGGAAAGGGCAGGCTAGCAGAGATTCTTTAGGAAGGGGCAGGCTAGCAGAGATTCTTTAGGAAAGGGCAGGCTAGCAGAGATTCTTTAGGAAAGGGCAGGCTAGCAGAGATTCTTTAGGAAGAGGGCAGGTTAGCAGAGATTCTTTAGGAAGAGGGCAGGTTAGCAGAGATTCTTTAGGAAAGGGCAGGCTAGCAGAGATTCTTTAGGAAAGGGCAGGCTAGCAGAGATTTTTTAGGAAGAGGGCAGGTTAGCAGAGATTCTTTAGGAAGAGGGCAGGTTAGCAGATATTCTTTAGGAAGAGGGCAGGTTAGCAGAGATTCTTTAGGAAGAGGGCAGGTTAGCAGAGATTCTTTAGGAAAGGGCAGGCTAGCAGAGATTCTTTAGGAAAGGGACAGGCTAGCAGAGATTCTTTAGGAAGAGGGGCAGGTTAGCAGAGATTCTTTAGGAAGAGGGCAGGTTAGCAGAGATTCTTTAGGAAGAGGGCAGGTTAGCAGATATTCTTTAGGGAAGAGGGCAGGTTAGCAGAGATTCTTTAGGAAGAGGGCAGGTTAGCAGAGATTCTTTAGGAAGAGGGCAGGTTAGCAGAGATTCTTTAGGAAGAGGGCAGGTTAGCAGAGATTCTTTAGGGAAGAGGGCAGGTTAGCAGAGATTCTTTAGGAAGAGGGCAGGTTAGCAGAGATTCTTTTAGGAAGAGGGCAGGTTAGCAGAGATTCTTTAGGAAGAGGGCAGGTTAGCAGAGATTCTTTAGGAAGAGGGCAGGTTAGCAGAGATTCTTTAGGAAGAGGGCAGGTTAGCAGAGATTCTTTAGGAAGGGGCAGGTTAGCAGAGATTCTTTAGGAAGAGGGCAGGTTAGCAGAGATTCTTTAGGAAGAGGGCAGGTTAGCAGAGATTCTTTAGGAAGAGGGCAGGTTAGCAGAGATTCTTTAGGAAGAGGGCAGGTTAGCAGATATTCTTTAGGAAGAGGGGCAGGTTAGCAGAGATTCTTTAGGAAGAGGCAGGTTAGCAGAGATTCTTTAGGAAGAGGGCAGGTTAGCAGAGATTCTTTAGGAAGAGGGCAGGTTAGCAAAGATTCTTTAGGAAGAGGGCAGGTTAGCAGAGATTCTTTAGGAAGAGGGCAGGTTAGCAGAGATTCTTTAGGAAGAGGGCAGGTTAGCAGAGATTCTTTTAGGAAGAGGGCAGGTTAGCAGAGATTCTTTAGGAAGAGGGCAGGTTAGCAGAGATTCTTTAGGAAGAGGGCAGGTTAGCAGAGATTCTTTAGGAAGAGGGCAGGTTAGCAGAGATTCTTTAGGAAGAGGGCAGGTTAGCAGAGATTCTTTAGGAAGAGGGCAGGTTAGCAGATATTCTTTAGGAAGAGGGCAGGTTAGCAGAGATTCTTTAGGAAGAGGGCAGGTTAGCAGTGATTCTTTGAGAAATACCACCTTTTTGTTCAGGATGTTCCCCGACTACTGGTACAAGTTCAACTACACGCTGAACGACGGGACGACGATCGATTTTGTGATGATCGACACAATTATTCTCTGCGGTGGGTGGGCAGTTCGGATTCCTCAATTGTCTCTGCTAGCCTGCTGCTATTCGTTCTTTGCAGGAAATACCGCCGACGTGGAGTACGGCTCGGTGTGGGACCTTCTGTTGAAGGGGAACAAAGTGCCAGGTACCGTATCGCGCTACCGTAACCCGGCACGGCTCCTTTAGACGGCCCAAAGAATGCGTCGGTTGCGGAGAAGCAGTGGGAGTGGATTGCGCAGACGCTCAATCAGAGCCGGTAGGAAATAGTTTCTTGAATTACAGGTCGTAACTGGTTTCCACTAACTCCAATGGAACAAGCCCTTAAAAAGATTTCCGGAATTCCTAATGAATCTCTGCTAGCCTGCCCTTTCCTAAAGAATCTCTGCTAGCCTGCCCCAAGTTTTCTCGATTTATCTGTCATAATCCGATGTCACGATCCCTTTAAAATGCCCCATTCCAGTGCCGACTACCTTTTCGTTGGTGGCCATTATCCGGTCTATTCGATGTCCAGCCATGGGCCCACACAGGTGATAAGAGCCGTAGTTTAGTATAAATTTTAGTGCACAGAGCTAAGTTGTTTTGTAACATTAAACTTTTATACTAAATTACTACGAAAAATTCACTAAAATTGATATTTCCAGTGTCTGGTGGAGCGGTTGAAGCCGCTGCTCGAACGCTTTCACGTCAGCGCGTATTTTGCCGGCCACGATCATACGCTGCAGGTTGGAAATGTTCCGAAAGGGTCTCTGCTAGATTTTCTCTCTCTCTCCTCGCTTTCTCTCCGCTTTTCTCTCGCTCTCTCTCGCTCTCTCCCATTCTCTCGCTCTCTCCCATTCTCTCGCTCTCTCCCATTCTCTCGCTTTTTGTCTCTCGGTCTGTCTGTCCGTCTGTCTGTCTGTCTCTCTCTCTCTCTCTCTCTCTCTCTCTCTCTCTCTCTCTGTTTCTTTTCTTAACCACCCCAATAACCTCTGCCCTTCTGCCCCTATTTCCCAATTTTCTCCGCTAGCCTGTCGCGCTATTTCCCAAACCATCCCTGCTAGTCCGCAACCTTCCAAACCTTTTCAGCACATCCAAACCGACCTCCCCGACGGCGCCTCGATCAACTACATCATCTCCGGGGCCGCCTCGAGGACCGATCGCTCCAATAAACACAAAGACTACATACCGGCCGGGTCCCTCAAGTTCAAGTTGGTTTTCTAGGAGCGGTGAACTGCTTGGAAATGGTGTCATAATCCCTTTAAACGTTCGTTCTATTTAGCTATCCGACCGGCTGGAATCCGATTTCGCAGCTGGGGTTCAGCAGGGGCGCCTTCATCTACACCGAGGTGGGGTTTGGAGATGTTTCTCAGTGATTTCTGCTATAGCCTGCCCTAAGTTCCGAAACAATCTCTGCTAGCCTGCCCTTTCCTAAAGAATCTCTGCTAGCCTGCCCTTTCCTAAAGAATCTCTGCTAGCCTGCCCTTTCCTAAAGAATCTCTGCTAGACTGCCCTTTCCTAAAGAATCTCTGCTAGACTGCCCTTTCCTAAAGAATCTCTGCTAGCCTGCCCTTTCCTAAAGAATATCTGCTAGCCTGCCCTTTTCCATTTCCTCAAACAATCGCTGCTAGGCTCCCGATTTCCAGATCAATGCCCAACGGGCGCACTTCGAGTTCAAGAAGGGCGACGGCGAGACGAAATACGTGCACGATATCCCGCCGCGAAGCGCCAAAACGAAGACCGTTACCGTACCCCGGCAGGAGGTGCCGTCGAAAATGATCGAATTGTAGGAATGGCATGTCTCTCTCCCTCGCTTTCGTTCTCTCTCTCTCTAGCTCTCTCTCTCCCTCTCTCTCTCTCTCTCTTATTCCCTTAAACACCATTTTGTTGATTTTGTGCATTTTTCGTGACCCGCAAATGATCTCTGCTAAAAGTGCTCCAAGCCAGCTGCTTGATAATTTAAAAAATGTCTGTAAATAGGGGTGATGGATCGGTAAAGTATCGTGCAAAGAATCTCCGCAAGCCTGCCGCTTCCTAAAGAATCTCGGCTAGCCTGCCCTGGTATCAGAATTGTTCTGCAAACCCGCTAGACACAAAAAAGCAATTAATTCTTCGATAAGCACCGAGAAAAACACACAGAATGCAGTAGGCAAGTGATATATACATGTAACAATACCCGTAAGGCAAAAATGGGCAAGAAATATTTTGAAATTGGGGTCAATTAGCGTTCCTGGGGTGTGGGGAGGATCGGGGCGAGAGATTAAGAGAGAAAGAGAGAGAGAGGCAGAGCGAGATAGAGAGAGAGAGAGAGAGAGAGAGAAAGAGAGAGGGAGAGAGAGAGGGAGCTAGCGAGAGAGCGAGAAAGAGAGAGAGCGAGAGAAAGACCGAGAGAGAGAGAGAGGGAGACAGAGCGAGAAAGAGAGAGAGAGCGAGAGAGAGCGAGAGAGAGTAGCAGACAAAGAAACTGAGCAATTTTGTACGAATCAAGCCATTAAAAACACCAATAACATCGAAAAAATCATCCACTTAAACGCCAGCGCTCTCGCGCTGCCATAGCGCCATCCGTTTCCGGCGGGCCGTCCGTCGGAGGTTGAACCGCCTGGCGACGGCCATGAAATCTTCCGCCACGTTCAGCGCGTTCACCACGGTGTCGTCTGGAAAATCGTCAATTTTAAAGGGGTGGTGACAGGGCGCAGCATCCGATTATGCTGGGTAATTCAACAAAGCTGGCAGGCGCGTAATTTGCATCCCATTACCACGCGTAACTGGTTACCCTTAATCGATTACGCCCGTTAATCCGGATTTAAAGGGGCAGTGACAGGAATCAGCAATCGATTACGCCATTGAAATGCGTTTAGGTCAGGTAAATCAAATAGCGTTTTCCTTTACATGGCGTAATTGATTGCAGGAGATCTAACCGATTACGACATGAAAAGTGGCATATAATTAAAGGGTTCGTAATCAGTTATCCCCTTGAAAATCGATTACGCGTTGGAACTACTAACGTGCATTACGTAGCGTAATCGATTCCGATAGACCAGCTCTCGAGTCGAAAAGTGAAACCGCTATTCTAAAGCGTCTGGCAGCCAAGAAAAGCTCATTACAGCTATATTAACGGCTATCCAATTACGACATGAAATTCTAGCATTCACAGTCCCTTTAAAATACCGAATCCTACAAACTACAATCCGCACCTGGCGGCTGGGCGGCCGGCGATCCGGGGATGGCCGGGAACGAGGGCGGGGAGGCTGGGCGAGGAGCTGGCGGCTCGGGCTCTGAAGGGAGGGGTACGGTAGTGGGGCAGCATTTAGCACATACCATTCACGGAATTGACGGCCAGCTGGGGTTGAGGTGGAAGAGGAGCAGGAGGTGGGGAGGAGGAGGAGGGATGAAGTGTCGATGGAGGGGCTGCTGGTGGCGCGGGGCCACGGGTTAGCTGAAACGTTTGGAATTCCGCAAATGGCCTCTGCTAGCTAGCTCACACTCCTGGCAAAGTCCTCAAGAATCTCTGCTAGCTGCCCTTTCCTAAAGAATCTCTGCTAGCTGCCCTTTCCTAAAGAATCTCTGCTAGCTGCCCTTTCCTAAAGAATCTCTGCTAGGCTGCCCTTTCCTAAAGAATCTCAGCTAGCCTGCCCTTTCCTAAAGAATCTATGCTAGCCGGCCTACCGTAGTAGTCATCGGCGGCAGCTGACGGGTCGTCGATGGAGGGACGAAGCGACTCGTGGTGTTTGTTGGTAGAAGAGGTCGCGTCGTCGTCAAGACGGTCGATGGGGCGGTTTGGCTAGAAGGAAACGTTATCTGTCTAGCTCTCTCTCTCTCTCTCTCTCTCTCTCTCTCTCTCTCTCGCTCTCTCTCTTTCTCGTTCTCGCTCTCTCTCTCTCTCCCACCTAGTCAATCGAGTCGTTGTCGTCGGCGACGTCTGCGGGGACGTCAAGACCGAGGAGGGCGCCGCTGGCCGCATCGCAGTAGTGGTCGACTAAAGCATACCGTACTCCACCGTACTCCCTTCTCGATTCCTTTAAAGGCGTCACCTACCTGAGGTTGTGTCGTGGAACTGCTTGAAGACGTCGGCCTCGTCGTCGGTACCGTAATCCCGGTGGTCGGGAGCCTCGGGGGGAAATGGGGAGGAGGGCGGGTGAAGCGCGGCTGAAAGGGCAGGCTAGCAGAGATTCTTTAGGAAAGGGCAGGCTAGCAGAGATTCTTTAGGAAAGGGCAGGCTAGCAGAGATTCTTTAGGGAAAGGGAAGGCTAGCAGAGATTCTTTAGGAAAGGGCAGGCTAGCAGAGATTCTTTAGGAAAAGGGAAGGCTAGCAGAGATTCTTTAGGAAAGGGCAGGCTAGCAGAGATTCTTTAGGAAAGGGCAGGCTAGCAGAGATTCTTTAGGAAAGGGCAGGCTAGCAGAGATTCTTTAGGAAAGGGCAGGCTAGCAGAGATTCTTTAGGAAAGGGAAGGCTAGCAGAGATTCTTTAGGAAAGGGCAGGCTAGCAGAGATTCTTTAGGAAAGGGCAGGCTAGCAGAGATTCTTTAGGAAAGGGAAGGCTAGCAGAGATTCTTTAGGAAAGGGAAGGCTAGCAGAGATTCTTTGATACCTGTGTTGCGAAGGGTCTGGCGGGCATAGGAGGTCTTGTCCTCCGCGGGGCTACAAACTCCGCGTCATCCTGAGGGCGTTGCGGGACGATGAGGCCCTGGGTTGGGGGCGGGGCTTCTGGAAAGGCATCGTTCTCGCTTCCTCTCTCTCTCACTCTCACTCTCTCACTCTCTCTCTCACTCTCACTCTCTCTCTCTCTCTCTCTCTCTCTCTCTCTCTCTGGCTCTCTCTCACTCACCCGTCGTCGGGACATCCATCTTCACCTGTCCAGCCGGTATTCTATTGAAGAACGGCCTTCGCCGATTCTAAACCCATAATTAACCCCCGCGTTTTCGTGGCGTAATCGGTCAAACTGCCCCCTACAGCTCCTCTGGTTACGGTAGTTATACCTTCTCCCAAACTAAATCACCAAGTTGGGTCCCGGTGCGAACTGAGGATTGGATTCCTAACGAATTATGTCGCGTAATTGAATACACCCACCACCAAGCAACTGAAATTCCGTGAGAACCGAAAAAAGCGGGTTTTTTAAACATCTAGAACTCGTCGGTTCGTTCCCCGCCGAGGGCAAAGTTTTGCTTTTTGCTTTTTTATTTTTTTTAACTGGACTTTAAACGTCTAGAAGTCGTGGGTTCGATCCCCGCCGAGGTCAAAGGTTGCGTTTTGCTTTTCGGCGCCTTACACAAGTTTTTGAACGTCTAGAACTCGTTGGTTCGATCCGCGCTAAGGTCAAAGTTTGAGTTTTATTTATCGACGCTTTACACCAGTTTTTGAACGTCTAGAACTCGTTGGTTCGATCCCTGCCGAGGTAAGTGCTTTGTTTTGTTGCTTTTTGACGTTTTCTACAAGGTTTTGAACATCTAGAATTGGTGAGTTCGATCCCTTCCGGCGTCAAAGTTTGCGTTTTGTTTTTCGACGTCTTCTACAAGTTTTTTGAACGTCTAGAAGTCGTGGGTTCGATCCCAGGCGAAACGTTTGCTTTTTGCTTTTCCCAAATTTTAGTGAGAACCAAAAAATAACCAAGTCATTTGGGTCATCATCTTCCTCTGCTTGTTGAACATCTCGGTCATCTCCAGGTACCGTAGTCGACTCCTGGGATACGGTAGTGGGCGTGGCTTCGGTTAGTGATACGGTAGTGGTTGGGGTGGGGTCATTAGGTGTGCTCGTAGTGCTCGGCTCCGATACCGTAGTTTTCTCGGGTTCTACCGTAGTCCCCGTGGCGGTGGGTACGGTAGATCCATCAGTTGGGCTCAGCGAGGAATTCTCTGTAGTTTGTAGCGTCGTGGTTTCGGTTTTTGGAGGAAATAACGTAGCCTCCGATTCCGCTACAGTACTAATTCCGCCAGCGTCAATAGGTGTGATCGTAGTCATCGCCAAGAGCCGTTCCTCCTCCTCCTCGAAGTCGTCGGCCGTCTCCTCGGCGCTCAGGATTGAATTGCCGGCAAAGCGGAAGGGGACGGTGAGGGGCACTGTAGCAAGTACCGTACTCCTTGAGGATGTGGTGGTAGATATTGAACTGCTTGGAGTCGTCGTCGGCGTTGTGGTTCCCGTACTACCCGACACTGTACTACTCGAAGACGTTGGCGCCATTGAGGCGGCCGTACTATCCGATACGGTACTGCTCGAGGTCGACGTCGTTGTTTTTGCCGGACTGCTCGGAGACATCGTTGCAAATGCCGTAGTGCTCGAAATGATTGGCGGTGTCGTCACTGTACTGCTTGGTGAAGTGGGCGTTATGATTGTCGTACTAACAGATTCTGAACCGCTTGAAGACGTCGGCGTTGTCGGTGCGGTACTCCTCAGAAAGAAGGGTACCCTGGTGTTGAACACTTCAACGGCTTCTTCTGGCACGGGTACCGTAACGGCCGGTTCTGGGGTGTCTATTAGTGCTGCGGTGGTGTCAGAGACCAGTGGAATCGCGGAGCCTCTCGTAGTCGAGGGTACGGTACCGGGCAGAATGACGGCCCTCGGCGGGTTGAGCAGCCCCGCGGCGATGGCGTGTGGTCCCGCGACGAATTGGGGTACGCTGGGCGGCACTGTGGGTGCTTTTTCCGCACCCACATCTTCAAGACGTTCAGCCCTGATGGCGTTTGAGGGTCCCGCCGCGAATTGGGGCCCGGTAGAAGGTGCTGTAGCGGAATTTTCTGCACCCACGTCTTCAAGGCGTTCAGCCCTGATGGCATTTGAAGGTCCCGGCGCGAATTGGGGCACTGTAGGCGCTACAGTAACCCCGTTGTTAGTGGTGTGGCTGCCGAAAATGGGGCGTGTTACGCGAAAACCGATGATGGTGCGCCCGCCGCGGCCACGGGTTACGGTATCCGGTGATGGTGATGGTGGGTGGGTGGTGCCGACGATGATCGACAACTAAAAATTGGGGTAACCGAGGATGGGGGGTTGGCGGGGCAGACTGAAGGTTACGGTAACTGGGGTGCGATTTAGAAAACTGCGTTTAACGGGGCCGGGAAAACTTCTTGCTGTTAGGCTTTTGGATACGGTAGCTAGGCGCGCGATCTAGAAAAGGACGTTTAAAGGGGCTGGGAAGCGCCATTTCCTTACTTTTTGGCTTGTGGTTACGGTAGCTGGGGCGCGGTTTAGCCAAGTAACTTTTTACGGACCGGAAAATGACTATTGTTGCGTATTTTGCGGCCTTAAAGTGTCTAAATTAGCATCAGGATACGGTATCCAGAGCCTGATTTAGAAAATCACGCTTCAAAGAGGCCGACCGCCGGGAATTTCCCCAAGAGTCCCCGTCAGTCTGCCCCTCCCATCCCCCAATTTGCCGCCCAGTTAGTGGAAAGCCAGTGGTGCATAGAAATCAAATAAAAAATGAGCCTAAAACATTGGAAAAACCTGTGGCCGGCGCGGGAAAGCGGGACGGCGCGGTTGCGGCGGGCGGACGATGTCGAATCGGGGCGCCTCGGGGGCTGGAAAATTGAGTTGGTAGCTGATTCCTGAAGGATCTCTGCTAGCCTGCCCTTTCCTAAAGGATCTCTGCTTGGACTCACTGATCTGCGGCGGTGACGGTGGTGGGGTTGGCGGTGGCGGACGAGTTCTGAATAATGTTATGTTCATCATTTTCGACGGTTAAGGCTGAAGCCTAAGCGTAAACTTAAACCTAAGCTAAGCCTAAGCCTAAGTCTTGGCCAAGCTTAGGCTAAGTCATGCCTAAGCCGGAGCCTAACCTAAGCTTAGGCCTAGGCCTAAACCTAAACCTAAGCCTAAGTTTTAGCTAAAGCCTAAGCCTAAGCCTAAGCCTAAGCTGAGCCTAAACCTAAGCCTAAGCCGAACCTGAGCCTAAGCCTAAGCCTAAGCCTAAGCCAAGCCTAAGCCTAATCTAAGCCTAACATGTAGAGGTTGCGGGGTCACAGAGTCCAAATCGACCCATAATTGGTGGAAAAATCAAATAAAATACGGGGAACACGATGCGATAAAAATTAGCTGCCAATGGGCATTTTTGTTTAATAAACTTTTAATTTTAGGCAAAAAAGTGCTGCTGAAATGCACTTTTAACTGCTCTATCGCGCCTTCCAGCTGGGAAAAAATGTTTTGAAGGAATTTTCATAGCCGCCACGACACTAGAACGCTTTCCGGACCCGAAGAAAATTTTCTCTAGAAAATATTTTTTCACGAAAATTTTGACGACCTATCCCATGGCCCCGGATCCTGGGAGGGTCGGAAGCTGCTTAAAATAGGTGGCTCTGACCCCTAGGCGCTTCAAAACGGAGCCGAGCCCCGAGGTATTTCAGATTGCCGGAATAATTCTATTTTTACAATATCGGTTCAAAAATAATATTTATTAACTATTCGGTTGGTCATCATCGAACTGGAATAGGTAGCTGGGCCTTTCTTCCGAAAAATTTCCAAAATTTTCGAAATTTTATTTTTCTGGCCAGGCAACTCCTTGGGATTAATAGGACCGAAAAACTTTCGAAAACCCTTCTGTACACTCTTCCTGCAAAATAAAAGCGAAAGCAGCAAAAAGCAAAAATTAAAAATAACGACGGGATCCGAACCTTCGACCCCTAGCCTGTCACTCGGGGACCCTACCTCTACACCACCAGACCGACGGGAAAGGGCTCTTGGGAAGTCTTCAAGAGGGCTCCCCTCTGCCGTACGGTTTTCGCGACCCAGGTCGCGATTCTAGGTCCTTTTCCATACAAAATCTTAGAATTAAAAGTTTATTAAACAAAAGTGCCCATTGGCAGCTAATTTTTATCGCATCGTGTTCCCCGTCTCTTATTTGATTTTTCCACCAATTTTGAGCTGTTTTGGAGTCTGTGACCCCACAACCTCTACATGTAAGCTGAACCTAAACCTAAGCTTAAAGGGGCTCCGAAATCTGGTCCACGGCCCCCTGCTGTGATTCCTGGCAAATAGCCAGATGCGGCCGCAACGCGACCGCGTCGCCTGACCATTTAGCCTTATTTGGACGCAAAAACGCTTGAATTTAAAAATTCTGAAGCCATTTCTGTAATCCTCATCGAATTTTGATCATTCTAGACTTTTAAATTATGAGAATTGACCAGAGAACCACGGAGAACGAGAGATTGGGTGCCTTACAAGGCATTACGACAGGTAATCGCCGCGCACTCAAAATGTCGTTTTCGCTCCGAAAAGGGTTCGGTTTTTCTCAAATATTTTACGTTTTTTCGCAATCAAATCAGTTTACTGGCACTTCTAGGCAGTGATCCTTTCGGTTTTTGACCAGTAGGGTCAATCTCCGGACGCACGAATTTTGACTTCCGAGCCCCTTTAAGCCTAAGTCTAAGCCTAAGCATAAGCCCAAGCTCAATCCTAATCCCAAGCCAGATTAGCCAAAAACCAACAGTCAAAAAGTAAAAAATTACGTTAGCTGGGCATTTGTCGTAGATGGTCTTTTGGTTAGTGGGGTCGTCGATCCACTGAAGACGTCCGGTCGGAAGCGGACGAGGAGTGAAGGGCGACGTCGAGTGGTTGGGAGGGGTTGACGGATGAAGGGTGGGGAGAGGAAGAGACCGGAAGCGCCGGGTGGGCCCTCACTATCCGGCAGCTCGGTCAATCGGAGGCCCGGGAAACGGCCGCGGAATCTGTCGAGGTATCGGAATGTTACGTTAGGGCAATGGCACTCGAAAATACGTAAAAGAAGCGCCAAAAACTACGATACCTTCCGATGAACGATGGGGGAGGGGCGGCTTGGGGGGCGGGTTGCGGTGCTGCCTGTGGCGCGGCCGGCGGTGCGATCGGCGGGGAATTCGGGACCACGGGCGGCTGCTGGGCTACGGGGGGATGCTGTGGACGCTGGAGACGTCGGCGGAAGAAGGCAGGGTTTCGGTTGAACGGCCTGGAAATGATGGTCTCTCTCGCTCTCTCTCGCTCTCTCTCTCCCTCTCTCTCTCTCTCTCTCTCTCTCTCTCTCTCTCTCTCTCTCTCTCTCTCTCTCTTGCTCTATATTGTTTCAGTTCTCTATTGCTTTAAACCGCCTAATCGGTTAGACGCAGGATCCGATTACGCCACGTAATACTAGGCATTCCGAGCTATTTTATGGCGTAATTGGTTCCTGGCGGGCTAGCTGAGGTGATTTGGGAAAATACCTTTTTGTTACTCTCTCTCTCTCTCTCTCTCTCTCTCTCTCTCTCTCTCTCCGCTCTCGCTCTCTCACCTCCTCCCTCTAAACGGTCCCCTCATCGGAAATCGATTCAGCGTGTCCAACCGTCTATCGGATGGTGGCGTAGTCGACGCGAGCACTGCTGCTTCTACCGTATCCGGTTCTTCCGGTCTCTAAATGGGCGTAATGTCAGCTTTTTGAGACCGGAATTAGTCGTAAACTAAAAAAGGACTCCCGAATGTCTAGTCGCTTAGCTGGGGGGTTACGGTATATTGGGGCAACTTATAGAAAGCAAGCTAGGTGGGCCGATTGGAGCTTACCTTACGATGGCGGCGGGAGAATAACTATAAAGGGAGGGATAGAGAGAGAGAGAGAGAGAGAGAGAGAGAGAGAGAGGAGAGAGAGAGAGGAAAAGTCCACGAACCGTTCTCGATATCTGTCGTGCTTCCCGAAATTCGTCTCCATCCCCTTCCACTGCCTGCTCATCGCCGCCCCCACTAAACGGGCGTGTAAGTTTCGGATTTTTCGACAGTACGGTGCATTCCACATGAAGGTAGATGGTTACGGTGGTTTCGAAATTACGGTTTTTCCGGGTTACGGTGGTTTCCCAATTTGCGCCTTTTCCAGGGTTACGGTAGTTTCCGGATTTCCTTACTTTCCAAATCACGCTTTTTTTGGACTGTGATATCTTCCAAACTACGCTTGTTTCCAAACCACGGAATTCAACGGATTACGGCAGTTTCCAAATTACGGGAGTCCGAATTACAGCCGTTTCCTGTTTACGATGCATTCCTGATTACGGTAGTTTCCTGGATTACGTTTCTTTCCAAATTACGCTACACCGGACTACTGTACGTTCCAAAAGACAATAGTTAGCCTCCAGAGTAATCTACTGTACTACGGTTACGGGACGCTCCAAAATACGCAATTTCGCAGACGGGCCTACGCTTGGCTTCGGATACGGTGGCAAAAAAATGCAAGATTCCAATGTAATGCGACTCACTCGACGAATGCTGCCAGCTGTGCATCCGTCTCGAATTGCTAAAATTTGAATTATTGATAAAAAAATCGCAAAAAATTTAGCGGAATACCTGCGCAGCTGCCGCCCAGCTGATAGTGATACCCAGAAGGAGAAGCCACGGGAATAGCCATCGGGCCATCGTTGCCCTGGAAAGCGGATATGGGTGGGGAGGCGAGCAGAGATTTTTTGAGGAAACGAGAGCAGGCTAGCAGAAACTCTTTAGGAAAAGGGGCAGGCTAGCAGGGGATTTTTTGGGAAAGGGCATGCTAGCAGAGATACTGTAGAAAATGGGACCAAACCAGCGGAGATGTTTGCGGATTTTTCAGCAGGGCTAGCTAGCAGAGGTCATCTGCGGAATTTTTTTGGAAAAGGCTGGCTAGCAGAGATTTTTGGAGGAAATTGCAGGAGGCAAACAGAGATTCTTTTGGAAGGGGCAGGCTAGCAGAGATTCTTGAGGAAAAAACCTATCTATGGCAAGCACCCAGGTGTGAAACAATCTGCCCTAGCCGTGTGTGGAGCTTGTTTGGATGCGGGTATCTGTTTTTGAGGATAGGATGGATGGGGGGATCGAGATCGGATACAGATTGGCACTCAAACAGAGACCATTTGAGGATGGTCAGACAAAAGACACCCCGGAAAATCCCGGGAAAATGACGGGACAATGAGGTGGAGAGGGACGGAAGGAGAGAGAGCAAGCGTGAAAAACGAAAAAGGGCAGACCAAAGAATGTCTCGCCGCGGGCAGAAAAATGGCGGGGTGCGCCCCCTGAAAAAATTAGATCGTTATCGTCACATTTTTCCCACGCTTCGTTTTACTTCCGGGTTACGGTAATTCGAGCAATCTCGTTCGCTCTCTCTCTCTCTCTCTCTCTCTCTCTCTCCTCTCTCTCTCTATTTGAGTTACTCTTTTGCCCCACCCTGCAGGCAGGCTGTCAGCAACCATTTTGGAATTGGGACCGGACTAAGCTCGTCTCGAATGGCCTCTGCTAGCCTGCCTTTCCAGGATCGGGCAATATGCCCGGAAAACGGAATTTAATGGAATGGTTGTGGTCTGGGAGGGCTATAAAAAGATTTCGCTCTCTAATAAGTGAGAGAGAGAGAGAAAGAGAAAGAGAGAGAGAGAGAAAGGAAGAAAGAGGTAGATGGACTGCTAGACCCCAAGTAAGGGACATTAAAACAAGAGTGCAGTCTTCCCCCCCCGTCTGTTCATAGTTGTAGCCGTAGCGCCCGGAACGCGACCTTGCCAAATTTTTTCTAGTGGTGATAAGATTTGCATACGGGAACGGCAAGGCAAATAGATCGTTTTACAAAACGAGAAAGCAAGCGTGAGAGAGTGAGAGAGAGACAGAGACAGAGAGGAAGAGAGAGACAGAAAATCTCCGGAATTGTACACGACATGCAAATAACCCGTGCCCAGGCCGAAATACCGACCTATCCACCCCCGATCTGGAGGTCACTACGCGGCAATACCCATTGGGAACGGCCTGATGTCCATTGGATTGTCTCGTAGTCTCAAATGGGGGAAGAACAATGGCTATCAACCTTTTCTCTCTCTCTCTCTCTCTCCTCTCTCTCTCTCTCTCTCTCTCTCTCTCCGTCTCTCTCTCTCTTCCGCTATCAACCCCTGCGTTCCGACTGTAAAATCGGATCGTCTCGTACGTGTCTCTTTTTGGCACATGCCCGCCTTGGCTCCCACGCGCCCCCAGGGGATGATAGGCAAGAGGCGGTGGTCAGCTAGCAGAGATTGTTTGAGGAAATGGAAAGGGGCAGGCTAGCAAAGATCACTTAGAACTTCCCGCAGATGGCCATTGCTTTTTCGACTTTCGATCCATCGCGCTAAGCCGGCCTCGGGCCGGAAGTTTGTGGCGTAATCGATTAGCGCAAAGCGGAAAGTTCGTACTTGGTAATCCCAGATTAGAAGAGATAACAAAGTGGCGTGGGTGAATGATGAAAATCGAGTATGAGAGAGGGGAGAGAGAGAGAGAGAGAGAGAGCGAGAGAGAGAGAGACATTGAAGGCTGAAAAGTGGGTTTCGAAGTGCTATGGGGATGCCTTTTAGGGATGGCAATGCTGGCGGTGATGCACATTATCACCAGAGGGCGTCTAATGGAGTGGAATGGAGAGAGAGAGAGAGAGAGAGAGAGAGAGAGAGGCGAGGGAGAGAGAGAGAGAGAAATCGTCCTCCCCCATTGGCAACTCCTCGCCGTCCAAAAAGGGCGTGATGGTCAGCAGATTTCCCTCACGATTTTCGGACCAAAAAACAACCCATTGAAAAGTACAGCTCCCACTAATGCGCGGAGGTACACATTTTAGGAAACCAAAAAGTGTGGTTGCGAGTTGCCTTCAAAGGCTTCAAAAACCTAAGCCTGAACCTAAGCCTAAGCCTAAGCCAAGCCATGCCTTAGCCAAGCCCAAGCCTAAGCCAAGCCATGCCTTAGCCAAGCCCAAGCATAAGCCAAGCCTAAGCCCAAGCCTAAGACAACCCTAAGCCAAGCCTAAGCCGAACCGATGCCTAAGCCTCTGCGTAACCTAAGCCCAAGCCAAAGGCTAAGCCTAAGCCCTAGCCTAAGCGAAGCCTAAGCCAAACCTGAGCCTAAGCCCAAGCCTAAGCCTACGCCTAAGCCTAAGCCTAAGACAACCCTAAGCCAAGCCTAAGCCGAACCGGGGCCTAAGTCTCTGCGTAACCTAAGCCCAAGCCTAAGCCCAAACCTAAGCCCAAGCCTAAGCCAAGCCTAAGCCAAGCCCAAGCCTGAGCCTAAGCCTAAGCCTAAGCCTAAACCTAAGCCTAAGCCCAAGCCTAAGCGAAGGCTGAGCCTATGCCTAAGCCCAAACCTAAGCCTAAGCCCAAGCCTAAGCCTAAGCCCAAGCCTAGTCTAAAAATGGTGGTCTCGGCCGATTATTTCAAGCACGGCTTCCATGTCGTAATCGATTACGCGCTTAAATAATCGCCGCAGGCTGTCGGAATTAGACCGCATAACCGATTCTGGAAACTCAAGCCTGACCCCTCGGCAGGCTAGCAGAGATTCTTTAGGAAAGGGCAGGCTAGCAGAGATTCTTTAGGAAAGGGTAGGCTAGCAGAGACTGTTTGAGGAACTCTGTCTGAGATCAGAGATACCCATGTACGACAAGATCCCTAATGACAGGCGGGTGGGCTAATCCGTTCCGAGTCCAGCGCCGTAGCCGAGAAAACGGTCGGCATCAATTTTTGGGAACCAGGATCGGACAGCTGAATGGCAAGCGGGAGGCGATAACATCTCCGGAGGGGTGGAGATCGGTGTGAAACGGAATTTTCCGGGGATTTTTAGGATAGTGTCCAGATTTTATCGCGTAGTCCGGGATGGGATAGGGCCATTTTAATAAGGTTTCTAGATAGATTCTGCTAGCCTGCCCTTTCCTAAAGAATCTCTGCTAGCTTGCCCTTTCCTAAAGAATCTCTGCTAGCTTGCCCCCACCGTTTTTGAGGTGCAGCTATCCGAGATTCTTTAGGAAGCCGAAAAACAGAACAGACATTGGTTTGCGCGTGGGATTTGGACTTGAAGTTTGCGAATCGTAGCGGAGCGAGATGCCAATCTTGGTCGCACTTTAGGGAATGGCAGACAGAGAGAAAGAGAGTGAGAGAGAGAGGACGGGATCAAGCTCGAAATCTCGGCAGGAGTACGATGGAATCCGGCCGTCTGCGGCAATTCTCGGAGGGAAAGTCGCGTTCGGAGTATCATGGTGGAACTGAGAACGGCAGAGGGAGACTGATATGATCACTGAAATAACTGAACAATTTGATGGGATGAAATGAGCACCAGCAAATCGGCAAGCTAGCAGAGATTCTTTAGGAAGGGGCAGGCTAGCAGAGATTCTTTAGGAAAGGGCAGGCTAGCAGAGATCCCTCAGGAAACTCGAGAAATCGATCGATAGATCACACAGAGCGGAAGTAGTATATTTGTGACGGTTTTGAAGTATGTGGGAGGTGCTTGTGGTTGACGATTTTGAGGAGGCTGATAGGGAGACAAAGAGCCGGAGGGGGATCGGCCGAATCGGACGGGAGAAGCAGATCGAGTGGCGGGCTGGACAGACTAGCAGAGATTCTTTGGGGAATTTGACGCGAGAGAAATCGGAACAAACTAGCGGCCAGCTTTTGGCCCAGATTCTCCACCGACAGGCTAGCAGAGACCATGTGGGAAACGGGGCGGATACCGTAGTTGATGGTTGATTGGCAGTAAAAGTGGGTTGAAATGGCCAGTCGAGAAATAGGGGAAAGTGGTAATGGGGGAATTGGCAAAAAGTGAAGGTCAATCGGTGGGGGGAGGAGAGACGATCGGCTGACCGGAACCCTAGGGAAGTACTACGAAAAAGGTGACCGCGATCTGGAGAGATTCTGGGTGTCTTTGAAGGAAGTGTGACAGGAGCGGCAGAGCGAGAGGGAGCGTGCGAGAGAGGGGGAAAGAGGGTGCGGGAGCGAGAGAGCGAGAGAGAATTATAGATATAGCGAGGGATCGAGTTATAGAGATATAGAAAGAGCGAGCGAGAGAGAGTGAGAGAGAGAGAGAGAGAGAGAGAGAGATAGTGCGAGGGAGAGAGAAGCAGAGAGAGTAAGCGAGAGAGAGAGTGCGATAAAGCGGGAGAGAGAGAGAGAGAGAGCGAGAAGCCAGAGTGAGAGAGATAGAGAGAGAGGGAGAGAGAGATAGAGAAAAGAATTGACAAAGCGACAACTAGCAAAGATTTTCGCCAAACTCCGGTAGCCAGCCAAGATCCTTTGCCTCGCCTGCAACATTTCCATCAAAAACGACAACCAGCAGTAATTTATTTTGAGGATTGAAGCAAATCGCTTCCGGTACCAATTTTAACCAAAAATCCCGCTAGCGCAGATTACCAAAAGACCAAAAATAGCCATAGCACCGTCGATTGTTCAGCTGCGTACAGCCTGCCAGGCAGATCGGGTACAAAGCGATGGCCGCGAAAACGAGGGATGGATGGGGGAATGGGGAAAGCGAGATCTGCCCCCCTCAGTCCTCCACCAACGATTGGCATTGGATGCGAGGCTTCTTCCCCCCCTTCCCCTGGCTTCTCGGTTTCCGCCCGTCGTTTCACTCGACCACAGGACGCCACGCTACACAAAACACGACACAGCGCGGCAACAATAACAGGGCAGAGCTCAAAGAATCGCTGCTAGCCGGCCCTTTCCTAAGGAATCTCTGCTAGCCTGCCCTGTCCTAAAGAATCTCTGCTAGCCGGCCCTTTCCTGAAGAGTCTCTGCTAGCCTGCCCTCTTCCTAAAGAGTCTCTGCTAGCCTGCCCTTTCCTAAAGAATCTCTGCTAGCCTGCCCTTTCCTAAGGAATCTCTGCTAGCCTGCCCTTTCCTAAAGAATCTCTGCTAGCCTGCCCTTTCCTAAAGAATCTCTGCTAGCCTGCCCTTTCCTAGAATAAGACAAATTATGCGTTCCGGAACGCTCCTCGGAACGGCTCTAGGAAGGGATGCAAAAGATGAGGGGCCGGCCAACAAACCAGCCGAAGCGATCCAACAAAAAGCGGTAGCGGCAACACTCTGAAGTGCCCTCCTCATGCTCCACAGAGGCGCTGCTCCTCCGCTACTTTCCTATCCACAGCCGGCTACGCGCAAAAGATGGATGCCAAAAATTGAGGCTGGACAACACCAAAAACCACCCAACGCGGCAGCCGAAATCAAAAAGTGACTCCGCACCTAGAATCTTACAAAAAAAATTCAATAAATCGGGGACACTTTGTGCTCCGTTTTTTTAACTTGGTTGGAAGTTTTGAAAACTCCTTCTATGTCCGTTATCTTTCAGCGATGAGAATTTGAAGGCCTTCCAGCGGTTGGAGGTGATAGAGCAGCTGAAGCCCTACAAAACCATCTAGATTTCAGAAAAAACGGCGCATACATGACAAGATTATACGGTATCTACCTTTGTTCCGCGGCGCCACTCCCAACGACGACTCCCCGTGCTTTCAGCCGACCACTCTCGCGCCGTAATTCCCGGGGGGCTTTCACAATGTTTGCCAAACCTTATAAGAAGTCATATTTTCGCTCTTTTTTAGCGTTAGTATGCTTTTTAGATTTAGTTTTATGCAAGCGCTAAATCAGCCCTAGCCCTGAGCTTATCTCCAAACCCAGCCGAAGCCTAGCCAAGGGCCCGTTAAGCCAGGTCTTGATCGGTTTCTTGTTTCCTACGGAAAATTAAAGCACTACTAAGATCGGAATCCTAAACTTTTGTTGTTTGTCCGAAGTTTAGGGCCTTGGCTTCGATGCCTTTTTTTCCAACTAGCTCAGTTGTGGCCGAAATCGAGAATGGCGGTGACGCGCCGCCTAGGTTTGCGGTTAAAATAAGCTCAAATGCGCCGTTAGAATGGCTTTTAACATTTAGGTAGAGTCTGGGAAACCTCGAACATGCAACATGGCACCAAAACTTGTATTGTACCGCTGTTTCCCCCGTGTTTTCTTCACATATTTCAGTGAAACTTTTAAATTTGCCCTTTTTAGGCCCGCATCATGGTTGACGCGCTCAACTTGAACTTCAACCACGCCATCGCTTCGCCGCGGAATGCCGAGCCGGAGGAGGAAAAGATATGGTATGGTTTTTCCCCTGATATCACTTGATTTTTCGTCTTTC
This sequence comes from Mesorhabditis spiculigera, assembly GCA_958295435.1. Classification (NCBI taxonomy): domain Eukaryota; kingdom Metazoa; phylum Nematoda; class Chromadorea; order Rhabditida; family Rhabditidae; genus Mesorhabditis; species Mesorhabditis spiculigera. The sequence continues at coordinate 466,309 of CATQJA010002610.1, read as the reverse complement.
AGGACCAAGATACTGACGGAGGTGAGCGCCAAGTCGCGGAACACGATGCAGGGCGCCAGCATCATCGTGCTCGGTATTTTTACTCGGCGTTTTGCGATGAATATTGGTTTTTCTAGGCGACTCCGCTGCCGGCAAGACAAGCCTCCTCTCGAAGCTCGAGAAGATTGACAACCCCAACAAGGTCCGTGTTTTTGTGCTCATTTTTGATTTTTTTTCGTTTTAGGGTTCGGCCCTCGAGTACCACTGCTTGAGCGTTCAACCGGATGCCCGGGACAGCAGCTACGCCTACAGTCTCGGCACCGCGGGAGGCGCCCTCGGGCCCGCCGAAAATTTAACACTACCGGTACGTTTCCGCGGATCTGCAGGGTTGCCAGAAAAATCGATCCCCTGTTTGGCCGCAGAACTGTCCGATTTGGACGATTTGGGCATCTATTGTAAGTTTTCGGCAACGCGAGAAAACAGGCTCTATTCGTTTTTCATAAAAACCGTTTTAATTCACGAATTTGTGGAGCAAAATCCATGAAAATTGCAGTTTTATGCACAATCCGCTTTTTAAGAAACCATTTCATACCTAGGCGGGCTAAAAATTTTGTAGAACGAAAAGCGCCTGTTTTCTCGCCGTTTCAAGGGCTTTCGGATGGTGCAAAAGTCTTCCCGTTTTTTTTTGGAGATTCTTTATTGTTGCAAATAACCGTGACGCGCGTCGAAATTCCCGCTTTTCATTTTCAACGTTTACTGTAATTTTTTTTCAGCTCTGGGTCCTCGACGGCAACGAGAAGTTCGCCCCGCTGCTTCGCCACGCCCTCTCTGCCAACACGCCCTCCAAGACAGTCGTCATCATCGCCGTGTCGCTCGACAACCCAAGTGCGTTTTTATTCGGTGTTGAAAATGCTTTCATTTTAGGCCCGGTGCACTCGCTACGGCGATGGGCGTCGATCATGGCCAAGGAAATAGCCAGCAAGTACGAGCCGGCGGTGGTGAACGAGGCGAAGCAAGGCCAAGAGCGATTCTGGCAAGAGTACGTCGAGCCGCTGGAATCGTCGATGACCGCCTCGATGGCGCCGGGACTTGAGGACACGGGTAAGCTTTTCGTTAGTCGTTTGGCCCAAAATTCGGGTGAATTCTGCGCAAATTGGTTTCAAACATGCAAAAATTAACGATTTTTCGCTAAAAATGCCCGTTTTCCGTACAAAATGTCAGCTAACCGAGATTTTCTTGGTTTTTTTTATTGATTTCCGCTTAAGATATGGTGAGATTTTGCTAAAAACTGTCAAAAAAAACGTATTATTACGGAACTAGGCGTTTCTGCACTGCTAGGAAAAAAGGTTATAGATTGGCCGATAATGCGAATGCACCTTGTATGGCATTTCAAGTGTATTCACAAATTTTTGGCGTTTTTTGAAGGAATTTTTGCAGGTCTGCTTCCTCTCGAGCAAGGCGTTCTCACGGAGAACTACGGCGTGTCGATGATCGTCGTCGTGACCAAGGCCGACCTCGTGAATGAGAGGAGCGAGCAGACGATGGACAAGGTGCTGTGCGACGTGCGGCGCTTCTGCCTTCAATACGGGGCCGCGCTCGTCTACACGACGACCAAGAATCCGAAGAACACGCAGCTGCTCGCCAAGGTAAACCGTGGCTTTCCGGTTAAAAAGGGCTGTCGATTTCGAAAAAAAACGGAATTATCTTTAGATCGACGAAAAATTTCTAGGCACTTTTCGACCAGAGCGTTTGCTGAAACTTTACCCTCTTATTGCATCAAAATTTATCTCTTTTTCCCGTCAAAAACGTCGGGTTCTTTTACTAAAAACCTTATTAAAATAATTCCTATTATGTTATATTTCTAGACTTTTACAAAAAGGTTTTTGTTTCCCCCAAAATGCGAATGAGCCAAATGTCTTTTTTGGAGATCGATTTCCCAGGAAAATTGTGTCGCATCGACGGCTAACTTTCTTTTAGTACATCGTGCACCGTGCCTATGGTCTCCCCTTCACCACTTCGGCCCAGATGATCGACCGAGATACAATCTTCGTGCCGGCCGGATGGGATAGCGAAAAGAAGATTGAGATCGTTAGGGTCAGTGTTATTCTGTGCAAAGTTTTAATGCCATTTTCCCATTTCCAGACGAACATCACCGAAATTGACGTGCTCGAGCCGAATCGCGAGAAGGTGAACGTCGTCAAGGAGCCCGAGGTCACCGCCGAGGACACGCAGGTTTGCTCAGTTTCATTTCTGGGAGTTTACAGTCTTTTTTTGCAGGTGTTCCTCGCCCGGTTCGCCGACATGTTGGCCAAGGACTTGGCGACGAATGGGCAAAAGAAGGTGGATGATGCCGGGGCAACGGCTTCCGATTCTCCATTGGCCAGCTTCTTCTCAAATCTGCTAAAGGTACTAATCTTATTCCCTTTTCTCCAATGGACAAAAACGAGGCGCGGGATCGAGCCCGCATTTTGCCGTTCTGCTTTCAATTTTTGGTTAGAATAAAGACGGTTCGACCCCGCCCCCTCCACCGGCACCTTCACAACTCGCATTTCGTCGTCCGGTATTCAGAAATCGCTCTTTCACTCGCTTTTTCGTTGTCGATGGCTGCCGCGCGGAAACGCGCAAAAAGAAAGCATGTTGAACGGCTGAATGTTGTGAGGGTGGTGCTCGTTGCGCAAAAATCATTCCCGCGGATCGGCCGATGTCTCGGATTTCATTGCCCATTTATCGTTTTCTCTTTTTCAGGACAAACCACAATCGACGCGGACAGCCGCCCCCATTTCCGAGGAGCAGCAGCAGGCTCAAATCGAGAAGATCTTCCAGGTAAACCCATTCCTAATTTGCGATAATTTGTCGGGTTGTTTAGAAAAGCGACGAGACGGACAGCGCGGCGTAGGGCAATCGACACGACAAATAAGGGAAAAACAGAAGAAAAAATGTCATAATAGAAACCCATTTCCTCGTGTCTGATTTCTATGCGCTTGATTGTGATTAGCAATTCGAAAAAGCCCCGTCTCTTGTTATTTCTGGTCCTCGTATCCGCGTTGTTTCAGTTCCATTTCTCCATCTGCTCTCCCCCCAACTTCAGAAACGTGTATGTCCCGGGCGTGGCTTTTCCCTTTGATGTGCAGAGCTTTGACATTGCTTCATCCAGTTTTTGCTTGTACCCTCATAATAAACTTTTTACCAACTGGAAGCCGTAAATTTTGCCGGGCAACGGTGCCATGGCGGGCACCCGCACGAGAAAACACAATTCCAGCATGGAAGACGTGATCGAAATGGAGAAGGTCTGCCGGGCGGCGTCTCGTTCTAGACGTGAGGAGGCGGGGCGCTGTCCGTCGATTTTCGGCTCGTCTCGCTGAAATCAAGCCGTTTCTTCTTGACGTCTTGACGCTACGCGCAACTGCCACCCGCCCTACACAGCTCGAATGCTCGCAGCGTTCTGGTTCGTTACCGGGGGCCGGGGGGCATTTTTTGTCAATAGCTTCTCTTCCTCTTTGTCTCTTCGAGCTTCGCTTAGCTTAGGAGTAGAGCATTGCGCTTGATTAGTCGCGAAAAACTGACCAAGTAACCAAAAAAACCCCTAAACAAATTTTGCCCCCCCCCCAAACTTGAATAGTACCAAATCCTTTGTTTTTTTGATGCTCTACTACGTGATGCAATAATGAAAAATCTACGCGATCAACCCCCGCTGCTAACGAACCAGAACCCCCAAAAAACGGGACCTGGCCGACCCGAGGGCGGTGAAGACGGCGGCCGAAGGAGGCGGGGCACGCGATGCGGTGGAGACGACGGTCTGCGTGCTGCACAGACTCGGGGCCGGTGAAGCGTGCATATTCCGAGTGGGGGCATGCAACGATGATGATGACGAGGATGATGAGGATGCATGGTAACCACCAGGTAATGGTGGCAACGCATCAAAAACCGGAACAGGCGGAGAAGCAGCGCGGGGAAACCGACCGAGCAACGCCAGCCGGTCGTGCGCCTCGATCGCTTGGAAATCTGAACTTTTCAAATATAAATTGTGTTTTTAAAAAGGCTTTTTGCTATTCCTAAACGTGAAAAATTCACAAATTTGATTCAAAACTATCAAATATATCCATCTTTCGACCAAAAAAGCCGATTTTTAAGCAAAATTTCGACTTTTTCGACCGTTTTAAAAGTTTTTAGATGGTTTTCTAGTTGAAATTTAGTTATAGATTACTAAAACCGCTATTAAAGTACCTCCTATAAACTTACGAGGCATTTCTCGACCTATACAAAAAGGTTCGGGTTTTTTCGGCGTTTTTTAGCGTTTATCTGCCGGAAATATTTTGTTATTTTGCTCAAAAAAAAACGCTTTCAACGTACTTTGGACAAAGTTACTAGGCTTTTCTGGGCTCTTAGGAAATCCCCCCCCCCCCTGTTAATGCGAAAGCACCAAATTTTGAGAGTGTGAGCTTTGGCAGGCCGTACTACGTACGCTCGTCGATGCTGTGCCACTGGAAAAGGCAGATCCACACGAGGAATTGGTAGGCGATGATCACCGACACGAAGAGGGCCGTGTTGAAGAACGACCAGAACATGTTCCACAGGCTATCCTCATCGTCGCCATTCTGCCTGCAAATCGAGGGTGCGGATTTCTGGCTTTGCAAAAGCCAAAACAAGGCATTTGCCTTAGGTGCTTTCGCATTATCGGGGGGAGTAAATTTTTGTACGAGTCTAGAAATGCCTAGTAATTTAATAGAAAGTTTTAATAGTTTTTTTGAGTAGAATAAAACTATATTTCGACTAGCAAAACTCTCGCAAGACTTTAAAAACGTTGAAAAAGGCGAAATTTTGGTCAAAAATCTGTCTTTTTCGGTAGAAAAATCAGTTTTTTTATACAATTTGTAAAGTCCCCCCGATACTGCTCAAGCACATTTTCCTACTCAAGGTTGTTGGTTCTGGAGAGGACGTATCGGGGTCGAGGCACGTCATCGGCCGTTGATTGTCGCGTGCCGAGCGTGTGGTTCAGCCAGTCGACCAGGGTCTCTGCAAATTCGATGCTTGCCATTAACGGTTCTGAGCTGTTAGCGGGGGGGGGAGTACGACGACGGGATGACGTACCCAGCGGGCCGTGCTCGAGGTTGATGAGCAGCGTGCTGGCCAGCCCGTATGCCGACTCATCCGGGCCCACCATCCGCGACTTGCTGTTCGTGATGAATCGGAGGCCGTGCACGAAGACGTCTACAACAAAATAGGGGAAAGCTCTCTCTCTTTTGGGTTCTGGACTGTTAGCGGGGGGAGGAACTAAGGCTGAACTCCAGATCCCCCCAGCCGACCCCACCTGCCATATCTCGGCTCCCTGTTCATCTACAGGTGTGTAAAGTATACCAAAATACTCGCCAAAGCAAGACGAACATTTTGGTATACTTGATACACCTGTAGATGAACAGGGAGCCGAGATACAAGCGCCGGGTGCCGGCTTGGGGGTAGACTGCACTCTAACCAAAAGTGGTTGTCCCCCCTGCTAACACTCCCCGCCCGCTAACAGTCCAGAACCGTTTTTTTGCAGTATTGAAGCGTATACCCTCTCTGCCGATGCAATGCTTGAAGCACATCGCATTCGCGCGCACTAGATCGGCCTCATCGTCGTAGTGGACAATGATGTGCGATGATGTCGATTTCCAGGATGGCCATTCACGATAGATTGTCGTCACATCGTGGCAAAGGTCCCCTACAAAATTCGGGTTCTTTCCCATTAGCGGGGGGGGAAGATACCGAATGTTAAAATATCCAAATTATTATTAAAAAAACCAAAGTACTCCTTTTTGCGACCAAAAATCGCAATTTTTGGGTCAAAATTTCGACGTATAAACTGTTTTAAGTTTTTCGATAGTTTTTCTGGTAGAAATATAGTTTGATTTTACGAAAAAACACTAATAACGTACTTTCTATGAACTTACTAGGCATTTCTAGACTTACAAAAAAAATTACGCCCCCCCCCCCGCTAACAGTCCAGAACCAATTTAGGGTTACTAACTCGAGAAAAGGCGCGGCACTTACCGCGCGAATGATTGGCGGTGCTGAGAAATGGGTGGATGGCGGTGGTGTTGTTGTATGGGGGGCGGGTACACTCGAACTCTGGGCCCAGCTTCATTCGACGGCCTGCAACGCAAACGTTCAGATTTCAGAATTATTAGAGAGCATGGGCCGACTTAAGCCTAAGCCTAAGCCCAAGCCTAAGCGAAGCCTAAGCATGAGCCTAAGCCTAAGCCCAAGCCTAAGCGAAGCCTAAGCCTAAGCCTAAGCCTAAGCCCAAGCCTAAGCGAAGCCTAAGCCTAAGCCTAAGCCTAAGCCTAAGCCTAAGCCTAAGCGAAGCCTAAGCATAAGCCTAAGCCTAAGCCCAAGCCTAAGCGAAGCCTAAGCATAAGCCTAAGCCCAAACCTAAGCGAAGCCTAAGCCAAGCCTAAGCCAAGCCTAAGCCTAGTCTGAAAATTTAAAATTAATTCTAAAAATTTCGGCAGAGAGAATTTTTCCTTGTACGGAAATTTCGGTGTAATCGTCGTCTGCGTAATGAATTTTCTATGGAATGAATTTCTGCGTAATGAATTTTCTGTATAACGTTACGAAATCGAGCCTTTTCTACCTTTTAGCGTGTTGTGGGCCATGGCGACGTGGAGGTAGACGCGATTGTGCTCCGCCTTCACTAGCGCCCCCAGCTGGTTGTACACCGTCAACAACTAAATGAGACAGTATCCTCCGTCTCTCTCTCTCTTTCTTCTCTCTGCTAGCCTGCCCCCTTTCCATTTCCTCAAACAATCTCTGCTAGCCTGCCCTCGAAAACTCAAGAACCAACCATCAGGGCATTACTGACGTCCTGGCTGCGCGGCAAGATGACGAGCTTTGCGTGTCGATCGGTGAACTGCTCGGTGCCGTTGAGGTGATCACTGTAAAACAAAATACACCCACGAAATGGCGAGTAGAAAAAGAAACGAACCCGTATAAGGGGATGATGAGCGGACGAATGAGACTGCACGTCGACAGCTGGGGCGGAATGGCAGAAGCCAATCTCTGGCCGGCCATCATCACGGAGAAGTACACCAACATCAGAGGGAAAAGCCACCGCTGGGAAGCGCCCATCATTGTCGCGCGCTGTGAGACGATTTGCCGAGATTTCGGAAAACGCGAAATATTCGTCGCCGATGGAATTCGGAAGTTGGATGCAAATTTCTTGGACATTTCGGAGAGAGCGAGCGAAAGAGAGAGAGAGAGAGGAGAGAGAGAGAAGGAGAGAGAGACAGAGCAAGATAGAGAGAAGGATCGAGATAGGGAGAGAGAGAGACAGAGAGACAGAGAGAAATAGCGAGAGAGAGCGAGCGAGAGGGAGCGAGCGAGAGAGACAGAGAGAGACAGAGAGTGAGAGACAGAGAGAGAGTGCGAGACAGAGATAGAGAGAGAGAGAGAGAGAAGGAGAGAGAAGGAGGAGAGAGACAGAGCAAGATAGAGAGAAGGATCGAGATAGGGAGAGAGAGAGACAGAGAGACAGAGAGAAATAGCGAGAGAGAGCGAGCGAGAGGGAGCGAGCGAGAGAGACAGAGAGAGACAGAGAGTGAGAGACAGAGAGAGAGTGCGAGACAGAGATAGAGAGAGAGAGAGAGAGAAGGAGAGAGAGGGAGAGAGAGACAGAGAGACAGAGGGAGATAGCGAGAGAGAGCGAGTGAGAGAGACAGAGAGGGACAGAGCGAGTGAGAGACAGAGACAGAGAGAGAGAGAGAGAGAGAGAGAGAGAGAGAGAGGGGAGAGAGGGAGGGAGGGGGAGAGGGATAGCACGCGTGAGAGAGAGAGAGAGCGAGCGCGAGAAGAGAATTTTCGTATCTCGGCTCTCCTTGGATTTACAGAGCTGGAAAGTGTACCAAAATGTAGCCCTTGGTCCGTAGAGTAAGACGACCGTATTTTTCAGTCGAAAAATTACGCAAAAATTTGTGCAACCAGTTTAACGTCTTTAAAATTGAGCCAGGCCTAACCGATGTCACCGCATTGGGTGCATTGTGACATGCAAAGCCCGTTCAAAGACGCGGTTTAGCGCCCAAAGCAGTGCATTTCGATCTTAAAACGTTTTGTTTTATTGAGAGGCAGTGTTGTAAAAGAAAGGCAGTGGAAATGGACGAATTATTTGATATCTGATCATGCGTCTTCTTTCGATTCTTCGAGCTGGATGTCTTTTTCGTCGTCGCTTGGCAGGACGGGCGCCTCGGGGAGGGACGGTCTAATAAGGGGTATAAATTTTGTAAAATAGGGTGTTCACCTCGTTTTGTCCAGCAAATAGTCATCGTCATCATTGCCGTCGGTCGGCAATTCTACTGCGGTTTTAGATTAGAAAATGAGAGAGCGGGAGAGAGAGCGAGAGAGAGTGAAAGAGAGCAAGAGAGAGAGCGAGAGAGAGAGAGAGAGAGTGAAAGAGAGCAAGAGAGAGCGAGAGAGAGAGAAAGAGAGAGAGAGAGAGAGAGAGAGAGAGAGAGAGAGAGAGGCTAACCTCCATCGTCCTGCGTCGCTTCTATAAGAAAAAATGCCCATAATTAATTACAAACTATCAAACCTTGGCTTTCCGGGACCTCGTTCACCTCAGCCGGACCTGCGCCAGCTCCCATTTCTAAAAACCGGCTTATTTTATCCAAAAAAAAACCCGACCAGGTGCCGCATCTGGCCTCGCGCCGCCCCCGATCTCTGTAAAAAACGTCGTTAGGGAGAGAGAGTGAGAGAGACAGAGCGAGAGAGCGAGAGAGAGAAAACTAGCTTCAAAACCCGCCTGAATCCGGTCGCTCCTCACCCACTTCCGGCTCCGCTCCGCCACCAATATCTGGAAAAAAGCTTGCACAGTCGCTGCCATATTTCACAAAGAAACTCGGCTAGTCTGCCCGGCCTAAAAGCCTACCCTGGTCTATCGTCCTCCGGCTCGGCACCTCCACCGATCACTAAAAAAAGCCCGAATCGCTGCGCCTAAAAAATTTGCATACCAGGTCTCTCCTCTTCGGGTTGTGGCGCCGCGGGACGTTGATCTGGCTCGGAGCCACCGCCGATTTCTGGCTGAACTGGTTGATTTGGGGCAGCGCCACGACCAATATCTAAAATTCGATTAAAAGGTAAATTTCCTAAAGAATCCCCGCTAGCCTGCCCTTTCCTAAAGAATCTCTGCTAGCCTGCCCTTTCCTAAAGAATTTCTGCTAGCCTGCCCTTTCCTAAAGAATCTCTGCTAGCCTGCCCTTTCCTAAAGAATCTCTGCTAGCCTGGCCTTTCCTAAAGAATCTCTGCTAGCCTGCCCTTTCCTAAAGAATCCCTGCTAGCCTGCCCTTCCAAAATCCAAACGCACCAATTGACGGTCGTCGATCCTCCTGTTCGAAGTTGTCGCTAAACATGGAAAAATAAGGACTATAACACAAGGTAGATGCTCTCAAAGGTAAGGTATCACAGGTGCGAAAACGGTACCTATTGGGCTGTTTCCGGTAGACATTCCCTTGATAGTCGACGACCGTGAGGCCACGATCGACGCCCGGGGAGAGAATGTGGGCGGGCAGAGATTGTTGCCTGAAACTGGGACGTTTCTCCAATGATCTCTGCTAGCTTGCCCTCAATTCCCCAAAGATCCCTGCTAGACTCCCCCCTGGCCCCTACCCATTGCCAGCCGGTGCTGGGATGACCGGTCCTGGTCGCAGCACGCGTACGGGACGCTCCACCTCCCGACCGGCCGGGGGATTGGGGCGTAGTCGTTGTTGATGGGTGCGCGGGTCGTAGCCGCGTGGTGGTGCCGGCTGAAAAACGGTATTTCGTGCTTCTACCATCATTTAGTGGTACCTTCTGGCCGTCGGATCGAATATTGGCCGCCCTCCACATTCGATCCATTTCCGGATCGTACTGCGAATCATACGGGTTGTATCGACCATCATACAACGATGAACGGGGGTCAAACCTGAAAATGCACATGAATATCAGCCAAAGCTAGAAATTTCAGGCGACGTACATAGGATCGTAGTACTCGTAGCTGGGGTTGGTGCGCGGATCCTTCAGTCGAGCGTCGTTCGGATCGACCTGGGCGGAAGCCGGCTGCTGCTGAGGGCAGCTCTGGAATTGGATGTTGATCTCTCACTCTCACGCTCACTCTCCGTTCTCTCGCTCTCTCGCTCTCTCGCTCTCTTTCGGTCTCTCTCGCTCACTCTCTCTCACGCTCTCACTCTCTTGCTCTCTCTTTCCTCTCACAAACTATCTCTCTCACTCTCCGTCTCTGTCTCTCACACGCTCTCTCTCGCTCTCTCGCCTTTCACAAACTATCACTCTCTCCACTCTCTCTCTCTCTCTCTCTCTCTCTCTCTCTCTCTCTCTCTCTCTCTCTCTCTCCCTCTTCTCTCTAACCACCTCAAAGACGTTTCCATCTCGTGTCTTCACTAGAGTACATCCGGGTCGACTGGGCACATTCTGCTGATGATTCTCGGGTTGTCGAGGCTCTAGAAAAACCTCGATGAACCTTAAAAATCGCAAAAAAAAACACGAAAAACCGACGTTGAGGACGTGGCTGTGGCGGGTGTTCGGGCTGAGGGTTGTACACTGAAAAAACCAAACCGTTTCCCAAAAGCAGGTACTACTGCAAGAACGGGGGGTCGGGTACTAGTTCAGTACCAGGGGGTTAGGTACTAGTGCAATACCGGGGGATCATGTATTAATGCATTACTGGGGGTATAGGTACTAGTGCAGTACCAGGGGGGCGGGTACTAGTGTAATATCAGGGTGTTAGGGTACCGGGGGAGGTACTAGTGCAGTACTGGGGGTATATGTACTGATTCAATACCCGGGGGTTAGGTACTAGTGCAATACCGCGGGGGTCGGGTACTAATGCAGTACTGGGGGGTCAGGTACTAATGAAATACCAGCGGCCAGGCACTAGTGCAATATCAGGGGGCAGCTAATATAAAACTTTGCGCGCGCGGGTGGATTACATGTCGTAATGCCGCCCCTCTCCCTCCTCCACTGACCTTGTCCAGGATGTCCGGCCCATCCCTCGGCATGTCGCACGTGCGGGTCACTGTAGGCTGATGCCTAAAAAGGGTAGGCTCGTCATGGGGAGTAATCTGTGATACCAAGTACGCGCCAGTCCGCTCGGGGCCACGTTCAGCGGTGGATTTGCGAAGGAAATGAACACGGGTGTCGAACTCGTAGCCGTCGGCCTGAAAATTGGGCGGATGGGTTTGGCGAGAATTCAAAGCGTTTCCGGGTGGAGGGGTCTAAAACCCGGAGAGGGCCCACCTTGATGATGTCGTCGTAGTTTTCGGGGAAGACGCCCTTGAATTGACGGGCACCACGGTCAGGGAGTTGACCATCACCGTATGAGGTCTGAAAGAGAGCGGCTAGAGATAGAGGGAGAGAGGGGGAGAGAGAGAGCGCGCGAGAGAGCAAGAGAGTGCGATAGAGAGCGAGAGAAAGAGAGAGCGATAGAGAGCGTGCGAAAGAGAGAGCGAGAGAGAGAGTGAGTGAGAGAGATAAAGATAGATAGAGAGGGAGAGAACAAAATCCAACCCCAGTGCCATTCGTGAAGCTGGCAATCTTGTGATTCGTGAATCCGACGGCGTCGTACGAGTTCGTCTCGCGGCCCGACACCCAGCGGAACCTGCAGAAGACCATTGCTTGCCCCAAAACTCAACCCACGTGGTCCCCTGCTGCGCGTCTTGGCGACTGCGCGACAATACGCGGAATCCGCCGCACACCTCGACCACCTCGTCGTCCTGCCCCACGAAGTAGCCGCACACCTGGGAAAGAAGTGTCAGGCTAAGACTAGGCCGAGCATAAGCCTAAGCCTAAGCTAAGCGTAGACCTAAGCCTAAGCCTAAAGCTAAGCCCAAGCCCAAGCCCATGACTAAGCCGAAGCTAAGCCTAATCCTAAGCTATGACTAAGCCAAAGCCAAAGCCTACGCCTAAGCCTAAGCCTAAGCCTAAGCCTAAGCCTAAGCCTAAGCCTAAGCCTAACCTAAGCCTAAGCTTAAGCACAAGTCGGAGCCTAAGCCTACGACAAAGCCCAAGCCTAAGCCTAAGCCTAAAGCGAAGCCAAAGCCTAAGCCTAAGCGACTCACCCTTCCGTCGGCCCGTCGAATCGCGTGCCCAAAAGCTTCATAATGGCCCGAGCCGTACTTTGTGCGCGTTATCCTTAAAACTCGGGTTACAAAATCATTTTAAAAAATTTAAAATCGAACTGTTTTTACTATTCCTAAACGTGAAAACTTGCCAAATGTGATTAAAAAATACAAAAATACCGATTATTCGACGAAAAATGCCGTTTTTTGACCAAAATTTCGGCAAAAAAGTTGTTTCCAACTGTTTTTTGATTGTTTTGCCACTTGAAATATCGTTAAATTTTGCTAAAAATACGGTTAAAACACTTACTATTACGTTGTTAGGCATTTCTGGACTCTACGTAAAATCCCCCTCCCCCGATAATGGAAAAGATCCTAGCTCCGTTATTACCAGTACGCCACCCATCCGCGCGCCTCCGATCCATCGGCATTCGGGATCTAAAAAAAATTTTCGTCCACAAAATCCCCTCCAAAATACCGTTAAAAAGTCGGCGGTGGTCTTCCCGTCCCGGATGTTGCCCAGATAATCGATCACCGTCCAGTATTCCTCGCCAATCTGTAAAATATCGTATAACTTTCCTGAAGGCAAAAAAACCCTTTCTAACCCCAAAAAAGGCCAGGTGAGACGGAAAGTCCAGATAACGACATTCTAAAACTACAGTTCGAGTTAAAAATAATATTTTTGGCACAAAAAATATATTTTTATGTGTTAGAAACCCCAAAAATACGAAAATTTCGACTTTCACGAACTTTGGTTGCTCCAAATGGAAATGGACTGGGCCAACCTTGTCTCATCGGAAAAATTCAGTCCCACTCCCCCCGCTAAGGCCCAAGAACCGGAAATTCACCCATATGGCCGCGAGCGGGGCGCAGAGGAGGGCGAAGACGGCAAGCCTGAGCTGCATCACTGCAATTGGGAGCGTTGAATGCGTACCAGTGTTTTTAAGCGGAAAAGCAATCAAAAAAACAAACAATTTTTACCCGAAATTTTTGTCGAAAATCGGCCATTTTGGCCGAAAAATTCGATTTTTTTTTTGTATTTTTTTTATCAAAAATTTGTTACGTTTTTACCTTTAAAAATAGTAAAAACAGTAAAAAATCTATTTTATTAGAAAAATGGAGCCTTAGAAAAAGTTTGTCCCCCCGATAATGCAAAAGAACCTTCCGCTGCCCGATCAGCCGTTCATCTCACCCAAGCCTAAGCTTAAGAAGCGTAGTCCAAGCCTAAGCTCAAGCCCAAGCCCAAGCCTAAGCCTAAGCTTTAAAAAACATTCGTTGAATTTCGTGAAACAACCTCGAAAAAATCGGGGATAATCACAAATTTTGAGAAATTAAAATTTAGATTTGACTACTTGTGTTTTAAATTAGAGTTGTACGAGTCGAAAAAGTCACTGCAAGCCAAGAGACCCTTATCGCGCGCCGATCCTCTCAACAAAGAATCTTGACACTTGCGAATTGCGTTCCACCCACCAAATTCGGTCTGTAGTTGTTGCAAGACTTTTCAGCCCTTGTATTACTCACGCCAAAAAGCCGCAGCCGGGTGGATTAGGCTGGTCTGGGCCAACTTGCCGTGGCCCTGATAAAGCCCGATGACAATTGACGGGTGGGAGGGAATGCGTGGGAGTGCTGTGGAAAGATGCGTAAAATTGGGGGGTTACTCGAAGAGCAGGGCAGCGCAATTGACCGTAAGGTCATCCCCGTAACGTCGCGGAGCGTCGCGTTCTGGCTTTAGCGCCGTAAGGCAGCGTCGCGTAGCGTAGCGTAAGATAGCTTAGCGCAACGGAAACGTGGCTTAGCGGAACGTAGCGTAGTGGTGGAGAGTGGCGTAATCGCCCGTAATTTCGTGTACCGTAGCGAAGCGGAAGCGCAGCACTACGTCCTGTCTCTCCGCGTACGGCAAAGTAGCGTAGCGTAACGGAGCGCATCGCAACGGAAACGTGGTTTAGCGGAACGTAGCGTACTGGCCCGTAATGTCGTGTACCGTAACGTAGCGGAACGTAGCGTAGCGCCGCGGCCCGTCTCTCTCACCATTAGGCAACGTAGCGTAACATAGCGTAGCGCAACGGAAACGTCACGTAGCGCAACGTAGCGTGGCGGAGCGTAGCTTAGCGGAACGTAAATGCTAAGTTCACTGAACGTTTTTAGCGTAACGTAGCGTAGCGCAACGGAAGCGTGACAAAGCGTAGCGAAACTCAGCGTAGCGTAGTGTGGCGAAACATAGCGTAAGGTAGCGTGGCGTCGCGGCCTGTCTCATACTGCCTAAGGCAACGTAGCGTAGCGACGCGTAGTGGAACGTAAGGGAAATCAGACCAGCAAACAATAGAAAACCCATTTAAATCCAAAAAATACAAAAAAACAATAATTGCAAGCATGGGCTAGGCGTAGCGCGCCGAGTGCCGTTTCGTCGAGTCAGAATTTCAGATAACAACTCCCCCCGGTGTAGCCTTTTTGGCCGGGGGTTTAGAAGACTGGCTGAGAAGGGGGAGAATCCGCTCCACATTTCTCGAAATATCAATAAAAAGCGCGACAGGACCCGAGAGGGGGGAAATGGCTGATAGCAGACGGCCGAAGAAACACACCGAATCAACACTTTTCCTATTACACCACACCCAAGTGCCCCGCGAATTCTGCCCCGGGGGGGGGGGGATGGACCGGAAAATTCAGACGAAATCAACGATTTTTAAATTTCAAAAATAGCCCGCCGCACCTTGGAATCCTCCGAAAAAAACGATATTTTGGCGCGGCGGACGGCGAAGCTTGCAAAAAATATTCGCGGTTCTTTGGCATTACCGGGGGGAGGAGAGATCTTTAAATTTAACTAGCTGAAATGGTTCTAAACCGTTTTCCACGATTGTTAAACGGAAAAATTCCTTTTCTAAAGTTTATTACAGCGCAAAAAAATATAGATTTTTCGGCAGAAAAGTTCTCGAATTTCCAAAATCCCAACTTTTCAAAATCGCTAATTTTCAGGGGCCCGAAGTTTGCATAGGCTGTATATGCGAATGCCAGCGATTTTCGAGATTTTGGCAGAACCCCGACGGAAGGCTTATTTTCAAAATGTCGAAATTCATAATGTCGAAACTCATAATGTCGAAATTTCAGAATGTCGAAATTTACATAAGCTAAAATTCCCGGTAAAGTTCCCAAATTCTAGGCAAAAAAATGTTGTCGTGCAAAAGATAAAAAAATAGAATGTGGAAAAAAATTTTGGCTAGGATTTGGCGGTTTCACCGGTAATTAGCCTATGTAAATTTCGACATTCTGAATTTCGACATTCTGAATTTCGACATTCTGAATTTCGACATTCTGAATTTCGACATTATGAAATTTCGACATTATGACATTTCGACATTATGATACCAATTCCCGACGGAAAACCCTCAAAAAAAGGAGCCAAGCCTGATGTTGTGCGGAATTTTGCCCTGATTCCGAATCCGCTTTCAGAATCTGCGAAACGGCCAAATTCGAAAAGTCATGAAGCTTTTCAGGGCCAAAACTGCAAAAAATTGTTGAAATTGTTCAATTTTCGCCTTTAAAAATGCATAAACCACCTACAGAAATTCCAAAAAACCCACGAAATGTCTGGGTGTTCGAGGGTTGCTCCCTTATCTTCTTGCGGCCATTTTTGCGTGTCTAGCATTCCGGTGGACGCGTGGGGTGGCTGCCGGTTGCTCGAGTCAGACTCCTCTAAAAGTACCGTTTTTGAAGGAATAATACCAATAAAATATGGCGGTTAATTAAATGTTAAGGGAAATCTACAAAAAAGCCCGGTTCTGGTTCGTTAGCGGGGGGTATTATCCCAGATTTTATGATATTTTGATTCTTTCGCATTACCGGCAGCCACGTTTTCTGAAAATCCAGAAATTAATTTAAAACAATTTTTGGTACTATTTAAATTTATTTTAAGGGAAAAACACCTTGGTGGAAATTCGGCCGTTATTGGGCCTAAAACCGTTATTTAGGTATTTTATGAAAATTTGTAAAGTTTTGTATTTAGGAATCGTAAAAAAGCATTTCGAAACACTTCTATTTATCTTATGAAAACTGGTCAAAAAGCTGCCCCCGATAATGTAAAAGAACCGAGACGCCAGCCATTTTTCGGTATCATTACCCAGCAATCCGTTTCGAACAGGAAAAAATCCATTAAGATTTTTAATTATAGCTGAAAACAATGTGATGAGAAACAAAAGCTTTAAAAGCCCCCCCCCCCGTTAACGAACCAGAACCAATAGCCCGTTATAAACTTTAAAAAACGGCTAAGGCATACGAAAATTGACGGGGGCATGGATTGCGACGCCGCGACACGCCGCCCTTGCGCGCCCTTTAAATGGTAGATCAATTGAAATTTAAATAACGCCAATTTTAAACTGAAATGTATTTAATCGTGGAAATGGCCCCTTAACGAATGCTTCTTTATTACATTATCAACGAAGAACAGAAAACAGAGACCAAGGAAAAGCAAAGAGGGTGGGAGAGAGAGAGAGAGAGAGAGAGAGAGAGAGAGAATAAAAAAACTCAACGAAAAACAGGGGAAGCCAATGCACACAGTCAGTAAATGGAAGGGGAGGTGAGAGAGTGGATAGAATGGAGAGGGAGCAGAGAGATCGAGTACTCGCAATGTGACACGGACATTGTACAATATTTTCGCATATCAAAAGAGTGGGAAAGACTAGACTACAGAACACTACAGACTACAGACTACGAGAGGGTGAAGGGAATATTCTAGAAGCGGATATGCGTCAGGGATCATGATCACAGGGTGGCAGAGACCGGGGAGGAGGAGCCGTCGTCTACATTGTGCGCACTGCCGAGTCGGCCATTTGCAGGATGAAGCTGAAAAGGGAAATTGGAGATTTGTAGATATCCGAAGCCCAAGGATTACTTTAAAAATGAAATTAATTGTGAGAATATCGACATTTTATAATGCCGAAATTTAAGATCGAAAATTCAGAAAATCGTAATTGATAATATCGAAATTGATAATGTAAAATTTCAGAATATCTAAATTCATAACGTCGAAATTGCAGAATATCGAAATTCAATGCCGAATTTTCAGAATATCGAAATTCATAACGTCGAAAAACGTAATCCCGGACACTCAGAATTTCGAAAATTATCACGAAAAAAATTCGATAATATCAATTTACATAATAGATCTCGCAGAAAAAAAACCGTTTTCGGCATTATCAAATTCCGACATTACGTTAGCAGATCGAAGCCCACGGGCAGAACGTACCGATCGAGCCAGGTGACCGATTTCGGGGAGAACGATCCGCCCTCCAGGAATCCGAGATGGCCGCCATGGGCGGTGAGCACGAAGGCGACACCGTCACGTTGCGAGCACATCTCCTGGAAACGGAAAAGATGGCGTTACTTTCAAAATGCTGAAATGCATAATGCCGAAATTTACGGCGCTTTCGCATTATCGGGGGGGGGGGCAAAGTTTTTTCAAAGAATAGATTAGAAAATTTAATTTTTAAAAGAAAAATTGTGCAAGTATTTCTAAAGCGTTTTTTGCTATTCCTAAGCGTAAACAATAAAATTTTAAAAATAAAAAATGCCGATTTTTAGACTAAAAGTTGACGATTTCGACGAAAATCCTACTATATATAAAAAAATAGTGTCTGTGTGTGTGTGTGTGTGCATTTGCATGCAACTTCCGTCACCGTGTTCCAGTAGTATCTCAAGAGGGGAAGTACTTAGGGATATGTTCGATACGTCATTAGATGCGTAACGGCCTGGAGATGACGGCACACATATCAGATTTTACAAAATATGATGTTTTCGACATTAAAATTAAGTTTTTCTTCAAAAATCGGACACCCCAATTTGTTAGGCTCAAATTAGCATACCCCGGAAGTCGCGGTAGCCTATATAAAGGGACGGCAAGAGCATTTTTCATTTTTGGTCATCCGAATCCGGGAAAATTATGCAAAGCCAAGAATATCATTGGAGAAGACGGGGCCAGGGTTGAAAAGCCGCGAAGCGGTTTTTCGACCCTGGTTTAGATAAAAAATCTTCCAGGCTGTTTTTTTATTGTTTTTCCATTTGTAACAAAGTTAAATTTTACTAGATTAGCGCACTTAAACTCAGGTTACTAGGCATTTCTGGACGTAGATATACAACGAAAAACACACCCTAACCGGCTCCCATAGGGCCTCGGGCACAATCGGGTCGTCGCGCGCATTCAGGAAGATCATCGGAATGGGGAGGGGACGCTCGGAGGCTTGGAGACGGGAAGGCACGAGACCCACGAGTAGAACGATTCCACTGAAATACAATTTACAACGAATCCGGGGAACGGCTTACGCGAGGAAAAGCCGAAGACTTTGCGGTTGTACTGCTCATCAAAGGCGACGATGGAGGTGGCCGTCCAGAGGCGTTGCTCGTCGACAAGGCCCGCCTTCACGTGTGGCTCGACGACTTCCGCGTAGTGGGATCTGAAAATGGAGAGTTGGAGAGAGAGATAGAGAGATAGAGAAAGAAAGCGAGAGAGAGAGAGAGAGAGAGCGAGCGAGAAATTCACCTCAACAGTCGCTTCATATTCTCCGTGATGATGTAGTTGTACGCGCGGCGCCCGTTCGTCCAATCATGATAGAACGGGGTGGACGAGAGAGCACAGTATCCCTGCCCAACCGAGAGCCCCATCATCAGCCGGGAACTGGAAAAAATGGCTTATTTTCATTTTTCCTAAACTTATTTTCACACACTATTAAACTCGCTACTAAAATAATTAAATTAAAATATGACATTGCTAGGCATATCTGAATTTATTAGAAAAAATTTCGATTTCCTGCTAAATAACCGAGGCTTTTTTGATATTTAGCCGGTTTTAAGAAACATGAACGTTAGGAAAAATCCGTTTAGGCAAAATGACAGTAATTCGAAAAAATCACCCCAAAATCCCCCAAAAAACCGGACCTCTTCTCCGGATCGGCCTTGGTCGACAGCACGTAGAGCGTGGTCAGATTGCCGCCCATGCTGAAGCCGATGGGGATGAAGCGGGTATCCCGGTACTCGGCCATCGCCCAGTCCATCATTGCCGTCAGCTCCTCGATGCCGCCTAGAAACACGGAAGCTTAGTTTCACGAGCAGAAGCCCATACCGTAGCAGAAAATCCGGCTGCCCGTCAGCTTCTCGTCGCGCAGCGCGCCGAGGTGGTTGAGCACAATGCAGCGGTAGCCGCCTTCTTGGGCCGAGTGGACGAGCGTTCTGAAAAATTGCGGATTAAGCGTAAAATTCGTGAATTTGAAAATTCTGAAGGCATTTCTGGAATTCTCGTTCGATTATAGTCATTTTAGTTTTTAAAATTACTAAAATATAGTGCTTTTCGTCTAGTAATTAAATATAAAGTGTTTTTAACGTTTTTATTCATTTTTAACTATATTAGAGGCAAAAACTTTCGAAAGAAAGTTAGGAAAGTGATCGTAAAATCGACTTTGGTCATTTTGGGTCGAAAAAATCAATTTTTAGGCCTAAAATTGGTTTTTTAATAAAATTTTGGACGTTTTTAAGCTTCGAAATCGTCAAAAAAATTGACAAACGCATCCACTATTTTTTGCAGCACGCAAGGTACCTAATATAGTTGCTCTCGCTGGAGTTGGCGATGCCGGGCGTCAGCGTGAAGGTGATGTCACGGTTGGAAGGGTGGGGGCAGAGCGGCTCGAACACGTCAAACACAACCGTGCTTCCTAAAAACCAGACTTGATCCCAGCCCAAAATCCTCACCATCGGCGAGAACTTGCCGAATTCGTCGGTCGGCCGTCCGCTTCAGATTGGCGTGGCCGAGGACACCGTACGCAGCCGTCTGCACATGGCCGCTCTTGCCCCAGAGCGGTGGGGGGCGATATCTAAAAAAACACGTTGAGGGCGACTGAATCGAAATTACGGCTCGGAGAGCAGGGGGATGCCGGCGATGATCTCGGCGATGACGTTCTTGTCGCTGCTGTCGCCTAGCGTCACCTCGGGCTTGCGCGGCGATTGGAAGATGTGCAGCAGGCGGATCTGAAATGAAACATATTAAGGGGGTGGTTCTTTGGCATTATCGGGGGGGACTTTCCCTGCAAGTCCAGAAATGACTACTAACGCAATAAGAAATGTTTTCATGGTTTTTTTAGTAAAATTAAACTATATTTTACGTGGAAACAACTATCAGAAAGCTTAGAGGTAATTTTTAGCGGCAGTTTGGTCGAAAACCGGTTTTTTTAACCGAAAAATCGATATTTTTTGTATTTTTCCAGAAAAATTTGTAGTTTTTGAATGGCAAAACGTTTTCAAACTTAGAAAACCTGGATGATTAGAAGAAAGTCCCCCCCCCGCTAACGCGAAAGTACCAAAAACGTAAACTCACGATGGAAACGAGTAGAATGAAGCAGATAAGGAGCTGTGGCGGGGGCAACTGTTCGCCATAGGGGGCCCCGCCGCCAAGGACGGTCCAGTCGGGTACGGCCCACGCTCCCCAACCTGCCGCTTCCACTGCCGGAGTACCCGTTTTGCTGTAAAAAAAATGTTAAAAGGATTGAAACACGGAAATGACACGAAATGGAGCACAAACAAGCACATTTTTAAAAAAAAACAGAAAGGAAGAAAGCGTTTTTGATTGTCGGCATGAGTTTTTCAGTTGAGAAAGCCTAGCTTGCCAGAATTTCGCGCTGATTACGAATACGTTCACCAAATTGGCGGAATCGCCATTTTGCGGATGCTATGAACGATTTAAGACTAAGAAACGCCCAAAATGCGCTACTTTCGATGGTTTTCCTGTCCTAAATTTCGTTCGTTCATAACTTTCGCAAAAATGGTGACCTGCAAACTTCGTAGACATATCCAAAACCAGCGCAAAATTGTCACACGCTAGTTTTGGTACAGAAAATGACAAATTCAAACGACAACGACACGGAAAAAAAGTCTCCCTAAGCCCGAGCCTTTAAATTCTCGTACTAGGTCAAAACGGCGTTGTATAGGCTCTGTTTAGCCGAAGCTAAGCTTAGGCTTCATTTCTATAAAGCTAAGCCTAGGCTCACGCTTAGTCGTACCTTCCCAGGGCTTAGAAGTTAAAAAAACGGCGTTTGGAGCGTCTTGTAGCCAAAATTCCGGTTGTCCCCCAATTGCGACAGCACCAAAATGTCTTCAGAAACGAAAAAAAACGGTTTGGGGCGGAAACGCAAAGTGACAATTCACAATTCACACCCCCAATCCCCCCCACCAGAACAAAATTCACTAAATTACCTCTCAAGCGAATACTCGGAGAAATTGCCCATCTCCCCGGTGCTCAGATTCAACCGACCAGCCAGTGGAATGGCCCGGAAATGCAATAGGGCCGCCGTCGAATCCATGGTAACACGAAACGGCCGCTTTTTCGGGTCCGTTTCGAGGCTAACAGTCCGCGGGCAGCAGGTGGCGGGAATATAATGAAGCGGGGATCGCCCGGGTCGTGCCCAATTTATCTCCACTTTTCACGCCGCCCACTTCGACGAAACGCTGTTTTTGGGGGCCGGGCAATGGTCAAGGAAAGGCGGCGGGGGTTCCCGTTTTTTTTTACTTTTCCCAAAAGTGATAAGGGCGCATAGTTTTGGGCGCAAAAATGCACGGGAAGCGCCTGTGAAGCCGCAGTGTGTCTGGGCGCCCGTCAATTATTCTTGTCCTTTTTTGGTGCCTGCAAACGCTGAAACGCTTCCCCGAACGGCTGGCAGCTGTGTTTTAATTATTTTTGACCACCAAGACACACCGATGGGGCAGCAGCCACGTAAAAGTTATCGGAAAATGTGCCGAGATGGGCGTCTGGCATTTGTCTTGTGGAAAGGGTGATCAAAATACTAGGCAGCATTCATGTAAAGGCATTGATAAAATATATACTAACCAGTCTGGTTCTTTTGCCTTATGGGGGGCAATTTTTCCTAAGGCACCAATTTTTCTAATTCTAAAAAAATAGAAAGTGTTTATAAATTATTTTTGAGTATTCCAAAACGTCAAATTTTAGAAAATTTTGATAAAAATACAAAATATCGGCTTTTCATCAGAACAAGACCGATTAAAATGTTTTGGTTTTTTCCATTGTTCTTCCACCTGAAATATAGCGAATTTTACCAAAAACACTACTAAAAGACTTACTATTACGTGACTAGACATTTCTGGGCTTATAGAAAAAGCCCCCCCCCCGATAATGCAAAAGAACCGGCAGTCCCAATACAAAAATCAATAAAAAAGTTCAGCATCGCCTAGCCAACCCGCTCGAATCAACAGAACAATATTTAGCATGACGAAGAAAGGGCAGGCTGAGGGCAACGAGGCTGCGAAATTGGGGGGGGATTCCCCCAAAGGTGGGACGATGAAATGGGGGTTGATTCGAGCTGTATGAAATCAATCTGGATAGCAAGTTCGTCTGCGCGCCCCCGCAGACACTAGCAAATAATCAGGATGCTTCCTGGAAGCGGCTGGGGCGAAAGGGAAGGGCATTGGCGGTTTTTTCCGAAATGAATTTTTCTTAGGATTTAATTTTTCAAAAATAAATAGAGTAGGTGCTTCTAAACTGCGTTTTATAATGCCTTAACGTAAAACTTTAAAAATTTTCGATAAAAAACAGCAAAATATAGATTTTTCGAGGAAGAATGACCGAGATTTGACCCCGGGTTTCGACTTTTTGAACATTTTAAAAGTTTTTAGATAGTTTGTCTAGTTGAAATATCGTTTTATTGTACTGAAAACTCTATTAAAACACTCCCTATTAAGTTACTAGACATTTCTAGACCTATACAAAAGTCCTCTCCCCCCAGAGAATGCGAAAGAAACGAAAAACGATTTGCTAGATAATGACTTTTTAGAAAAGCAAAGAAACACGTAAAAGAACATTTTGGACTGAAGCGCTATTTGCTGTGTTGTGGGGGCGAGCGAGGGAGGGAGGAAAACCCCCCGGTGAATCACTGGGAATACCAACCAGATGGGTGGATGGAAGGTGTTGAAACCGGCCCTGGGAATCAAACGGAAAAAGTGTTTATTAAAATAAAACTATTTAACTAGAAAAAGTAGCTAAAACTTTGAAAAAATTTCAAAATCAAAGTTTTGGCCAAAAATCGTCATTTCAGGTCGAAAAACCGATGTTTTTGTATTTTTTTTTTTTGATAAAAAATTGTAGCATTTTTACGGTTTTGACGTTCAGGAAACGTAGAAAACAATTTTACAGATTAATTACGTTAATAGATTAGAGACTTAGATTTATTAAAGCGATTTTCCCAAATTATTCCGTCAAAATGAAGGTCAGGAACCCGGTTTAGGAGATCTTGAGCTGAATTTCAAGCGCCGAAAGCCGTTGTAAGCTCCAGCCATTCGAAAGTTTCGTATAAAACGTCAAAACAACTGATACGCATAAGACCTGTCGAGCTGAAGCCGTACAAATCGTCGGGAAGCGGGGTCTAGCCAGCCGGAGGGCGGGTGGTCGATCGATGTGCGGGGCTGGTCTCTTCGCTTTGTGCCAGTCTTCCGCTCTTCGTCTAGTCGCTCGTCCCCTAGTGAACAGCCGCCGCTAGCAGCCATGTTTCGAGGATTGATATGACGATCGAGAAATCGGTTCTTTCGAATTGTCGGGGAAACATTTTTCTAGAGTCCCATGATAATGGAAGGTGTCTTAAAATGGTTTTTAGTAACATCTAACTCTATTTGAAGAGGAAAAACAATAAATAAAACACCCGGGGAAAATGTTGAGTTGAAATTTTGGTCCAAATCGGGCGAAGAATGTATATTTTAAAAGCAAAATTGGTAGTTTTGACGGCACTACTTCAGTTTGCTGGCCCCACTTATATCTGGCCAAAATGGCCTTTTCTGGGTCAGCTTTTTGGCTGGTTACGAATAACACTATCCCAGCCCGTAAAAATGACATTTAAGAAAAAAAAATATAATTTTATACCAAAATCTGGAATTTCGATTTTCGTGATTTGACGGCGTTCTAAGTACGCCAGGAGCCTATAAACCCGACCTTTCTGCGCTCTCATGCCGCGATACCGCTTGTTTTCGCTAAAACGGCATCGTTTCGGGAAAATGTTAGCTATGGCCAGCGATACGCTGCTTCCACCAAGCACCACGGGGAGGTTGCTAACAGAGCTCGGCGGGTGGCCCTGAAGAGGGCCGTTGGGTATTTTTTTAGCGAGTGATCATTCGCACGGGTACTGAGCAGCAACCTGGGACCAAAAGTGGTAGAAGATGTCATCGCTATCGCCGAACTCCTGGCGCCACATAAACTCACTGAGGTAATCACTGTACCTCTCGTATGCTTAGGCTTAGGCTTAGGCTTAGGCTTAGGCTTAGGCTTAGGCTTAGGCTTAGGCTTAGGCTTAGGGGTAACTTGGCGGACCACGGGGCGCTTATCGCGCCCTTCATTTGATTGCTGTACGATCTATAGACACCCAAGCACCCATGCCTCTCGGGACCTCTTCAACTGCGGGACCAGTTCCAGATACGTTATCCCTCGCAAGGAGTTCAAACCAGCAACGTTCATCTTCAAATGAAACGAAGTAAAAATTAGCTTTTTCCTGACTTTATAGGTGCCTACAGTATCCACGTCGCTTCAGGACCCGCCAGTTCCAGATACGTTATCCCTCGCAAGGAGTTCAAACCAGCAACGTTCATCTTCAAATGAAACGAAGTAAAAATTAGCTTTTTTCCTGACTTTTATAGGTGCCTACAGTATCCACGTCGCTTCAGGACCCGCCAGTTCCAGATACGTTATCCCTCGCAAGGAGTTCAAACCAGCAACGTTCATCTTCAAATGAAACGAAGTAAAAATTAGCTTTTTTCCTGACTTTTATAGGTGCCTACAGTATCCACGTCGCTTCAGGACCCGCCAGACTTCGGCCTCCCCGCGAATATCGCTCGAAAATCACGAAAATCGAAATTCCAGATTTTGGTATAAAATTATATTTTTTTTCTTAAATGTCATTTTTACGGGCTGGGATAGTGTTATTCGTAACCAGCGCAAAAAACTGACCCAGAAAAAGGCCATTTTGGCCAGATATAAGTGGGGCCAGCAAACTGAAGTAGCGCCGTTTTGACGCTTACTAGTTAGGAATAGCAAAAAAAAAGTTTAGAAACCGCTCTTCTATTTATATAAGAATAGGACCCTTTAAAGGAAAGCCTCCCCCCGATAATGCAAAAGAACCGAGAAATGACTAGTGCAGCTCCGGGCGAAATACTTAATTTTACAAGTCTAGCCAGCCACTTCACGTTCATACGAATTCTCAATCTCCGGCTCTCCTAACATTTTGTTGATAGCAGCTTCAGCGTCGTCCACAAAAAACCCTGCGAAATCGCGTGAATTCGAAAATTTATTGATATTAAGAGCAAAGACATCTTGGGAGGGGAGTCAACCGTTCCATAACAGCAAATATAATTAAGGGAGTGGCTGAGAACCAGGGGGGAGATGCGACGGAGCTGGCTGGAAAAGTGGGAGACAACAAAAAGGAGTGGGAGGGGGCAGCTGGGAATGGAGATCTAGGTAACAATAAATAATGATGGGCCCAGGAATCCGGAACGTTGGTAGTATAAACGAAGGGCAGAAGCATGGGAACGATCGTGGTCGGGGGAATGGTGAGAATGGGTGGGTCGGTGGTGGAGGTGGTGGATACGGAGTCGGCCATCCGCTCACGTCGATACGGGCACGGGCAATGGACCCGTGACGTCGCCGATCGTCAGACATCCGGCAACCGGATGAATCTGCAAACACGCAAAAATTAACGTTCATTTTGATTATCGCGGGGGATCAAATTTTTTTGTCTAAGAACCCGATTTTTCTACTATCAATACAGGAAGCATTTCTGAGCTATTCTTTTACTGTTTCTAAAAGTACAAACTTTACGAATTTCGATTACAAATACAAAACATAAAATTCTTTACCCAAAAATCGCCCGATTTGGACGAAAATTTCAACCAAAATTTTCCCGCGTTTTTTTATTTATTGCTTTTCCGCTTCAAATACAGTTAAATTTTACTAAACACAGCTTGTAATGCGAAAGAACCAAAAATAAAGAAAATCAAAGCCAAAATACCTGCTATGATGGTGAGGGTACTTGGCGAGGGTGTTGGAAGGCAATGGTGCACTCATTGTGAAGATCAATACGGACGAAAGCTAGAGACAGGTTGATTCGAAAAGAAATGCGGAAATTTCCTCACCCAGGTCCGCCACCTCCCCTGCCGCGTCCGCGCATCGGTCCTCCGCCACCTCGATCGCCACGCGGCGCCCATCCACCTCCACGACCGCCCCGACTGCTGCTGCCACCCGTACTCGGCTTCTGGTCGGCTCCTGAAATAAAAACATTTTGGCTTGAATTCGCATGGGAACACTGGGTTCAAAAAGTTTTTGTGCCCAAAAATGACTAGTAACTTCATGGGAAGTATTTAAATAGTGTTTTTAGTGAAAAATAACTATATTTCAACTAGAAAACCTATCTCAAAACTCTAGAAAAAAATGTTAAGTCGGAATTTTTTGGTCAAAAATTAAAATTTGATATTTTTTATCAAAATTTGTAAAGTTTAGACGTTTAAGAATCGTAAAAGACGGTTTAGCACCGCATACGCTATTTATATTTGAAAGCTAGTTCCGAAGAAACTTGAAAATTTGAAAAAAAATTTGGAGATCAACCATTTTTCCCAACTTTTGGACCAAAAGTTCAGATTTTCGACAAATTTGTTGACCTTATAAAGCTGAAAAGAGCGTAAGATGATATAACAACGCTGTTTTTTCATTGATAGGCCAAAACGGTAAGATAAAAACCTAACTAGCAACCTGAAAAAGATACCTTCCGCAGCCTCGCCGTCCTTCTCCTTGTCGCTTTCACCGGGGTAGTTGTCGCCACGAATCGGCTGCAGCAAGTCCTGCAGCTTCTCCAAAACGCCGGCCACTCTCGTGTACGCGACGTGTGCCGGGGCGATGGTCTCAATCTAGAAAAAAAAGTGTTAAAAGCCTCAGAATATTCGATACCTTTACATGTAGGGGTCCACCATAGTGTGCGAACGTAGGGTCACCCGACTCCAGCAGCTCACGTTCCTAAATGGAAAATAAACGTGAAAAATGCGTACAAGGGAGGTTCTTTAGCTTCCACAGCGTTGCGAAATGGGACCAACCTCTTTTCTGCAGAATTTTTCGCTGATTAAAACTTTTTTTTCAGAAACGACCAAAATAAGAAAGTTATGACGCTCTAAAGATCGAAAAACGATTTGGCCATGCTGGATATTTTTCCCACTTCAAAGCTTCATACTTTCTGAAATATGGTTGTTTCGCAGGTTCTAAACAGTAAGTTCGGATCAGCGAAAAATTCTGAACAATAGGCGTGTTCTCATTTCGACAGCCCGTAGAAAAAACGTCTCCTTGTCCGTAACATAGTTTCGAATTCAGTCGAAAACATTACCTTCTGCCTGTCCTTCGTCGATCCTCGTCCCAAAACCAAAATGTGGCATTTGGAGTCCTTGGCGAGTTGCTGCAGCGTTTGTCCCTTCGGTCCGATGATCTTGCCGACAAAGTTGAACTAGGAGAACGTCAGGAGAACAAGGAGAAAGCTTACGTGTGGGTGCCGGAAGTTGGGGATGAGCACCTTTTTTGTCACTTTGATCGTCTTCGGCACGTCCACCTCCAGCCACTCGGGATCGATGCAATTCCGGAGTCGATCGGATTCTGACAAAAAAAAGTTAAGCTAAAAGTCCATTCAGTACCGGTCATCAGCAACCGTTTCGCATTCCGGAATTGGGCGCCGTAGTCGCCCGACTGCTCCAGCAACGTCAGCTCGTTGTCGATTTCGCCGATGACCACCTGCAAATGAGGGTTAGACGCATAGGACACATCTCTTACCTGAATCTCGGCGTCAAGTGGGCTCTGTTGAGGCATCATCGCGTACGGGTCTTCGCCGCCGTAACCTGCGCCGTATCCTCCGCCACCGCCGCCTCCGCCGCCGTAGCCAGGAGGTCCACCTAAAACAGAAAATTTAATTGCAAGGATAGAAATACCATAGCCGGGCGGGGGACCCCCGTAGCCACCGTCGAATCCGCCGCGTCCACCGTCGAAACCACCGCGCCCGCCGTCGAATCCACGACCACCACCTCGGCCGCCACGTCCGCCACGCTATGATGAACGATTAGAGGTTGAAAAATGGTTAAGTTACAAATGGAGGGGGTCCACCGCCGCCGCGCGGGCCGCCATAGCCACCGCCTCCACCGCCGCCGCCGCCGTAGCCGTAATCGCCCATCTAACTGAAAAGTAATCAATGTAAGTGTGTCGGCAGCCTAGAAAGGATTGGGCCAGAAAGTTGAACAAAATGCAGAAAACGAAGAAGAAGAAGAAGAAGGCCCGCGCAGCAAGAGTCGACAACTCCGGCGCGGCGGCACCATTGGGACATTTTAAAACGGCGAACGCCCACAACAGAAGACGCCTAACTGCGACGTATCGCTTATTTACCGGTAAAGGCAACCTTTTGACGCCTTTTCCCCAAAAAGTCTTTCTCTCGTAAATAACGCCCTTTTCTCTTGGTATATCTAGGCGTTTGGAGGCGCGAAATACAGGAGGGCACGAAAGGACCTTAAATACGGGTCCCGGAGGCTAAAACCCGAGTTAATCGCGTAGGAAAAGTCGAGAATAATGTCAGCGATCTGCTAACCGGAAATAGCTTTAGAAAAAATAAATAGAAACCCAGATTTTGTAGAAAAAACTCGATAAATTGGTGTAAATTCGCGAGGAAAAGGGTGGTTCGCTCGATTTGTAGACAGCAAGCCGTTTCCTTTGCGCGCGCTAGGTTGGGGCGTTCACGGTAGGCGCGCGTAGCTAAAAAGCGCGTTCATTTCTTTTTCGACGCTTTGGATCAAAAACTTCAAATTGGAAATTCCGGATTAGAAGCCCTTTCTGATAACTTTAGAATGCTCCCCGATTGTCCAAACTGATTTAGCCTTATTTTGGTTCAGCGGACCCACTTTGCTTGAAGGTTTTCCACCGATGCTGGCAATTTGACGTGCCAAGCTCGAATTTTGGACCTAAAATCCCGCTGGGAGGTTGTTTTTCGGGCTCAGCGCGTCAAAATACCCCGGGATCGGTGAAAAACGCGTGAAAAACTTACCCCTAGCTTCTTAAAAATGCTAAAAATCCTTTTCAGTTAACCTAAATGTCTCATTAAAGCTTTTAAAAGGCTGTTATAACCTAAAAAAGCAAAATTATAATAATGCTAAAACGGCCAGCGTGATTGCGGAAAGTTATACTTGATTTTTGTTGTATTCATTAATCGAGACAACTGCCTTTTTATATGGATACCATTATTTCCTCTGAACGTTACCTAATGTCGTCTCTATCTTTTTTAAACCGTTGCAGCGCTACTTTCCCTAATCCCTTCCTTTCAGCCATGCGAGAAGAGGTGCTGAAAAAGGTGCTTGCCCCGGTGCCGCTGCTCAGCAGCTGCGACAAGGAGAACATGCTCTTCGCCCAGGTCAAGCAGCTCGTCACCAAGGACTATGAGGTAACATTGGGGAATCGCCCAAAATTTCGCTAATTTAGGCCCTGGAAGAGCAGCTGGACACGGCCATCGAGCTGATGACGCTGGGCGGCGTGACGGAACAAGCAAAATTGGCCCACCTCAACGCGCAGCTCCACGAATACGAGAAGCTCGACGGACTGCGCAAGAAGCTCGAGGCGACGACGGCCACCCGTAAAGGTTCGCATAATGCGGAGGTTTTGATCGTGTTGTTTAGACAGTTACCGGGCGCTCTGCAATGGCCAGTACCCCTTCGAATTTCAACGAGCGACGGTGCGGACGCCGGAAGAAGACGCCGACATCAAGCGCACCCCGCAGTCGAAGCTCTCGCTGTGCGCCTCGTTGGAAGGGTCGGTGTGCCAGAACAACCGCTCGACGAGCTTCAGCGGCTTCTCCCAGCCCCGCCCCGTCATGCTCTCGCTTGATGACACGTGGTAAACTATTTTTGGTACTGGGCTGTTAGCAGGGGAAACCGTTTTTGCCGGGTAATCTTTTACGGCGGTGGTAAATAGCATTCTATTGCATTTTACAAAGTAAACTTGTGACGCTTTCTAAAAATTTTGATTTTTTCGTCGAAAATGCAAGAAAAACGACAAAAAAGTTTAAAATTTTCGAATTTTAAAAAAATATAGTTTTGTTTTTGAACTTTTTAGCAATCTAAAACTAGGAAAAACATTATAAAATACGCTATTTGTTATTAGCTAGTAGGTTTAGAAGGAAAATAGAAATCAGTGCCCCCGCTAACAGCCCAGTACCCCATTTTTTCCGATTAGAACTAGATGGTGTTTTTGAGAGGCCTTGTTTACCAATTCTCTTTTAGCGACGGCTTCAGTCAAACGCGTGCCCCACTGGAGATGATGGCCGAGTCGCCGGCCATGGAACCGCCGCGGAGTGTGCAACGACGAAATGGAGTGCCCGTTCCGCCCACCCTCAGCGAGTTCGGCCGCCGTGCCCTCGAGCAGGATTGATCACCCATTGCTGAGCGATTGTGATTTTTTTTGGATGTTTGTAACCACTTGTACATGAGATGATTTGCCTTTTCACTTATCGCTTGCCGCTTTTGCCTTGTGCAATTTTACGGATTCACTCAGTATCTCATGACTTTCCGATTGATGCTTTTGCTTGTATAAATGATTTTGTACTAATGAGGGTTTTCTTTTACTGAAAAGCGTTTCGACGTTTTGGATATTTACAAAGATTTTGGTTCAAGATTTGAAGCTTTCTGATCGTGATTCTTCAATTTCTGCTGCGTTCCAGTAAATATGGTCAAACAAGTGGGCCGCGTCACGAAAACGAAGACGCACAAGGGGAAGCGCGTCCTGGAAGATCGGTAATTGTTTTTTCTTGATTCTTTCGCATTATCGGGGGGAGGGGGGGCAACTTTCTTGTCTAAGATAGAATTTTTGTGCTAATTTTCAAATGGAAATCTTTTTAAACTGTCTTTTACTATGCCTTTAGCTAAAATTTGCCCATTTTGCATCAAAAATACAAACTGAAAATGACTGAAAAGAAAGATGAAATGAAATAAATGTTTTTATAGTTAAATTTTGCAAAAACACTATTAACCGCTATTATGCCCCCCCCCCGGTCATGCGAAAAAACCGAGTGTTATTTTCCACAAATTTCCTTTCAGGGCGCCGAAAGTGGTGGAAAATGACAAGACGGCTCTGTTCTTTCGGGGAATGAAGACGAGCAACGTTGTCACGGATCTGATGCACGATCTCCATGCCCTCAAGAAGCCACTCGCCGTCCAAATGAAACGGTTTGCCGAGTGTCAAAGTTTTTGATGCCATTTTTTGTAGACGAAACCAGTACTACCCGTTCGACGACGAGACGCCGTTCGAGATTTTTGCCGACAAATATGATGCTTCACTGTTCTTCTTTGGTGCCAACTCGAAAAAACATCCGAATAGGTATGGTCTATCAGAATTTTCGATATTCGAATTTAGCGTCACATTCGGCCGAATGCACGATGGTCATCTACTGGATATGGTCGGGCTGAAGGTCGTCGACTACAAGCCGCTTAGTGAATTCAACGTACGCGTTTCTTTTGCCGGTTGCAATAACTTGTAAATATAGGTAGACAAGATCAGCGTCGGTGCAAAGCCGTGCGTCATCCTGGAGGGCACCGACTGGGAAGAGCCCTCGATGCGACGGATTGGAAATTTGCTCGTCGATTGGTTGCGGGGACCGTCGCCCGCCAAGGTAATTTTGCTTTGCTTCCGAAAATCTGTATTTTTTTAATTTCCAGATTCGACTTCAAGGCCTCGAACACGTCATCTCCCTCACATGCATCGGCACGAAGATTCTCCTCCGCGTTTACAGGTTTTTTAAGATTTCAAAGCTAAAAATGGTTATTAGGACTCAATTGAAAAAGTCGGATTCGAGCACGCCGCGTGTCGAACTCGTGGAGATGGGACCGCGCGCCGATTTCGAGGTGGACAGGAAGAAGTTGGCCTCTGATGCGCTGTTCAAGGACGCGTGTCGCATTCCGCAGCAATTGAGGGTACATTTTTGACGCATAACTACCTCGATGGGGACTTTAGGAGCCCCGCGGGGGGATCCGCTTTTTTCGGCGCACGATAGGTTTTTTAGGATTAGCGGATGCGTTTGGGCCTTGTTTTTAGCTCGTCTAGAGAATAAAAACGTTACAAACTTTCACTAAAAGATCAATCTTAGATTGAAAATTGATTTCTTTGACCAAAAATGGTCAAATCTTCGACCTTTACCAACTTTTTTGAAAATTTTTCTGAATCTAATTTAGTTAAAGTTACTAAAAACAATATGATAACGCTTTATATGCGTTTACTAGGCTAACCTAGGCCGCCGTGAAAAAAAGCTGGTCCCCCTAACCCCGCGCGAATCCTAAAGATTGACTCGATGAATCACTATTTTAGGCAAAGGCCCGAAAGAATACTTCACAAGACGTGTTCGGCTCGACATTGGCTCGTGTGCATATCGGCAAGCAGAATACAGATGAAATCCAGTTGAGAAAGGTCGGTGATTTTGGGCGGTTTTGAGCAATGCTCTCATTCAGGTGAAAGCCCTGAAGAAGATGCCGAAGGGTCAAGAAGCAGCCGACGGACAAAATGAAGAATCCGGTGACGATGGTGATGACGACGACGTCGAGGAGATGGAAGAATGAGAACTATATGCGTATGAATTTTGTTTAACCTTTTTGTTTTTCGCTCATTGTTGATTTTGTTTCTGTTATACGCGTCGGGGGCAACCCGTATAAATTTATCTAAAGAGCAAAGAACAAAAAAAAGATATAAACAATACCAAAATGAAAAAATGCGAATACTTATTATGTTTTCGGCTTGACGGTCTTGTGGTATCGCGGGAGGACCATCAGCAGGTGTTCGGCTTGGCTGGCGTTGCGCTGAAAAAGCAGTCTTGTGGAAATGCCGCAAAAGCTCACCGGTGGAGCGTCGAAGGCGACGTGCTCTTCGTTTTTGCCGCCGTAGATGCAGAGGCGGGGCTCGAGCGTTCGCTGGCCTCCTGCCTAAAATGATTTGGTATCAGAATGGCGAAATTCAAAATGTTCAATTTCATAATTTCGAAATTTCAGAATCTGGAGATTTTTCCAGAATTTTGGGGTTTTACGGCAAATTTTATGTAAATTACGAAATTGTGACATTTCGAAACGCAATCTCGACGTTTTAAAGGAGCCGACATAAAATCGCATGAAAGGCGCCCACTAGCCCACAATCAATTTTCAAAAATTCTCACGTTGCATTTTGGGCCAAGGGAGCATCCATCGGTCACAATGACGCCCTCACCGACGGTCGACTTGATCCCGAACGCGTTGTTGTTGCCGATCGAACGGGCGTGGACCACTAAAAAACAAAAACGTTTGTCGAAGTCGGGGCCTAAAAATGAAAAAATCTGGGAAATCCGGGTTTTAAAATCAGCGATTCGGAACTCCAGGGTTTAAAAACTGTTTCTAGCATTAAAACCGTTATATAAAGTCCTCAAATTGAAGCGTCAAAATACCGTGTTTTCGAGCTTTTCGAGGCTTTTTGAAAACGGGGATTTTAGCCCGTCCGAACCGCTGATTTTCAAACCCAAAACAAAATAACGAAAACGCTTCAAAACCGTACCGCAGCCAATTTCGAAGAGATTCTGCGAGCCGATGCGCATCGTTTCTGCTGACCTGAAAGCAATTTGAAGTCAACGAAACAAGCTCACAAATTCTCGATGACGCTCAGCTCCTCAATGATGTTGTCGGGGCCGAATTCGATTGGGCCGGCCGTCGCGCGAATCGTGGCGGTGGGGTGGACGATACAGCCGGGTCCAAACTGAGCACCAGCAATCAGTGGTTCGGAGATGGCATACCTTTATTTTCCCTTCCAACGTGGCCGTGGTGACGACGACGGCCGTAGGCGCCACGTCGAGCTCTCTAAGAAAAAAGCATAAGCTGGCTTGAAAGAGGCTCACTTGGTATTTGTCATAGTGAAGTTTGGAATGCCTGAAAATGACAACGTTTTCTGGGAGTAACCAAGAGACAGGGCTCTTTCGCATTATCGTGGGGGGGGGGGCGAACTTTCTTCTATGCATTCTTATGGATCCTTAAAAAATTACAAATTTTGATCTAAAAAATACAAGAAATATAGATTTATCGAACAAAATTTGACCTGAATTTTTCTAAAATTTGCTCAAATTCTTTTTCCATTTCGAGAAAGTTAAATTTAACTAAAAACACGACTAAAACCTATTATTCCGTTCCTAGGCATAGCTAGAATTCTGGAAAAAAAGCTGCCCCACCCCCCGATAATGCGAAAGAACCAAAAAAGGAAGGCCAACAGGACCAAAAGCTTTCGAAATACAGATCGGCCTTTCAACCCTTGGCAATTTCCGGCAAACACTCCACAAAACTTTATCAACAATCCTGAAAAGACGAACAACGTGCACACATCAACAGACAAAAAGAGAGAGAGAGAGAAACTCGTAGTTGGGACTGGGGCGGTGAGACAATGGAGCATCACAAAGCGAGAATTGTGAGATTCGAAGGAATGTTTCAAATGAATACAAACAAGTGGAAAATGGCTATGTGGCGCGGAAACGTTTAAAGAGGGGATGTCGTTCGTCGAGCAGCTGCTTCTTCGTCTTGTTCTGCCCGCCGCCAAAGCCGCCCATTCCGCCCGAGAGGGCCGTCATCGTGTTCTCGCGACGGGACGCCTGAAAATGGCGATAGTTTGGAGAAAATAAAATCGCAGGGGAGCTTTAGAATCACCAAACTTCATAATCGCTAAAAAAGAAAAACCAAGAAATCTAGAGATTTTGAAATAAAGATGATATTTAGGTTCTTTCGCATTACCGAACCAACTTTTTCCCAGGATCTAATTTTTCAAATATAAATAGTGGAATTATTTTTAAGTGGTTTTTCAGTATTGCTAAACGTGAAAACTTTACAAATTTGTATAAAAAATGTATAACATCGATTTTTCACCCAAAAGGGTCGCTTTTTGGCAAAAATTCTACTTTTTGTAAATTTTTGGATAGTTTTCCGGTTGAAATATCGTTATATATCACTGAAAAGGCTATTAAAACACTTTCTATTACGTTACTGGGCATTTCTGGGCTTCTACGAAAAAGTCCGGTCCCCTCGATAATGCGAAAGAACCGACATTTCGAGATTTAGAGATTTTTACAGATTCCGATATGACGTCAAATTTGCATACCTTGTAGGTGCCGTCAATGTTTTCTTCTTTGACGTCCTCCTCTTCAGCGTCGGCGTCCGAGGCGGCAAGCACTTTCTGCAGCAGCTGCACTTGCGATTCCTGACAAAATAAATACAATTTGACAAATTGGGGCTGCGAACCTTGGTGGCGAGACGCAATTGTTCCTGGGCCATCCCGGGCAGGTTGTTCACCACCCGATAGGCGTATCCCTGGTTGACGAGGAAACGCTGCCGCTTCCGCGAATAGCCCATCTCCACCGTGTCCTGCGAGACGAGCGAGTAGAAGAAGGCGTTGTACTGGTCGGAGGAGTTCTTCTTGGCCCTGCAAAATGAGATTGAAAAAACCCAGGGAAAACCGAAGGAAAACGGTACTGGGCTGTTAGCGGGGGGGGGGGGTGTTTTTGGCAGGCGAAAGCTGACTTTTGTTTTTTTCTCCGTCTATCGATAATATAAAATGTATTTTTATTGCGAGAAAGTTATAAAACATATTTTCAAGTTTGAAATTCAAAATTTTTGGCCTTTCTTGATAGATTTTTGGCCAAAAAGAAAATTTTTTGAACTTTGTAAGATCTCCTGATCTCTAGAAAAAAGTTAGGTCACCCCCGCTAACAGTCCAGTACCGGAAATCCACTCACCTCAGGATTCGGCCCAACCGCTGTGCTTCCTGTCTTCTCGAGCCGCCGTGGGCCGAGATCTGGATCAGCACGTTCGCCTCCGGCAAATCGAACGACGTGTCGGCAACCTAAAGGCAGTTTTTGGCCGAAAAATCGATAAATTTTGTATTTTTTTAGTAAAAATTTGTAACGTTTTCAGATTTAGGAAAAGTAAAAACAGCCCAGAAACACTTCCGCCCTTAGATTTGAAAAATTAGATGGTAAGAAAAAGCTGATTTCTCCCCCTCCCCTCCCGTTAAGGCGAAAGAACCTAAATTTCGGCATTTTTGAAATTTCGAAATTGCGAAATTCGACATTTTAAAAGAAACGCGAGGCACTAACCTTCGACACAAAAATCGTGTTCACCTTCGGGTTGAACTGGAAGTTTTGCAGGATTTTCATGCGCTCGCTCTGAAAAGAAACGGTCAATTAACGCCCAGAACCGAAAAATCAACCTGCACAGTTTCTCCATACAAAAACGGCTTGCCCATCTCGACGGCGTACGTCTTCAGGGCGAATACGTTGTCCGAGAAGACGATGATCTGAAAAAAGTGGTTACCAAAAACGTTGGAATGTTCTGACCTTATCATTGCGCTTTTCGTGGTACTTGATGAGATATTGGCACATGCGGAACTTGTTCGGGTTCATCGCCGACAGGAGCAGCCGTCGCGCGATTTGGGCTTTCAGGTAGAAGGCGTAGAATTCGGACGTCATCGGGCACCACACCTGGAACATTGCGAGTTTGATTCAAGGGTGGAAAAGTACGATACTGGGCTGTTAGCGGGGGGAGACTAGTTTTTAACTTTTGGCCTATACCTGTTAATAAAAAAAAATAAAAGGGAACTTTTCCGAGTTTTTAGTAGTTTTTGATGGCTAGAAGCTTATCAATATTTCAAAAAAAAT
Organism: Mesorhabditis spiculigera; assembly: GCA_958295435.1. Lineage (NCBI taxonomy): Eukaryota > Metazoa > Nematoda > Chromadorea > Rhabditida > Rhabditidae > Mesorhabditis > Mesorhabditis spiculigera. Next base: position 429,525 of record CATQJA010002610.1, on the reverse strand, counting down.
TAGAATTTAAAATTTTTTGAACAGTTTTGACTAAAAAATACAAATTTTGAGCGAATTATAATTTTTACAAGCTTTTTATATCAAAAAAACTTTATAAAAATACTATAAAAATGATTTTGAGCCCTGATTCCTTCATTTTTCATACAGCTTTCACAAAAAGACGAAAGATTTCCTAACTTAAAAAATTTTAGGTGGTTTTTATACCTAAAATCTGCATAAATTGCTTTAAAAAATGGTTTCTATAGCATTATAGGGCCGCACGGGCACGAGGAAAAAACCCGAAAGCATTACCTCGGCGCACTGGACCTTGGCAATGTGGCCGGCCTTCTGCAGCTCCATCCAATTCGCCTCGTAGATTTTGGGGCCGATGAGGAAATTGAGGTCGGTGATCTTGTCGTCCTCGCGCACCAGGGTGGCCGTCAGCCCGAGCTTGCAATGCGCCTGCACGATCGTCAACACCCGCCGGAACATTTTCGCCGGGATCGTGTGCACTTCTGAAATGAGTTTTTCTTCAAAAAGTTAAGTGTTGGTGCTTTGGCATTATCGGGGGGGGGGGGCTCTTTTTCCGGGATCAAATTTTTCTAATATAAATAGAGGAAGCGTTTTTAAGCTTTTTTACTTCTCACAGATGTAAAAACCTTTCAAATTTGACAAAAAAACTATCGATTTTTCGAACAAAATTTACCCTAGAACTTTTTTAATCTTTGTTTTACTGTTTTTCCATTGCCATAAAGTGAAATTTTGCTAAAATCCCATATTGCCAATATTTATAAAAACGCTGTTATTAAAGACATCAAACATATCGATTTTTCAACCAAAATTGACCGATTTTTGCCCAAAATTTCGATTTGAATTTCTAAGAAAAACGCTCGATAGTTTTTTAGTTGAAATCTACTATATATAAATTTCTAATGTCCGTCTGCCCGACCGACCGGGAATTCAACCCCGCACTAATGGGAGGTTGGGGGAGAGGGGGGAGGGGCCCGAGGTCACAGGGGCCGTTCGCGCATTAATGGTTGCAGAAATCCCCAAACAAAAGAATAATTGTTTCGCAACGGTTTTTATTGTTTTTTTTAGTATTAAAGAAAGGGAAACAACTTTCTTTCAAGGGTATTCTAGCCATTACGCGTTTCTTAGATGTTTTTTAGTATCAAGGAAGGGATATAACTTTGTTTCAAAGGGTATTCTAGCCATTACGCGTTTCTTAGATGTTTTTTAGTATCAAGGAAGGGATATAACTTTGTTTCAAAGGGTATTCTAGCCATTACGCGTTTCTTAGATGTTTTTTTAGTATCTAAGAAGGGGAAATAACTTTCTTTCAAGGGTATTCTAGCCATTACGCGTTTCTTAGATGTTTTTTTAGTATCAAAGAAGGGATATTACTTTCTTTCAAGGGTATTCTAGCCATTACGCGTTTCTTAGATGTTTTTTAGTATCAAGGAAGGGATATAACTTTGTTTCAAAGGGTATTCTAGCCATTACGCGTTTCTTAGATGTTTTTTTAGTATCTAAGAAGGGGAAATAACTTTCTTTCAAGGGTATTCTAGCCATTACGCGTTTCTTAGATGTTTTTTTAGTATCAAAGAAGGGATATTACTTTCTTTCAAGGGTATTCTAGCCATTACGCGTTTCTTAGATGTTTTTTTAGTATCAAGGAAGGGATATAACTTTGTTTCAAAGGGTATTCTAGCCATTACGCGTTTCTTAGATGTTTTTTTAGTATCTAAGAAGGGGAAATAACTTTCTTTCAAGGGTATTCTAGCCATTACGCGTTTCTTAGATGTTTTTTTAGTATCTAAGAAGGGGAAATAACTTTCTTTCAAGGGTATTCTAGCCATTACGCGTTTCTTAGATGTTTTTTTAGTATCTAAGAAGGGGAAATAACTTTCTTTCAAGGGTATTCTAGCCATTACGCGTTTCTTAGATGTTTTTTTTAGTATCAAAGAAGGGATATGACTTTCTTTCAAGGGTATTCTAGCCATTACGCGTTTCTTAGATGTTTTTTTAGTATCAAGGAAGGGATATAACTTTGTTTCAAAGGGTATTCTAGCCATTACGCGTTTCTTAGATGTTTTTTAGTATCTAAGAAGGGGAAATAACTTTCTTTCAAGGGTATTCTAGCCATTACGTGATTCTTAGATGTTGTTTTGGTATTAAAGAAGGGGAAATAACTTTTTTTCAAGGGTATTCTAGCCATTACGCGTTTCTTAGATGTTTTTTTAGTATCTAAGAAGGGGAAATAACTTTCTTTCAAGGGTATTCTAGCCATTACGCGTTTCTTAGATGTTTTTTAGTATCTAAGAAGGGGAAATAACTTTCTTTCAAGGGTATTCTAGCCATTACGCGTTTCTTAGATGTTTTTAGTATCTAAGAAGGGGAAATAACTTTCTTTCAAGGGTATTCTAGCCATTACGCGTTTCTTAGATGTTTTTTTAGTATCAAAGAAGGGATATGACTTTCTTTCAAGGGTATTCTAGCCATTACGCGTTTCTTAGATGTTTTTTTAGTATCAAGGAAGGGATATAACTTTGTTTCAAAGGGTATTCTAGCCATTACGCGTTTCTTAGATGTTTTTTTAGTATCTAAGAAGGGGAAATAACTTTCTTTCAAGGGTATTCTAGCCATTACGTGATTCTTAGATGTTGTTTTGGTATTAAAGAAGGGGAAATAACTTTTTTTCAAGGGTATTCTAGCCATTACGCGTTTCTTAGATGTTTTTTAGTATCTAAGAAGGGGAAATAACTTTCTTTCAAGGGTATTCTAGCCATTACGCGTTTCTTAGATGTTTTTTTTATTCTTAAAGAAGGTTAGAGCGAGAGGGGGGGAGGTTTCTTTCAGGGGGAAGAGCAGGAATGGAAGTTTCTTTGGTTTTGGAGGACGGGCATAGGTAGATCACGAAAGGTATTCGCGCCAAGCGGGAAATATACTAAAGAGAATGGGAAGTACCCTGTATTGCCTTGCCCCCCGGGAGGGCCAGTCGATAGCAGCCGCGAAGCGGCTGTTATCGACTGGTCTAACCATATTTTACTAAAAACACGAATAAAATACTGCCTGATAAGTTACTAGAACGTAAAAACAGCAGGAACCCAGTTTTACGCGCAAAACGAACCATCCAACAGCAGCAATCCCCATTCCTGGCTGGCAATGTAGCGCATCGCCTCCTCGGCCTGGTAGGCACGTTTGCCGGAGAAGGCGAGCATCGAGTACGTCGAGATGCACACCTAAAGAATCGGTCAGAAAAGCGAGGAGCAGCTGACCATGGGTTTGTTGGCATCAGCCCCGGTGGGGATCGTCTCGTGCTTGGCCTCGCGGGTGAAGCGGATGATTTGCCGTTCCTGGATCGTCGACCATAGCTGAAAGAGGGCTTAAAAAGGAAGGTTGGAAAACCTTACCTTAAATTGTGCCTTCCACTGCTCGGCCGACACGTTGCTCGTGGCCAAGCAAAGACAGCGCTTGTTGATTGTGGTGGCCGCCGTCACGCCGACGAGCGTCTTGCCCGCGCCGCATGGCAGCACGATGACGCCGGATCTGAAAAAAAACTCGATTAAAACCTGAAAACTTAATTCGATTATGAGGCTATAAAACATTGAAAATAACCGGTTTTTCGCATTATCGGGGGGCAATTTTTTGTAGCCTAGAAACGCCTAGCAAGTACCTCGAAATAACTTTATTATTGTCTTTAGTAAAATAAAGCAAGAATTAAACTACGAAAACTATGTTAAAACTTTTGAAAACTCGACATAATCGTCCAAAATCGGTCATTTTTGGACGAAAATCGATATGTTTTTCCTAGTTTTGAATAATAATTTGTTGTTTTTAAAAATCGAGCCTTAGAAAAAAGCTGGTCCCCCCGATAATGCCAAAGAGTCCAGAAAACCCAAAATAAAATCGCGCACCGTGCCCGGCTGTTGCCAAACATTTTGCGCAGACTCTTCTCCTGGTAGGGGCGCAGCGTGGTCGACGGTTTCAGATCGATGCCCAGATTCGGGTTGTGCGTGTCGTTGCGGAAGTCGTACTCGGCGAGCAGCGGGTATTCCAGCTCGATGCAGCGCTTCTGGACGGCTTCGATTTGAGACTAGATTTGCATTGGTCGCATCACCGAAAAGGGGGATACCGGTTGAATTTCAAAGGTGAGCAGCTCGAGCGATCGAATGGCGTCGGCATCCTCGTCGTCGTTGCCGTCAATCTTTTCATAGCTAAAAAAGGGGTTGTTATTGGGCGAATGTGTCCTCACAATTTGTCGATATCCTCCGGAATGGAGTCGTCGGCATTTTTCTCGTCTCCGGCAGGCTTTTGACTCGGGAAGTTGATCGTGGTGAATTGCTAAACGAAAAACAGGCATTGCTCGAAGCCGAAAAGTTTACCTGCTGATTTTTCGGGGGTTCTGCCGTCTTGTCTTCCTCCAATATACACGGCTGGATGACGGGGTCTTTCAGCAGCCGCTGGATGACCTCCGAATGCCGCGACTCGATGTAGTACCGGTTGTGCTTGAGCACGAGCTTCACCTTGCCGTAGGAGAGTGTGCAGACCTGACAAAACGATTTCTCCAGTAGTGAGGGCGGTTATACCTGGATGAATTGCCGAATTCCCTCTGGCAGGGCACTTTTTGACAGTCTATCGAGGTACTCGATGATGTCGCCCGTTTGAAATCCGACCGACACGGCCGCGTAGAGTGAGTAGGCCGTCAGCTGGTACTCGTGGATGAACTCGGGGCGACAAACGGGCTGAAAAAATTGGGGGTAGAGGGGACTAAGACAATTTTAAACGATTTCTGTTGCATTTTACGCGGTTTTTAGATATAAAAAGTTGTTCAAAAATTATAAAAATCCTCGAAAAGCATTCGTTTCAAGGATTTCGCCAAACATTTTCGTCAAAAATGGATGAAAAATGACCGAAAAAGAAAATTTATGAATTTTCGAAAGTTCAAGATATTTTTATCAGTTTCCCACAATAAAAAACTGCTAAAAACCTTAAAAAAAATAAAAGGCTGTTCGCCCCGCAAACAGCACAATACCAAAAATTATAATTTTATGAGCCTCGGAATTCATCCATATTTTCCTTCTCATTTGGCTCTTATTCTTCCGCTCTCACCTCGGCGATGGCAATCAAAAAGTCGTGTGCGTGCTTGTAGACGGGGCTGAACGACTCGAGGAAGATGTGGCCGTCCGGCGAGACCCAGAGCGGCCGCGACGCATGATCGTCCTTCAGCGGCATCTCCTTCCTAAAGCATCTTTAAAGCCTAAGCAAATTGCTTCGCACCTGTAATCCTTGCCGCCAAACTCGTTCAGCGAGCCGAAGGCGTTGTCGAGCTTCTGGGAGGCGGCGGCCGGGACTGGAAAAGCGCCGATTTTTCAGGGGGTGCAAGAAACGAACCGTGGTCAGCCGGCTGATCCTTGGACGACGGAATCGACGACTGCGACCATTCCGGGTCGCCCGCGTCGAACTCGGGCATGGCTCGCTCCCATTTGCCCTTCCGTCGATTCATTTCCCAAGCTGGAAAAGCGACGACGTCAATAAAATACACTAATTGAGGTTGAGAATAGAAGGAAACGAGCTAGAACGAACTAGAATATTCAGGGCCCCCCCCCCCCCCCGAGTTTGAATTGCTAGCAAGAAGACGTTTTTGAGCATACACGGATTTTCAAAATGCGATCAAACAGAATTTTTCGCTGATTGTAGCCTAGTTTCCAGAATTTGGAAACGGCTAAAGGGCAAAAACGGCCCTAGCTGGCTATTTTTAGGGCATTTTTTTACACTTTAAAGCTTCGGAAATTCTGTTTTTGCAGATTCTGAAAAGGACTTTTTGCTTTCTTCTGAAATTCTGCAGGCTTTCTTCCATTTCGAAACCCCGTGGACACTGAAAAAACGCAACTATGTAGGCTCGCAAACACCCTCCAACTTGCGCGGTTTTGCTAGTTGTTCTTAGTAAAGGTTTACCGTCCATCATTCACCCAAAATAGAGCCCGGCAGCCCGCTCTACACATATAATACGCGCGGATTCTTTATATAACCTTGCCCAGGGGGCGTGGCTTTGGCGACAAGGTAAAAGAGCCAGAGAACGCCGCGCTTCCCAGTTTCGAAACACACCCTCTAAAGATCGAGAATTTCATTGCGAGAGCAAATAAAAGACAATCGCTTTTTCGCAGTAATCTGTGCCTCAAAAATATGGATTAAAAAATGATTCGCACTCAGATGCATTTTCATTTGAGCAACACGAATATTTGCGTGCAAATACTTTATTCGCTACCCGAAAAATGAGACCGAGAACGACGGAAAGAACAACCGGAAAAAGTGGACAATGCAAAGATACAGCTCAGAAACAAAGTAAGCACAAGGATGGGTGAAGAAAGGTTACACAATCAGTCAACAGGATCCGCTTCGGGGGTCTGCTCATCCAAGAATTCCATTGGCGTGTCCTCGACGAGCTGCTCCTCGGCGTTCGACTCGTCACCGGAAGGGCCCGATTCGTCGTCGACGTCGCTGCTATTTTCCGCAGCAGCTTGCGCTTCCGCTTCTCTGGCCTTCCGTCTTTTCCGCTCACCATCGCTCTCGTAGTCGGGCTAAAACATATGTAATCAAATAAGATCAGGAAAGTTATTTCACAGATCCAAAATTACAAAAAAACGCTGACCACAACATCCTCCATATAGTCGAGCGTCTCCTTGACCTTGGCCTTACGCGACTTCTTCGGCGCCGCATCTTCCGGCTCTTCCCCATTCTCGTTGAGCATCTCCATATGTGTGTCCTCGGTCACATCCGGGCCGGCTTCACCCTCATCCGAATCCTCGGCCGGAGATTGTTCTAAAGGAGAATGGACTTATCAAGGGTAGCTGAGAATTTTTATACCTGCCAATTTCTTCTTCGCCTCGATCTTGGCGATGACGTCGCGGGCCGGGTTGAAGACGCCGCCGGTGTTCTCGTCGCACACTTGACATCGCTTGGATTTTCGGAACGCGGAGATGGCGCAGGATTCGCAGAAGTAGTGTTTGCATCTAAAAAGGTATTGTTTTCCGGGCAAACAGTAACTTACTTTGTAACAACTGGGTTGTCGAACTCTTCGTTGCAGATTTGACACTCTTCGGGCAGATTGTCCTCCTCGTCGGAGTGGATTTCCCAGTTTTCCTCCTCGACGTGCTGGCCCTTTTTCTTCTTCTGCTCCTCCTCGAAATCGCGGTCAATCTCCCAGCCGTGTTTGTAGTCGGTGCGGTCGTGGATGAACTTGCAGGAATCTATGAAAGAGGATTGAAAACAATAAAAAACACCGAAAACACTGGCAAAGCCACGGGCTGAAAAAAACGCACCTCCAAAAGTACACATTCCCGTCTCTTTCCAATCCTTGCACAGATCCGGCTTGTAGTCCCAGAGGACGGTCTGGCGCATGTGCTGTGGGGCGCGGATCGGCCCGATCCGATTTAACCCTAAACACAGAAGCATTAAAAAACAGAATGATGTTTTTACCTGAACTAGCGCTCCCCTTCGCATTGTCCTCGGCCTTTTTCGCGCCGTACATCGCGGCGCCTTTGTACAGGGTCCGCCCCTCCTAAATTACAAGTTGGCCCAGTTACCGACAACTTTACCTTATCAACCATCCCGCCCTCCTCGAGCATCTTCTGCACGCGCTCGAACTGTGCTTGGGCATCGTGCGCGTAGTCGGTGTCGACCTGGAGAATCGAGGTGGCACCCATGTCTTTCGGACCTGAAAAAGTCCTTGATTCGAGAATTCCCGGGATCAGAATTTCTAACACCCTTTCTCAAAGTCTACCATGTGGTTCTGCCGTGCCTGACGCTTGAAATGAATCGAGCGGTCCACCGGGCCCCGAATCGTCTGATGATGAAGAGCCGGCACGCGGACGCCGTGCCGAATCAGTCTCCTTCTTTGTCGTCTGCACCATTGGATTCTTCCGGCGTTTCTTGATGAAAACTTCGCGTTGCGCCTAAAATAACATTACGATAGGCGAATAGTAGCTCACCTCGGCCTCATCACCGCTGTGCTCGCTGTCCTCTTTGGGCTGATCGACACGCTGACGTAGTTGCGCACGCTTGCGCCCTCCTTTGCGGAATGAGCAGACGGCGGGCGGGTTGTCGCCGGAGTCGCTCATCGCAACTAAAAAAGGATTGTGCTCCGCAACGACGACGAGACAGCAAAAAAGAAAAAAGCATCAAATCCACGGCAATTCGCAGCACTACTCGTCAAAACAAATGCCGAAAGCCGCGCCAGATCCCATTTTGCAAGCATGTATTTGCAGCACCTTCTTTCCCCGCGCAAATCTCTGTACATCGCTGTGAATTCTACAGGTATGTAACGGACGATGTGGCCTTTGCTGATGTCCCGCGCTTTTTCTCTCCAAAGGATTTATTGTGAATACAGGGAAAGCATCAACAAAACAAGATAAATCAACGTAACAAATCAAATCAACAACTTTTCAACGTCTTCCTTGATCTTCTGGACCTGAGATCGGAGTTGAGATCCCTCGTTCTGCGTGATCGAGCAGGCGATGACGGGGCGCGTGACGCCGCAGGCACGTCCCAGCGCGGCCTTACTCTTCACGAACACGTACGGCACGTTCTTGTCCTCGCAGAGCAGCGGCAGGTGCAGAATGATCTCGAGGGGCTCGGCGTCGGCCGCCATGATGATCACCTGGAAAATGAAAGTTGAGGGGTGGCAGCCGAAAAGGAGAAACATCCACAAACAAGAGTGCTCTACCGAGCAGAACCCAATCTTTGTGACCAAAAACCAACAAGGGCTAAATTTAAGTATCCGGTCACCTAGCCAAACCCAAACTCGCACAGTGTTCATATGCATACATATCATACATATCATGTGCACTGTTTAGCATGATGAACTCGTTCAAGATCAGTTGCCATTCTGCGGGGTGACCGGATACCGGATTCGGGCCCAAAAAATGTACCTCAGCAATGCCGCGGTTGAGCGTCTTCGTGGCCTCGTTGGCGCCCTTCTTCAGCTGCTTGTAGTTCATGGCCTGTTGGACGAGGTCGAGGAGCTTCTGGGAGAGCTGGGTGTCGGCCAACGGGTAGGCCTTCGGATTGACTCCATCATCGGCCATTGTTCTTCTCTTCACTAAATGTGGATGATTAGTAAGCGTCGAAAGTTGCGAAAGGGAAGTCAAAAGAAAGCAAATAATCGAGGGCAAAGAGAGGCGAAAATAAGAATCATATATGGCCCAAACAAAAAGTCTGAAAAAAAGAGGAATAAAATTCCATGTTTTGTTACGAAAAATGGAACAAAAAAATAATTCGAAAACCCTCGGCGCCGGATCCACGGCTCACCGGCGTCTCTTGTATCCGAACGGAGGCGCCCAACGCGCCATTCCTTTGCACGTTCCCACCACGCGCGCAAGCAATTATATTAGGCGCTGAATTTTTAATTCGGCGAAGCGTCCCGCCTAATAAAAATTAAAAACTGGGCTTCATTCGCGTTTTTTGCCGTATTTTTGAAGAAAAGAAGTACAAAAAGTTTTCTTGGATGGCCAAAAATTCCTAGCAATGTGGTTTTTTAGTGTTTTTTTGAAGATTTAACCGTGTTTCACAGGGCAAGACAATCGAAAAACTTCGCAAAAAGGTTTGAGGTGAAATTTTGGTACTCAAGGCCAGGATTTCGTATCATGCTTCCCTGAGTAATTCAAAAATGTCTCTGTGCTCTGCCCCTCGGACACCAGCTAGTATGGAGAAAAAATTCCAGAGCGGATTTTCGACCTTGATCAAAGATCGGCCATGTTTTAGTCGAAAAATCGTTATTTTGACCTTTTTTACACCTAAATGTGTAAATTTTTTACATTTAGGAATAATAAATTTAGTTATCTTAGAACCCCTCGCCCCGATAATAATGGGAACTAACCATGACCAGTGCAATTTCTTTTTTGATTTCTTTGATTTTCCTCGATGTCTCTATGACCCTGTTTTCCAGGCAAAATGCCGCGGTCGAAGCCCAAAGAAGAAGCGCCACCGGTTTCACGGCGCCGCAGCATGTATGGAACACGATAAACGACCCTATAAATTTGATTTTTTAGGAGAATTACGACCGCAACGCCCGATCCGACACCGCCCAGAACGTCAAGGCTCAAATCTGAAGGTTTTCGCAAGTTCTCGATCAAAAATATTTTTTCTAGCGCCGGAGAAAGCAAAGAAGGCGTCGAAGAACATCGAGAAGGTCGAGGAGAAGCCCTCGCGCCGTCGCGCCCGCTCGGTCATCAAGCCGGCGGTGGCCATCCGGGAGGAGGAGGAGGAGGAGCATGAAGAAGAGGAAAAGCCTGTGTTGGTGCTTTCTTGACCAGGAAAGAATTAATTTAATTTTAGAGTCCCGCGCAAGGTGCCCAAGCTCGTCTACCGACGCTCGGCCATCAACCGGATCGAGGCCGCCAAGGAGTGCGGGCAGGAGGCCCCGAAAACGGTATAGATCTTTTTTTGAAGGCCGGCGTTTTAAAAATTCGTCGTTTTACAACGCGACCTTTAAAACTTTCGGCGTAATGGAAATTCGGCCCAAAAATAGCCCCCGAAACGATAGTTTTCAGCCGATCGCCCGGCTGCGCATCCGCCGATCCGCCTTGGTGACGCCAGCAGTGAAGAAGCTTGTCGTGGAAAGCTCGGACGACGATTCGAGCAGTGACCAGGACAGTGAAGACGATTTCCAGGTGCTGGATCCTTTTGAAACGTTTTAACCCAGTTTTTAGGATGCCGAAGCGTCGGGTCTGACGGAAAAGGCGTCGGAAGAGGAGGAAAATGGCGAGGACACGGATGAGGACTCACTTGACGATGAGCCGGAACCGGCGACGAGTGCCGTATTCAAGCTGGATCGTGAGTTTATCGTGCGTCTGATTCGGAGGGGGTTCTTGCGCCTTATCGGATGAGTGGCGAAAATTTTAACTGTTTGAATAGTGTTTTTCGCGAAATAAAGCTAATATATCGTATTTAAACTAGGCAAAACTTTAATAAATGTGAAAACTCGACTTGGCTAAAAATCGGCCATTTTGGGGCGAAAATCTATATTTTTTTTGTTAAAAATTTGTAAGCTTTTTAGGTTTAGGCATGGTAAAAATGGTTTAGAAAAACCCCCTCTGTTTATATTAAAAAAATTGGGTACTTAGAAAAAATTTAGTCCCCCCCCCCGATAATGCGAAAGATCCGTGAAATTCGGAGGAAACCATAGAAGCTTTTCAGCGGCGGTGAAGTCGTTGAAGGGGCGTGAGGGCGAGTTCGACCAGGTGTGCACCGGGGTGGCCAAGGCCATGAAGAAGCACCGGCCCGTCACCTTCTACCTCTCCGGCTTGCCCGGAACGGGTAGGATTTTGGTCAGATTCTTTGACAGTGTTTTCTAGGCAAAACCGCGACGATGAAGCTGGTGCTGAAGGCGTTAGCGCCCTGCACGAATTCGGTGCTGATCAACTGCGCTTCCGTTTCGTCGATGAAAGACGTCGTGACGAGGGTGTGCAATGTTGATGGAAAGACGCCGATGAGGTCCGTGGGGCGGGTGGAAACTTGATTTTCCTTTAGGGGTCGTGCCCTCAACATCCAGACGTATGCCGACAAGCTGAGACGACCATTGCTAGTGATTCTCGATGAGGTAATCATTTTTTGGTCGATTTTTCCTTTACATTTGCACCATCTACCAAGATTTTCAGATCGACCACCTGAAAAAGCAGGCCGACTTGTACTCGGTATTTCGTTGGCCCCAAGAAGTCTCCTGGAAACTGATTGTCATTGGTTGGTGGCTTGAGAGTTGAATATATGCTTTTTCATCCAGGTATCGCCAACTCGATCGACTTGACGGAAAGGCTGTTGCCCAAGCTGAAGCTGACCATCGAGCCGGTGAAGATCCCCTTCAAGCCCTACGACGCCAAGCAGATGAAGGAAATTATCGCCGACAAGATGAGGGCGGGTGAAGGGGCTGATGACGGCGGAAACGACGAGAATCGCAAGGAGGAGGACAAGGCCATCGAGTTCTGTGCCCGCAAGGTGGCGGGGGTGCGCGGCGATGTGCGGCTGGCCTGGCACGTCATGAAACAAGTCAAGTAAGGGTTTTCCCGTCGTACTGAATATGTTTCCTAGGGCTGGAAATACGCCGGTGACGCCGCGGGAGGTGCTGCGCGTCGTCAACGACACGTACTCGTCGCCCATGGCCAAGACCAAGCTCACCCTGCAATCCCGCCTCCTCCTCGCTGTCTGCCTGCGAATGAGCACCAACAAAAAGGTAATTTTGCGCTTTTACCGTTTTTTAAACTTGGGTTCTTTCGCATTATCGGGGGGGGATAGATTTTTTAAACATGACTAGCGAAACTGTTTTTACTATTCCTAATCTTAAAATCTTTCAAATTTAGCGCAAAAAAATTCAAAATTTTAGTTTTTCGACAAAAAAATTGCCTTTTTTGAGTATTTTTTTAAGTTTTTGGATAGGTTTTCTAGTTTAATGTAGTTTTATTTTACTAAAAACGCTATCAAAACATTTCTAGAGTGATTAATCAAAAAAAGGTCCGCCATAATGCAAAAGAACCTCAACTTCTTCCAGACGTCGCTCACCCGATTCGCCCTGTTCAACGCGTACCACAAGGCGTGTGCCGCGTGCAAGCTGTCTGCCCTCGGCGACGACGAGCTCGAGACGGTGCTCGACAACATTGCCGTCCACTCGTTTGTGCGCGTCGAGGGGAATGGCACAATTCGGCTGCAGGTCGACGCCAACACTGCCCGCCAGGCGATCTCGAATCTGGAAATGCTCGACCAGATCCATCGCCTCGATCTCTGAATCTCTAGCTTTCACATTTATTGCTTTGTAGTTGTCTGCGTTCTCAACTTTCGAAGATTACCGCATTTACAGGTCTTCATTGTCTTTCTGCAATCGATTGTAGCTTTCACGTTTTCACATTCCGACTTTTCCATGCATTGCCCCGTTCCGCGTGTTTATTAATACTGGTAAAATGGCCGAGACTACGGCAATAAATATTGACATTATAACGCGTGCTTTCGAGTGATGAGTTGCGCCCTGCAATATCTGTTTTGTTGACGATGATGCTTTTATAAAAAAGTCTACTATTCTAGTCTTTTTTGCAAAAAATTTTTGGGTCAGTTTTAGGTTTCTTGCTCAGTTTTTCGCGGCTAATGAAGCGCAATACTCAAATCCTAAGCTACGCCGAAGCTCAGTTAACTTGTGCTTGAACAAAGCTAAATCGAAACGAAAAGCTGTGATACAGCCAATCCAATTAAGTAAGCCAAAGAAAAACTCAGAAGAATGACTGAAAACGACCCAAAAAAATTTTTTTGCGCCCTTTCTCTCAATTGAATAGTGCCAACACTTCCCGGCATTCCCGGCGTTTTGACCCTTCTCTCACTTTATTCCCATGAAATTTCCCGCTTTAGCATGCGCCCGTTGACCGACGAGGAGTCCGAGGCCGTCTTCGCAAAATTGGCCCATTATATTGGGGACAACGTGCAGCTACTCGTCGATCGGTATTTCTAGCTCTTCTTTTCAATTCCTTTCGATTTAGAAGCGACGGCGAGTATTGCTTCCGGCTACACAAAGAGCGCATCTACTACTGCAGCGAGTTTTTACTCAAAAAGGTAACCCTCCCAAGTTGTTTCTACAAACTGTTGTTCTAGGCATCCTGCATCGCGCGCGAGCCCCTGCTCTCCTTTGGCACCTGTCTCGGCAAATTCACAAAATCCAAAAAGTTCCATCTTCACATCACCGCGCTCGACTACCTTGGGCCCTACTCGAAGGTAAAAATTGTGGAATTTCGTCAATATCCCATTTCCAGTGGCGTGTGTGGCTGAAGCCGAACGCAGAGCAGCAATTCCTCTACGGCAACAACGTACTCAAGTCTGGTATCGCCCGCATGACCGAGGGAACGCCGGCGCATCAGGGCGTCGTCGTGTTCAGCATGAATGATACGCCGCTTGGGTGCGTTTTTCCGGCAGTTTTACCGGTTTTGGAAGTCTGGTACGACCGGAAGTTAGGCAGCCACGTTTTTGTCGCCTTTTGGGGGTTTTTCAGGACTATTTTTGTGTGCTGATCCCGAATTTTAGCGAAATAGAACTGGAAAACGTCAGGTTTTACCGGAATTACCGAGCCAAGGGACGACAAAAACCCTGACCGTCCATGTACCGAAAGTCGTTCCCAGCCCCGATCTAAAACGAGGTTTTTCAGGTTCGGCGTGACAGCCAAGGGAACCGCAGATTGCAAGCGCGCCGACCCGACGGCCATCGTGCTCCTTCATCAGGCCGACCTTGGCGAATATCTCCGAAACGAAAGCTTCCTCACCTAATCTAATCTTCGCCTGTCGTTGCTAAATTTCGCTTGTCTGCCACTCCCCGTCGATTTGGCGTCTCGTTGTTGTCGTTGTTCGTTTATTGTTGAGTTTGTACTTTTTATTATAATAATTACATTTCAAGCGCCAACATCATAACGATCAAAAACGAGAAATGCTGATTAGGAATGGAACATCTTTTAGAGAAAATGCGAGCGAGCAAAACCGGAAACAAAATCAAAGCTAATTGCGCGAAAACGACTTGTAAGGTGGCAAAACGGGCAAGCGATACTGACTATGGGGATTCGTTCTATTGTCTATCAAAAGCTTCTTCGCTTCTTCCAACATCCGGTCGGTGGCCAACGGTGCCGAGACGGCCTTCATCCACGCGTCCTTTCCCAGTGCTTGTCCCCTCCACATGCAGATTGCGTTACACACGATGACGCCGATCTCCTGTGGCGTAAACAGGACGAGATACTCGGCATTCTTCATCATCAATTCCATGGTCCAACGGAACGCGAGTTTGTGATAGGCCACGTCCTCGGGGATCAACGCCTTGATGATGTGAAGGGCATGCTGCGGCGGCATTTCCGGTGCCAAATCGAAGCCGAGGGTCTGCAGAACGCACAGCTCCACTTCGAGGATGATTTTGGCCAGCTCGGCGGTTTTTATTTGGCCGTATTTGCCTCGTCCGTGGATGACGCGCCTCAGCGCCGCCGACAGTCGCTCCATCGAGATCCATTGTTTCCTCATCTTGGCGGCTATCCACAGCGCTGCGGCGGCGACGAATTTGTAGTAGACGTCCTGGAATGCGTGGCAGCAGTAGAAGCGTTGCGTGTAGATGGTCGCCGCCGCGATCAGGGACGTCTTGACGGAATTCGGGAATTTGCGCAGCTGATCGACGGTGGTGGCGATCCGGTAGACGGAGCGCGCGGCGCGTGTTCGAGTGGCCAATTCGGCTTCTCGTGGCATTCCTTGGGCGCAGGAGGGCGATTCGTCGATTGAGGCCAGGCACCATCCTTTTCGCGAAGACGCCGTCGCGGATTCCATTGTCTGCAAAAGGATAAATAATCTCCTATGAATCCTGAGCAAGATTTTTACAAGTTTACGGCACACTCCCAAAGTGCATTTTTTTGCTGTCAAACGTAGCGATGAACATCAGCTACAAACTCTACGCGTTGGGCTTTAGGCCTGCAGCGCAAGAGCGCCAATAGCGCGCAATTTCGAGTCTGCGGCGCTCATCTAAACGTCCAGCCTTCAGAAAATCAGCAAATCAACGAATTTCCGAACCAAAAAATCGTGTTGTAAGGCATGAATTTCCCAGCGGCACGCCAAAAACCAGCTCAAAACGTGGCTATCCACCAGGAAAAACGCATGCTTTATTTTTGGTAGAATTTCGTTGTTTCCTAGGCCCAGATAGCACGTTCCACATTTGACAGCAAAAACGCAGTTTTGGTGAGTATCGTAAACTTCAGCTTTCACCGATCAACGCGAAAA
This sequence comes from Mesorhabditis spiculigera, assembly GCA_958295435.1. Lineage (NCBI taxonomy): Eukaryota > Metazoa > Nematoda > Chromadorea > Rhabditida > Rhabditidae > Mesorhabditis > Mesorhabditis spiculigera. The sequence continues at coordinate 413,776 of CATQJA010002610.1, read as the reverse complement.
ACCGCTGAAAGATGTTACCTAAAGTCCTGTCGCAAAAGACGTTGCCAGTCCGCTGGCGCTTTGAAGACTTGCTGTAGCCGCCGAAGTACCTGGAAATGAGGCTTTAGCAATGGAATGAAGGAATGGAGAACCGAAAACAGAAGACACGAAAATGGCAACCCGTATTTAACGCTTTTTCGCGCCCTTCTGTAAATAACGCCCACAAAAACGGGGTTTTCCTTGTAAATAACGCCCCTTTCGCGGTCGTTTGCGGGGCGTCAAATCCAGGCGTTATTTACAGGGCGCGAAAAGGCGTGAATGGGCGTTAAATATGGGTTGCCCACGAAAATAGTAAAAATCAAGATGACGGCGAGCGCGAAATTGTGAACAGGGGTGAGCGCTGCGTCAATAGGAGCTGTCGGGAGCGGAAGCGCGCTTTAGGAATATTCGGAACCGCGTTTTAAATCGCTTTTAAGCCGCTAGGGCTTCTAAATAAGCTTTTTCGACGTTTCACTATCCAATTTACATGCCGATGGCCATCTCAAGCCACCCGCTTGCCCCCCGGAAAGATCCGCTGGGACAAATTGGTCTCAGGAGGAAGGGGGGAATAGTCATGGGCAGTTTCATTCTCTGATTGACATGTCCACATCTCGTTAATTTCACTTTTACACCCCGATCAGCCAAGCGGGTATAGCCATGCTGGCCGGGGCGGGCTGTGCATGTGGTGACAAATTGACTCGTCCACCCCCAACGGGGGGCCCCCGATCGCTGGCTGGCCAACGGAAATGTCCGGCGGGTAAATGGGCTTCATCGAGGCGCGAACGCGATACGCGCTTCGATCTGGGTTCTTTCCGATTATCGGGGTGGGGGGGCGGCGGCGTTTCTGGATAATTCCAGAAAATCTAGTAACATATAGTAAGTGTTTTTACAATGTTTTTAAAACAATAAAACTTGATTTCCACTATAAGAACTATCTAAAAACGCTAAAAACTGTTCAAAAATTCGAGATTTTGGTTTTAAAAAGTTCACTTTTCGTCGAGAAATCTGTATTTAGGCTTTTTTTGTAAAAATTTGTTAGTTTTTACGTCCAGGAATAGTAAAAAATAGTTAAGCACTTTCGCTATATATATTAGAACAATTGGGTCCTTCAAAAAAAAGTAAGAAGCACCGAAATTGCCGTTTTTGGCTGGCTAATCGACGATGATTTTCGGCCCGCATTTTTTCAGCGCCCAAACCAAAATCGCGTCCGTTTTTTATACCGATTTCGGTAAATTTTCGGTGATCCAAAAACCGTCGAGTTTCCGGATTGGCGACTTTGGGCCGAACCGCGGCGGCCAAATTACCTGGGCCAACCCCCGCCAGCAAGACGGGCAGCTGTCCACGTAATAAAAGCGGTTGCTTGACCCGCGGCGTCATTGGGGCTTCTTTTATTGTCGCGGTGCCCGGCTTCTAGCGTCAAATTCGTAGCGCCACGAATTTTCGTAGCTGGCCGGTTGCTTAGATTTTCGCATCCTAAACGGCGCTTTTTCACATAATTTCCGGTACTGGTCTGTTGGCCGAGGGGAACTAATATTTCCCATTTTTCCTGTACGGCCCTATGAAAAATTATTGACGATTTTACTCTCATTTTAAACAGTTTTTAGCTAGAAAAAGCTCATAAAAAAACCTTGAAAAATCTTTTTTTCGCTTTTTGCTCAAAAATGTCTGAAAATAACGAAAAAAGGTCGAACATTTCGAGTTTTCAAAATGTTTCAAATATTTTTCGGACTTCTAGCCGTCAAAAATTACCAAAAACAGCAGGAAAATACAATATTTGGCTTTAACAGGTAGGCAGAGGGTGAAAAAAATTAGTTTTCACACTGCTAACAATCCCCCCCCCTGCTAATAGTGCAGTACCATAATGAAAATAATTTCTGCTAGCCTGCGAGAATCGCCTCACGCTCTTCAAGCTAAATTGTTCCTGCTAGCCCCCCTCCTGTTTTTCTGTCCTTGTCAATATTTTGGAATCGAATCCCCCTCGTTTTCTTGTTGTCCGAATCCTATTTTGAATTGAGGTGCATGTGGTGTATGTTTGTGGGGGGTGGGGGATGTGGCCAGTTGTGCGTGCGCATCTGTGAGAGGTATTGGCCATAGGGATCCCATAGGGCGGGTGACACCTGTTTCACTTGTGGCCCCACCCATCCCCCCCCCCCTTCACTCGCCTCAGATTCCTAAAGGGTCTCTGTCAGCCCCCCTCTTCGTCTGCTTGTCAACACATTCACTCAACCCTCATGTCAGTCAAAAATCTAGAAAAAACCCCGGATCTTTCTCGGATTCGCGTTTTTAGAAGCTTTTCAGTCGCGATTTTGCTTCCGGTTTTTCATGGGGGAGCCTTGGCGTTCCCCCCAGGCCTATCTTCTGAAGAATTTTGTGCTGATTCCGAATCTGCTTTCGAAATCTGCGAAACGCCTAAATTCAGGAATTTATGAGGCTTTTGCTGCAAAATACAAAATACGCAAAAATTCCTCGAAATTAGGCCGTTTTCGCCCTTTTCTCACGATTTTGCTTCCGGTTTTTTATACGCGAGAGAGCCTTGGCCTTCCCATCCGGGACCAAGTCTACTATCCGGAATTTTGTGACGTTTCAAAAACAGCTTCCGGGATCTACGAAACGCCTAAAGAATTTCTGAGGCTTTTCCCTGCGGAAAAAACGCAAAAGCTGCTTGAAATTAGGCCATTTTCGGAATTTATCACAGTTGAAACCTTCATCGTTTTTAGATCTAATTCTTTTCGTAAATCCCGAAAGCAGTTTCGGAAGGGTGAGGCTTTTCAAGCCAAAAATCTCCGAATATGGCGTTTCCCGACGAGACCAGGTCGATCTTGCTTACAATTTTGCACTGATTCCGGTTCGATTTTGGCCCCTGAAAGCCTCATAACTTTTTAGATCTAGCCTTTTCGCAAATTCCGAAACCAGATTCGGGTACAGGGCAAAATTCTACGCAAGAGAGGACTGGTCCCGGGCGGAAATTCCATAATCGACGATTCGAAATCTCATTTTTTCAAAAGTCCACTGCTGCGAAAAACTGGCGTTTTCAAACCCGAAAAATTCCACTTTCCTATTTTCCAAAACTTTTAATTTCCCCTTTTAAAAACGGCAAATCGAAACCAACGTCTCCTAAACGACCCTTTAGCGATATGCCAGACACCGACCTTCTCACCAGCTGCCTCAGGATATTGCCCCTCCTTGTGCTACTCGTACCTACGAATTGTCAACAGTGTTCCCGCGTACAGGCCTGTGGCGCGACGATATCCCGATATCCCACCGTACAAGCCGAGGAGGGCTCAGGTACGCTAGCTATGACGGTTCTTGCGCATTATCGGGGGGGGGGGGGACAATGTTTTTTGATCCCATTTTCAAATACAAAATACAAAATAAATAGCGGAAGTGTTTCCAAACTCTATCGTGCTATTCTTAACGTGAAAACCATACTAATTTGTATTAAAAAAGATAAAAATATCGCTTTTCGGTTCAAAATTTCGACTTTATAAAATTTTTTTTCTGTTTTTCGATGGCTTTCTGGTTCAAATATAGTGATATTTTACGAAAGGCACTATTAAAATAATTTCAATTAGGTTACTAGGCATTTCTAGACTTACAAAAAAATTGTCCCGCCCCCCTCCCCCCCCGCTAATGCGAAAGAGGAAAGACGTCTTTTGAGACCCGGAAATCAAAAACGTCTCTCGCCGGAAGAAATGGAAACGCCGAAAACCCCAAAAAAAAGTCATTAATAAAAATCTGAAGCATTTGTAACGTTTTCCAGGAGCATCACCGAGCGATGTGACGCCCCTCTACGACGAGCTACTAACGCCGATCGCAGTTTTTGACTATTCAGCCGAGGCTGAGATCAAGGCGAGAAATTGTCAAGAAAGCCACCTAAAAAAGGATCAATTTCCCCACAAAATCCCTCTTACTAGCAAAATTTATTTTTTTTACGCACCCACGCCACAATCACCGGGTTCTGTTGCACCATCGGGGGGGGGGGATTTGGTGTAAAACTCCAGAAATGCGTGCTAACTTCACAGGAATTATTTTAATAGTTTTTATTAGCAAAATAAAACTAGGTTGAAAGAGAAAACTATCTAAAAACTTTCAAAAATCCGAAATTCTGGTCAAAAATGGTCATTTCTGGTCGAAGAATCGACAATTTTTAGGTTTTTTTTAACAAAAATGTGTAAAGCTTTTACTTTCCTAAATAGCAAAAACGGTTTAGAAAAATTGGCTCCAAAAAATTCACCTCCCCCCGATAATGCGAAAGAACCGCCCACGTAATCGAAGCCGGTTGCAGAACTTCGAGCTGTGCACGTGCGCCAACAACGAGACGTGCGACATGGAGGACAGCTCGAAAACGTTGCGGCTCGACGATTCGGTCACGGTCAGTTTCCGGACGCGATTTATTGGAACTACAAAAACTACAAGCTACAAACTTCAAAAAAATCTAGACACGGCAAACCAGAAACGACAAACTACAAAAAATACACACTACAAGCTACAAACTACAAAAAAGCCCTAGGAAAATTTTGAAAACAACTTTCAGCTGCACTTCTGCGAAGAGCCGGCCGCCCAGATACCCAACGAGTGCAAGGGGCGCAGAGGCATTCTACGGGTCATAGGTAAACTATTATAATTCCACTAACTTGGCTTTTGCTAGAGGGTACTGGACTGTTAGCGGGGGGGGGACTAATTTCTCCTTGTGATTCTCTACGAACCTGTAACAAATTATCAACAATTTTTATAGCATTTTACACCGCGCTTTTTCCCTAGAAAAAGCCCATAAAAAACCTCTGAAAAGCTTCTTTTTCCCTTTTTGCTAAAAAATGTATGAAAAATGACGAAGAAGGTAAACATTTTCGACTTTTCGGAATTTTCCAGCATTCAAAAACACGGGAAAACATTGTAAAATACATTGTTTATTATTAACAGTAAGGTATAGACGAAAAACCCCAGTTCTTTTCGTTTCGAAAAACGAAAAAGGCTCAGCCCCCCCACTAACAGTCCAGTACCTGCTCTAGCAGGTCCCTTTCCAATGTGAAAACTACAGATTCTGACTACAAACTACAAATTTCACAAAAGAATATTGATTTTTTGGACCAAAAGGGCCGATTTTCAACCAAAATTTCAACTAAATCTGAAAAAACGCCTTTTCTTTATTTTCCCCCTTAAAATATAGTCAAATTTTCTAATAACACTATTAAAAGAATTATTATTACCTTACGAGGCATTTCTGAGCTTATAGAAAAAAAGCAAAATCCGCACCGTTCAGGCCATGCGCACGAGACGGGCTGGACGTTGGCGTCGGTGACGAACACGCTCGCGTTTTGTACGTGTCCGGCCGGATTCCGGAGGGTAAGTAGTCTATTGCCGGATTTTTGAGGTCGAAAAAGGGCGTCCGGTCACTACCCCGAAATTCGTTATCCCGGAAAATGCCAGTTTTCATTCGGAATTTCTATGAAAACCATGCAAATTCATTCGGGGTAGTGGTGACTTTCGGAGAAGAAAAAAAACCCAAAAAAAGGGGCTACAGTACCGCCATTTTCAAATGGCCGAATCGGGGCCGCAATAATTCACCCGGTTGCAGGCCTCAACGCACATGTGGGACCACGCCGAGCTCGCCCTCAATTACAAGTGCCTCTGAGCCCCAGCTGTGCCATCCCACGAACTCAAAAAATTTCCACCTAAAATTCCGGTAGCATTGCCCTATCTAAAAATCCTGGACCTCCAGTAATTTTCGGTTCTTTCCGCTTAACGGGGGGGGGGGCTGATTCTTACATTTTCACTAGCTTTTGTTTGCGAGAAAGTTATAAACATCCGCAAAAATTGTTCAAAAATCGAAATTTTTACGTTTTTTTGGGCAGTTCTTACGAAAATTTGCTAATTTTTCAGGAGTTAATGCTATAAAAAGATTCTATTTCATTATGAGGGCGTTAGGACTTATTACTTGCTAGAAAATTGAAAATTTTTACCTTTTTCCGGCTTTTTCATTCTTTTTTAAGAAAACCGGCCAAACAGAACATTTTTATCATTTTTCTTGAGTTTTTTTTACATTGAAAAAACGTCTAGAATGCGATAAAAATGGTTTATATTTGGTTATTGGGGAAACATTGCGCCGCGCCCTTGTTAAACGGGAAGAACCGAATTTTCGATGATATTTCTCGTCCCTTTCTACCATCTTGCTCGTTTCTACGCATATCCCGGTGTCCCCCCAAAAAAAGCCCGTCTTGTCGTTGCTCAACAACTCAAACCCCCCCAGTACAATCAACAACAAAAAGCCCTAGCGCACGAATCTCAGCCAGTTCTTCCTTTTACGATTTTCATTGTTTCATCCAACCTTTAAATGATCGATACCCTCAGAATGAATGGTTTTCAATGCCTAAATCACGACGAACACGGGGGACCAGGGTGCCTTTTTGCCGCCGGAAGCCGAGGATCTGCGTGTGTAATGAAAGACAGCGAGCGGCGTGGATAAGCAAAAGATGAGTCACCCCCCGGGGTCAGTCACCATACACAACAATTGGCTACACAAGCCGAAAACTAGACAACAGCCCCTGGCTAAAACTGCGAAAAGCGTGGGGCTATTTAAGTGATAAAATTCGATTTTAAATATCGATTAAGGCACAATTCTCGTTATTTTTGCGGGGTTTTCGCAACGCTATTCAATAGAGCATCGAAAACTACATCGAAAACTAAAGAAAACTACCACGAGCTTTCTTATTGTGGCTGAAAATATCCGATTCTAAAAATCGTTACAGTAAAAACAAAAATCGCCAGTCAAGCCGAGGCGGAGCGGCTATTTTTCGATATTTTCGAGTTATTTCCGATATTTTGTCTACGCCATCCGTTAGAGCATCCAAAAATCTACCAAGGGTTTTAATGTCAGGTTAAAATAAAGTCATACAAAATAGTTATAGCAAACCCCCTCATGCCTAGCTAAAAAGTGCTACAAGCACCAACAAACTTCCCCCCATTAAACCTGGCTGCCGATCCCGATTCGCCATATCGCGCCACATTGCCGAAGTGTTGGCCGTTGCTGCACCCTTCGTCGCTGCTGTTGCCGCCGGTCCGCAGTTGATTCGCTCCTCCGTCAAGCGTACCTGGAAAACGGAAGTTGAATTTGCCTGGAAAAAAAGAAAAATAAATAAACAAAAAAAATTTGGGGGAAAGATACTTTTTTCCCATAAAAATGCTGAAACCAGAAACACCCTACGCGACGTTCCATATTACGAAAAAACGTCATTCCGCTGTGCCTCGGAACAGGAAAATCTAGGAAATTTTCTGTCCGAGAAGTCAAAAATAGAACTTTTTATGAGCTTTTTCTACCAAAAACCAGTGTAAAATAAGCCTACGCCTAAGCATAACCTAAGCCTAACCTCTGCCTAAGCCAAAGCTACGCCTACGCCTAAACCTACGCCAAGCCGAACGCTACGCCTAAGCCAAAGCTTAAGCGAAGCCTAAACCTAAAGCTAAACGTAGGCCTAAGCCTAAGCCTAAGCCTGAGCCTAAGCCTAGGCCTAAGCCTAAGCCTAAGCATAAGCGAAATCTAAGCCTAAGCCTAAGCCTAAGCATAAGCGAAATCTGAGCCTAACCTAAGCCGAAAGCTAAGCCTAACCTGGACCGAACATAAGCCTAAGCCTAAACCTAAGCCCTAAGCCTAAGCCTAAGCCTAAGACTAATCTAAGCCGAAAGCTAAGCCTAAACCAAAGCCCAAGCCTAACGTAAGCCTAAGGTAACCTAAGCCTAAGCCGAGTCTAAGCCTAAGCCTAAGCCTAAGCCCAAGCCTCAGCCAAGCCTAAACCCCCTGATAATATTTCCGTACATTTTCCAGGCATATGATGCGTGGGTAGTGTTTTAGAATGCAAGAAACCCGTTCCTCGGCGTTCATGCCCGTCGGGACGTCGCCCCCCCTCCCCGCCGGGAAAACGACTTGCCGGCGGTGTGTGTATGTTTGTACGGATCTGGTTTTGGTCAGTCAGTCGGTGGGGGAGACAGTTTTCCAGCTCGCGTTCCCCCTCCTCCTCCTCCTCCTCATCCTCCACCTCTTCCTCCTCGCTGTTGATCATCACCCAAACCAATCTTGCCCTAAAAACATTTGATTCGTTTGCCTGCTACGGGCAACATAAACTTGTTGTGCCCCGGATTGGCTGATGTTCATTTTGTCGAAATTTCAATGCCTTTTTCGCCTCGATTATTCTTCTAAAACGTTTCGAAAATTGAGAATTTGGCTCATTGAAATTCCGCCAAAATGAAATAATAGCATAGTCAGTGTTTTAATAGTGTTTTTTTTGTAAAATTTAACTACATTTTCAGTGAAAACAATCAAAAAGTTGTTGTTAAAAAACTAGGTTAAAATTTTGGCAAAAATCGTCCATTTTTCATCGAAAAAGGTATATTGTTGTATTTTTCATAAATTTTTTCAAAATTTTTACGTTTAGGAATCTTAAAAAACATAAAATTACGCTAGAAAAACTCTCTAAGCTCCTTAAGAAATGTTTAAAAAGTCGTAATTTTGGCAAAAAGTGTCCATTTTTCGTCGAAAATTCGATATTTTTGTATCTTTCATTAATTTTTTCAAAATTTTCACGTTTAGGAATCGTAAAAAAACACATTTAGATCAAAATAAAGCTGAAATGTACGCGTGGACACTACTGGCGGCCCTTTTTGCCTTGACCCTGGCGAACCCGTTGCCGAATGCGGATTACGACGGCTTCCAGGGCATCTTCGACTCCACCGAGCAATTCTGCGAGCACATGATGAGAGAGGTGGGCGTCCACCTGGAGCTGGACTGTTAGCGGGGGGGGGGTTGCCGTCTATTGTTAATATTATAATATTTTTATCAAGTTTTTAGTATTTTTGATTCGTAGAAAGCAACGAAAAGGTTTGAAAAATTTGAAAAGTCAATAATCTTGATATTTTTAGACCATTTTCATGCGTTTTTGACGGGAAATTCAATTCTTTTTTAATGTTTTAGTAGGCTTTCATCGCTAGAACGTTCATAAAATTTTTTAAAGATTTTTAAATGGAAAATTTTGGACTTTTTTGAGGCAAAAAGCGAAACCCAAATTTCTTGTAATTTTTTACGAGCGTTTTAAACTATAAATTACTAGAAAATGGACTTATCCCCCCCCGTTAACAGTCCAGTACGAATTTTTCTAGACATTCGGCGCCGACGTCGTGAAGCACCCCGGTTTTGCCGCCCATATGGACACGCAGGGGCTGAAGACGCGCTTCTGCGACGAGGCCGATCAAGCCGTACAGGTAGCCGTCTTGTAATTTCCCCCTCTCAACTAGGTTCTGGTAAAATAAACCTATGTTTTAACTGGAAAAATACCTAAACTAAAAATTACTACTAAAATTTTTTCAAAAAGTCGAAATTTTGCTCAAAAACGGGCATTTTTGGTCGAAAAATCGATATTTTTGTATGCTTTTTATGAAAATTTGTAAAGTTTTTACGATTAGGAATAATAAAAAGCAGTTTAGAAACATTTTCGCTGTTTATATTTTGAAAATTGGGTCCTAAGAAAAAATTCTTACCCCCCCCCCCGATAATGCCAAAGTGCCCTCAATTCTAAATACCCCTAAATTCAGTGCGCCTCGGGCAGCGCGTCAGGCTCGGTGCACTTTGACCTGGTGGGCGACGAGTGCCTCACCCAATTCGACGCCGATTGGCGGGACACCGTCGTCGAGTTGAAGAAGAAATTCGGCAAGTCTCCCTAGCTGTCCGTGGCATAATAAATTATATTTATTTATTTATGATATCTACACTTTATACAATGGAATGAAAGATTAGTTCCGTTCGAGTTGCCCGTGAAAAGACTTGCTGCGTCCTTTGGCCGTCTTGGACGCCTCGGTCGCCGTGATACTGCGCGCTTTCTAAACTTTTCTCCATCCTCTTTAATTCTGTCCTATAGCGGCGAAAGTTTGGGGAATTGGCTTTGTTCTTAAGCTTCGTTCTGAAGCCTGCGACGCAAGCTTCTTATCCGAGCTTCGTTTTGAAGCCTGCTTCAGGAGCTAGCTTTTTCTTCAAGCCCGCGACGCAAGCTTCTTACCCGAGCTTCGTTTTGAAGCCCGCGGCACAAGCTTCATAGCCTGGCTCCGTTTTGGAGCCTGCGGCGTAAGCTTCATAGCTTAGCTTCGTTTTGAAGCCTGCTTCAGGCATTAGCTTCGTTACTAAGCCTTCGGCGTAAGCTTCAAGACCTAGCTTCGTCTTGAAGCCTGCGACAGAAGCTTGAAAATTGGCCCTTTTTCTAAGCCGGCGGCGAAAGCTTAAGCTTGAGCTTGGTTCTTAAGCCTGCTGTCCAAGCAAGCCTTATTGTTAGAACGAAGCTGGCATGAAGGCCTTGGAATAAGGCTTGCTTGCTTGCCCGCAGGCTTAGGAACGAAGCTAACAGCTCAAGCTTGCGCCGTAGGCTTTGGTACGAAGTTAGCAGATCAAACTTGCGCGGCAGGCTTAGCAAAAAAGGGCTAATTTCCAAGCTCGTCTACCAGCATAAAACGAACCTCGTAGTCGATCTGTTGCTTGTAGTACATACAATTCCGAAGATATTCGTGTGATTTTTCGAACGATGGCCCGGCTCGTTTCATATTTTCCACCGTTCTGTAATCGCCATTTCTTTTCCATTTCGAGATCTGAATTACCCTAACGCATTGTCGAGATCGAATTGAACGCCGGCCAGTTGCTGCTGGACTTCCTGAAGCGCGATTTTTTTCTGGACGATCGATGGCAGGGTGCGGCCGACATGTTCTTGAAGTCTGGAAATTCGGTTTTTTTACCTGGCGGTCCCTTTTGGCCTAGTAGTCAACTATAAAATGTTTTTACATTGTTTTAGTACGTTTTAACTATACTTAAAGTAGAAAAACTTTCAAAAACTTGGAAAAAGGCTTGAAAAAGTCGAAAATCACTCGTTAGTAACGAGTCGTTGCTGGTCAAAAAAAATGAATTTTTCGATCTAAAAGTAAATTTTTAATGAAAATTTCGAAAGTTAGATGCTTAGGGATAGTGAAAAACAATTATAAACGAATCCGTTATTTCTAAAAACAATTAGAAACGAACGCCGAAAAAAGCATTGAAGCCGAATCCTAAAAAATCCAAAATTGTCTGTTAGCTAGAAGCCCGCAAAGGGTCTCTGCTGCATTGCCCATTACCCTCCTACCTGTACAAGGCAAGACTGGGGTCATGGTCGAGGATTCGAACACTGTCCGTCACTCGTTCGGCCACTAGAAACCTTCTCTTCCCTCATCCAACTGCGGTGAAACGGTTCTGGACTGTTAGCGGGGGGGGGGGCACGTTATTGATTTTATAGTGTTTTAGTTGTTTTTGATTTCTAGAAAGTTACAAAAAAAAAAGCTTTTAGAAAAGTTTGGTTTTTGGTGCTTTTTTCATACATTTTTGACCAAGCAGCCAAAAAATTCGAAAATTTGTATTATTTTTAGATCCAAAAACTCGGTAAAATGCTATGAAAATGGTTTATATTTTGTTATACGGCTTTAGAGAAATTTGGAAAAGAAAGGAAAAAGGCAAAAGGCAAAAGGCAAAAATTTGGCACCCCCGCTAACAGCCCAGAACCGAATTGAGGCGCAACTTACAAAGCCGACAACGAGATTCGAGTTCCTTCGAACGCTGCATTCTCTAAACACTGGAATTACGGTTCTAATTTTGCATTTTTGCCAATTACACGAACTTACGTCCTATTAACACACACATTAAATTCGTTTTTCAGAAACTCGCAACGATATTCGCCTCAAAAAATCCCGATAAAAACACAGTTTTCACGAAAATGTTTATTAACAGCAAGATAAATGAATCAACAAATCAACAGTCAAAAACTATGCTAAAGGAACAATGTGTCTAGATGGACCCGTTGGCAAGAGGACAGCAAAAAAAAACAATAAAATGAGATGGAAACAAATCAAGCGGTGGCGGCCTTCTTCTTCCCTTCGACGGCTTCAATCTGATCGTTGTCGTCGGCCCGCTTCTCCCAGGTGAGGCGGCTCTCGAAAAAGTTGAGCTTCTCCTCGCGAGATTGCAGCGCGGCCAGCTCCGCCTCCACGTCTTCCAATTTCACCTAAAAATGGGTGGAGATTTGGGGGGAAAGGGAGTATACCTTTAGAAGAAGGCGTTCAGCCTGCGCTCGCACCAGGCTCGTCCTTTTCTCGGCCCACTCGGCAAATTCGGCTTTTTGTTGGGCCATCAGCTGCTTCTCCGCTTCCGGCTGGACGGCTTGAAGCGCCTAAAAAAGCCATGTTCATCTACTGGAAATAGAACTGACTTTCAAGAAGACATCAGAGAATAGCCCCGGATCCGCTTTTCCCTTCGCGCCGAGCGTGCTCTAGAAAAAACAGTCAAATAACAATTCAGAGACGCCTACAAGAATGGCCTGTTGATGGATGGAGGGGACAGCTTCGGCTCCTTGCGCCTTGAGGTGGGCCTCGATTTGGGAGACAATGAATTGAGCAACAGCCCCGTGCACAGAGCCCGATTGCACCAGACGAGCCGTTTCTTTAGCACTGAAAAAAAGAGGATATCTGGAATGAAACGAAGCATTAATAGGTCAATTATGGTGCGTTCGCATTATCGAGGGCAACTCTTTCTAAGGACCCACTTTTTTAATAGAAATAGCGTAAATGTTTCTAAATTGCTTTTCAATACCCTTAAAATTAATTTAATTGATTAAAAAACACAAAATAATAGTTTTTTCCGACCAAAATACCGATTTTTGACCAAATTTCGTCTTTTGCGAATATTTTGATGCTTTCCTAGTCCGAATATAATTTTATTTTAATACTTAACCCAAAAACTCCAAAACTTTAAAAATTATGACTATTCAAATTTACTAAAATCCCGATTTTTAGCCGAAAAATGGTCGATTTTGACTAGAGAACTAAGCCCCCCTCCCCGCCCCGATAACGCGAATGAACCAAGAAGACATCTGCAAGAAAACGAAGCAGTAATAGGAGGTCAAATTACGTACTCTCTAGCCAGATGAGCGCCCAGGGCAATGGCCGATCGTCGTGTCGCGTCATCGATCTCCTTCGTATCTCTGGCCATCCAGCGCAACGTCTTTCCCACCAATACATCCGCTTCCACCACGTCAAAATGCCCGTCATTCCACTCGTTTTTCAGCCACGGGAATTTGAACGTGCGCTAAAAATGGAAAGCTACTTTGTATTACAATTACCAGAAGTCCCAGAAAAAAACCCTGTAGCGGCCCGAGGGAGTGACCGATTTTTACGAGTTTGGTATCTATGACAAGCTTTCGACGAGCTGAGGAGGTTCGTGCTCTTCGATTTTCAAAATTCCAAATTTTTTTGCTGGTTTTTGACATTTCTCGTGCAAAATTTACGTTTTTCTCTAAAAAACTGGCAATTAAATCGTATTTTCGCAAATGGCTTCAAAAAAGCAGCCGCTTGGCCGTCGCAAAGGCGTGAAACTTCATAAATTTCCATGATTCCGATTCCATGAATTCCAAATTCCATGAGAAAACCCTTTCATTTGGCAAGCAGCGGAAATTTTTGATGGGATTTCCGTTTCGGAAAAATTCGGAAATTTTGAAAATCGAAGAGCCTGAACCTCCTCAACTCCTCGGGAGCTTTCGATAGATACCTAAATCGTAAAAATCGGACACTTTTCCGGCCCGCTACAGTGGTGGTTTTTTTAGGAAACAAAGCAATACCATATCATCCTCATTGATGTCCTCCTCTTCGGCTTCCGCCTCCACTTTCATCGGCAACGTCCGTTCCTCCGCCGGCAATTCGGACCATCTAAATTGGATATCTTTCAACTATTTCGCTGCATACTTGGCGACGGCATACAGTGACAACAGATTGAGAAGACTGTTGTCCGTCATCTCCTGCAGCATCACCCACGTGGCCAGGCGGGCAGCGTCTAAAGCAAAAATTCAGAAATTAGCCTCAAGCCCTCACTCTGAGTATTGCCCTGCTCCAAAAAGTGGTCGATGAGCAGACAGGCCGAGTGTTCGTTGGGGAATACTCCGTAGTTGATCTGAAAGGACGGGATTGAAGAATTACCGAAATATTGGGAAGCTGTCATTAACTCGAAAATCTCCGAACCTGGAAGTTTTTCGTTTTCATAATCTTTCTAGTAAAATACAAATAGATTTTAACTAGAAAAACTATCCAAAAACCTACAAAAAAATTTTTCAAAAATTCGAAATGTTGGTAAAAACATCGCTATTTTTTGCATTTCTTCATAAAAATTTGTAAAGTTTTTACGTTTAGGAGTAAAAAAACAGTGAAAAACACTTCAGCTATTTATATTCAAGGATTTGTACGAGCAAAGGACGTACGGAATTACTGGGCAAATTTCCGCTCCCGCTAACAGCCTAAAGCCGTGAAATTTTCGAGATAACCGTAAGAAACCCAAATATTACCGGATCATCGGCCAGCTGGAACACTTGATCGGGTTGATGCTTGAGCAGCAGCCGCAACAGCGCGTATTCCGTCGACGGCAACAGGTCGGCGGCCGAGGGGCTGTGGCGCAGCTTGTACACCAGCTCGGTCACATCGTCCACCTAGAAACATCAGCATGAAAAGCCTGATCAGAAACCAGAAAAACCTGATCCTTGTGCTCAGCTATACAAACCGCCGCATCCACGTCAACAGCGCTGAAAACACACAGTTTCAGGACAGCAATCGATGCGTTTTACCTGCCGACACCGCCTCCAATAAACTTCTTTTGCACCGTCGCAAGCCATTCGTAGTCGCCGCCGAGGCCGAGCCTAAAAAAAGCAGGTTCTTATGCACTATCGGGAGGAATTTCCCCCTGTAAAGTAAGAAATGCCGAGCGCGTAAATGTTCTAATAGTTTTTTGGAAAAATATAACCATATTTCAACTAGAAAAACGAAGTTTTGACCAAAAACGACCATTTCCAATCGAAAAATCTGGATTTTACACATTTTTTGCTCGAATTTGTGTTTTAAAATCAGTTTCTACGTTTAAAAATAGTATAAAACTGCCTAGAAACACTGTCCCTATCTAAATTAGAGGAAATTGGATCGGTAGAAAAACTTTCAAACCTTTTTTCTACCAGTAGAAAACTAGTGGAAACTAAAAGAAAACGGTACTTGTTTCAAAAAAAGCCCTCCCCCGATAATGTAAAAGAACCAAAACGGATTTTCTAGGGGTAAAAGCTGCTTACTTCTGGAGGTCCTTGTGCCGGCCGGCCCACGTTTCGTCGAGGGCAAACGCGCTGGAGAGTAGCGTTCTTCTAAAAAGAGCGTTGAGAAAAAGCCAGCAAATCCTTGCCTAGCCAAAAATACGCTAGAAGCGCATCGGGAAAACCGTGCCGGCGCCAGCATTACCTAAAATAATAATGATAAAAATCCGCAAAGCATAACTTGAAATAAAAGAATTAAAAAATCCCAATAATCATTGGTAGATATGGATTTTTGGGGTTTTTACAACCGCGCCTGGTCTCAGCTTCTTTTACATATAACAGAAAATTTATTGCAAATCGATAAATACAAAAAAAATCACAACAAAGTACAGAAGATATTTACAAGTTTTCAGATTAGATTGACGCCCGAGACGACAGAATCGAGCAGCGGCCCGGCGAGCAGCTTGGAGTGCTGGAGTCGATGGAAGCCGTCTTCGTGCTTCTTGTAGACAAAGCTGAAAAACGGAAATACGTATAAGTAGTCGTAATAGTCCGTATTTTAATGCTGTCTTTAGCCAAATTTAACTTTATTTTAAGCGAAAAACAATTAAAAAACTTGCAAACATTTTTATTTGCAATTTTTATTGAAAATAGACCATTTTTGACCAAAATCATCGTTTTTTCTACTTAACGTACTAGTCAGTATTTTAGTAATCTTTTTGGCAAAAGTTCACTCAATTTTAAGTGAAAAACAATGTTAAAAACTCAGAAAACAGCTTTTAGTTGAAATTTTCTCGAAAATAAGCCATTTTTAGTCGAAAAATCGCTATTTCAGTTTTCAAGGAAAATTGGTATAGTTTTTACATTTAAGATTAGTAAAAACGGCTTATAAAACCTTTTTGGTCTCTTTTTAGAAAAAAGCATACCGAGAAAAGCCGAACGGGACTTGTTGCTGATGCGCCGACTTGAGATGCCTTGATAGCGAGGTGCCGCTCGGGTATTTCTTGGGGCACCAGTCGCACGCGTAGTTCTCCACGTTCGAGGCCTGAGGAATAGAGGGTGGATTGAAACACAAATGGCTTTTTACCGGCTCGTGCTCGCGCTTCCGGTGGCTCTCCAACTGCTTCCTCCACCTGAACACCATCTCACAATCCGGGCACTTCAGCGCGGGATCTCTAAAAACTGCCATAACAAACGGCAAATTTTAAAGAGCACCTATGGATCGTCATGTGGTTGTTGAGCGTCTCGGCGTCGGCGAGAATCTTCTGGCAAACGGCGCACTGGAAGCAGAGCTTGGAGGCGTGCGTCCGTTGGGAATGTCTGAAAGTGGACGGTGCCCCGGTTCTTTCGCATTATCGGGGGGGACTAACGTTTTTCTAAGGATCCATTTTGCACTGTTTTTACTATTCCTAATAGCAAAAACTTTACGAATTGAGCCTGAAAAATCCAAAAATCACAGATTTTTCGAGCAAAATGATCGATTCTTTACCAAATTTTCGACGTTTTGGCAATTTTTTGGAAGTTTTTCTTTTAAATATAATTTTCATTGACTATTGAACGTAAAATGTAAAAACTTGACCAATTTTGACTTTCAAACGATCTAAAATTGCGATTTTTAGCTGAAAAATCGGCGATTTTGACGAAAAATAGACTTTTCGAAAATGTTGCAAAATTTTAGATACTTTCTCAGTCGAAAAATAGTTCAATTTTTACTAAAACACTACGCCTATCAGGTATTTGACATTTCTGGGCTTACAACAAACAATTTAGTCCCCCCTGATAACGCGAAAGAACCGGTGTTACCTCCTCAACTCGTAGTCCGACTCGAACAGCACCCCACAATCCGGGCACTGCGCCTTCGCGAGGTGGCCGCGGTGATGGATTTGGAGGAGCCGGGTGGAGGCGAACGATTTGTCGCACACGGTGCATTTCTGGAATGGATTTTAGGCTTAAAAAAGCGTAAAGTGAATTTTATTCTAAATCTGATCAAAATTGATTTTAAAACCCGGTAAACTGACCAAATCCCCTTCCGCAACCCTCAGCATGTGATCGAAGAAGGAGGCGGTCGTGCAGAAGAAGCGCCCACAATACGGGCAGGCGACCACCTTCTCGCCGGTGTGCCGTTGCATGTGCTGTCTGAAAGGCGCTTTTTGCGCATTAGCGGGGGCAGGTTGCTAAAATAGTATTTTTACTATTCCTAAACATAAAAACCGTCCAAATTTGGGTAAAAAAATACAAAAATTTAGATTTTTCAATCAAAAATGGCCGATTTTCGACCAAAATCGAGCTTAAAAGTTTTTCTAAGCTCTTTGTTACTGTTTTTAAACTTAAAAGATAGCTAAATTTACTAAAAAAACTATTAAAACCGTTAGTATTACGTTATCAGACATTTTTGAACTTGAGAAACGCCGTGTGAAAACAGCGAAATCCAATTCTAACGTTTTTTGCCACCTACCTGAAGCAGCTTCGATTTGGATTCCGGTAGTCGCAGCCCTCCCAGCCGCAGTGAAATTCTGCCCGCTCTTCGCCCTAAACAGAAAAACTCTACAACAGCCTGAAATCTACCACAACTCGTTTCGCGTCGCGTAGATGCCCTTTGACATGCTTGATAAACGTGTCCATCTCCGAGAATTGGATCTAAAAAAGGCAAAAAATAAGTTAAAAGCTAATAGGTTACCCCACAATTGCCATATCGGCATTGCACCGGGTCCCCATTGTAGCTGATCGAGAACATCGAGGGGAAAGCGCACCTAAAAAGCTGTATAACAAAAAAAAGAAGAATGCCGCTACCTCCCGTACGCCTTGAAGAAATCGTCCTGCACGAGCCGTTGCAGCCCCTCCCACGCCAATCTTGCCTAAATTTGACGTCAATACAACCCGAATTGCGCACGTGGTGCAGGTGGAGGGCCTTGTGGGAGCAGTAGCTTTGATAGCTGCTCAGTTGCAGCATGCAGCCGACGATTTGGCAGGGGAACGGCACTGGAAAAGATGATAGCAAAGTTTGCGGCAAAAGTCATACCGAAAAATGGGTCGCGATGGCCGTTGAAATGGGCGGTAAAAGTGGCCGCATCCGGTCCCGTCCAGCCGCATCCACTCCAAAGGCACGAAAACTGCAATAATAAAAGCTACTTTTTGAAAAACTTTTAAAAGTTTAATTTAAACTCGCACAGCCCCTACAGCCTTACTTAAACCTGCAACGAAGTCCAAGGACACTCATTACGGAATTCGTAAACGGATTGTGTCGTATTATCGCTGGGCGGATTTTCTGGTGCGATTACGTGGGGC
Organism: Mesorhabditis spiculigera; assembly: GCA_958295435.1. Taxonomy (NCBI): domain Eukaryota; kingdom Metazoa; phylum Nematoda; class Chromadorea; order Rhabditida; family Rhabditidae; genus Mesorhabditis; species Mesorhabditis spiculigera. The sequence goes on along the minus strand of CATQJA010002610.1, from coordinate 395,366 downwards.
AAAAGGGGGCTGGGCTACGGTCATTGGGTCACGGCATTAGGGTAAAAGGGTTTGGTCGGGTCTGGGGGCTCCGAGAGGGGGCGAAAAATGCTAGTAAAAGTTAGAAATAATTAAAAATCTCTTTAAAACTCGTTTTTCATCAACCATTTCATGATTGATTTTAGGGAACAAATTATCGCGGATTTTTTTGAGCATAAAAACGGCCAATTCGATCCATGAAATCTTCCGTTCTGAAAAAGGCCCGATTTTCGCGCATCAACCTTGTGGATTTACGTGCTGTTTTGCCACATCCGGGCCTGCTAGGGTACCCAAAATAGACTATTTTTTGTGCTGATTCTGAAAATGAGCTCGTTTATTACCTAGGATGTCAAATTCTCGAGATAAAAGCAAATTTTGGTGAAATTCATCCGGGAAACACCAAAATTTCGGGACCTGGGTAAAAAAAGTATGCTGAAAACGATAAAATACAAATGAAAAGTTAAAACTTTTATTTTGCTAAGAATTTATTATATGCTCAAATTATTGGCAAACGAGATGGTACGTTATGCTACTCGTTACGTCGCTACGTCATTTGAATTATGCCGTAGCCGGCCCTCGCCCTGGACCTTCGTTGTTTAGCTGTATTGGGTGTGCTCGCAAAACACAGTTTTTTCTTGGATTACGCTCGAAAATGAGAACAGATGGGCGCAAAGAGGTGCAAAACGTAGTGCGTTTAAAAGTTTCGATTTTGTTGATTTTCCGCCTCGTTTTTCCATCCATTCTAGGATAGTTTGCCGCGCTGAGCTCAGATTTTTGGCCTAATATCAACCTTGTTTTTGTGTTTTTGACGTTGTTTAGCGAGCCCAGAACGCCAAACTACCCGAGAATCGGGGAAAAACCGTGGGAAATCGGTGGAACACAGCGCCAAAGTAAAATCTCGGGGTTAACCGGTTAAAAACTTACACCCGGGATGCCATTTTCGTCGAGAAACACCCAGGAACCGTGTGGCGGCAGCGAACTCGTCCCCGGGGCTGAAAAAAAATACTTCTTCCCCCCAAAAAATGGTCAGATAACCTGGTTCCGGCTGTCCGGCGTCGGGGCCCGGCTCGATTTGGTGGTGGGCCCGTTTCATCGGCGAATCTCTTGAAGCCCAGGGCCCAAAGCCGGCAATATTGGGCCCCAACCCCTCGGCGGCAAGACACTCGCCAGAACGGATGGGCTGGCGCGAGGGGGGCCCCTTTGAAAAAGCCTGTGAGCCGAATTCCATGTCAAAACCGGTTGCGAATCTGCAAAGGGAAATTAGAAAATTTCTCGTGTTTCGTGCCCTTTAAAAATGCTAAAAACTGGTATTTTTGGTCTCTAAGATCTTCGTTTTGTCACAGCTTCACCGCTTTTGGCTTCGGCTTAGCTTTGTTCAAGCCCAATTTGGCGCTTCAACTTGGCCTAGCCTAGGAGTTGAGTATTGCCCTGGATTAGCCGCAAAAATGGCCCACATTGTTTTGCCCTCTTTGACCCCTGCTCACCGTGCTAAATTAGCTTATTGTCTTTGGAAAGGCATAGAGCTTGCGCGAATTAACCACGATTCTGAAGAAATAAACTAGATTTTTTGGGTTTTCAGGTCATTTTTCGTTTTGTTCTTCTTCGCCTTGAAAAATTTGAGAAATTCTCTAACGCTTTCTTTTCAGCTCCCGCCGGTCATCCGATGCGGAAAATCAAACGTAGGTCGCCGTTCGCTCCCTCTAATATCATCGTTTAGGGCTCGAAGACCTCGTGAAGAAGGCTGAACGCGATGGGAACGCCGAGAAGCAAATGGATCTCCTGTTGGACCTTGGGAATGAGCACAAGGCCGACGGGGACAAGGAGGCAGCCATTCAGCAATTCAAGGAATGCCTGAATATGGGTGAGCACTTGTTTTGGTTGCGATTCAGCCTAAAAAAGCGCTAAAAATCTTGCCCGATCGGCTTCGCTAAAAAAAAAGTTAGCGGGCTGTTTTTTGTGTGCCGAGTTCGAATTTCATCATTTTAGACCGAAAAAGCTTAACTTTAGACCACAAATTACAAAAATTCGACTCGTGAAACGTTGTTTCGCGTATTTTCAGCGACTTGGTACCCTTTTGCGGCGTTTACTCTAAAGCTAGTTTTTGTCGTCTAGAATCAAGTTTTTATAGTCTGAAAGCGTTTAAAGAGGCGAAGCAATTAAAATATGACTTAGTAAAACAATGTTATAGCATTTTAAGCTGTTTTAAGTGAAAATTACTTTCAATCGAATTAAAAAAGTGTGGAATGCGTTCATTTTGGTCAAAAACACATGAAAAAGGACCAAAACCAATCCGAAATTTCTGATTTTTCAGCTTTTTCAATAAAGTTTTAATGGATGTGATCGTGATCGGCAGCGAAAGCTCCGAAATCACCCAAAAACCTGGCCTTTCGAGAAGTTAAACGCGAATTTCCGCGATCAACGAAGCCCCAAAACTCGTTTTTTTTCAGCCCGAGCACGCGGTGACAAATTCAACCGATGCCTGGCCTCGCGCGCCATCGCCGAAGTCTCCGCCGATATGGGTTTGTTTTTTAGAGATATTTTGGGAAATTTCTTTTTAGACAATCTGGAGGAGGCCGAGAAGTATGCAAAAGAATACCGCGACACGGCACGGGAATCCGATTGGCCATCGGAGATTCAGCTCTCCCTACACACCAGCGGATACGTGAGTCGATATTGTTAACGTCGTCAAAATCTGCTTTCAGGTGTATCAAGTGGTGGCGGCTATCCGGAAGGAAGGAGATGAATTTGTGAACCTTACACGAAAGGTTGGGCTTTGTGTTCGGTTCAATTTTTCGGATTTTCTAGGGCATCGACTGGGCCGAGCAGAGCTTTCGATATATCCGGGACAATCGACAGTTGATAGACGAGTCGAAAGAAGGTAATGGATTTCACGGGCTGACCGACATTTGCGGCCCAAAAACTACGTTTCAAAACGGTGCCACGTCCGTTTGAATACGTTTCAAAGTCATGTCTCGCTTATCAGGGCGCGTATAGTACAAAAATGACGAAAACGAAGAATTTCGCTTCCGTGCCGGTCGGGAGCAAATTTTTTTTGCGATGGGATTTAGGATTTAGATTAAAAACAGTTTTTATAGCATTTTACAATGTTTTTCCTCTAAAATACCTTTAAATAAAGTTAGAAAATGTTAAAAAACTTACTTTTTTAGTCAAAAAAATTATGAAAAACGACCCAAAACTGGTCATAAACTTCGCATTTTTAAGATGTATCAATGACATTTTTAATATTTTAATACTGTTTTAGTGTCGAAAGCTACGAAAAACATTATTAAAACATTTTTGTATTGATTACTAGGCAGCTACTAGCTCATTTAAAAAATTTGCTTGCTTCCCCGCTAAAAATTGCTCCGCCGCTAACACGGAAGCGCCATAAATTCTAAAACTAAACCGGAAGCTGTTCGGGGAAAAATTTCGGGCCGCAAGAGTCTTGGCGCCGTTTCCGGGCGGCCTCACTTCAAGAATGGCCTTTTCTAGACGTTGATCGAGGCGGCGACTCGGTGACCCGGCAGGCCAATCTCCACTCGATGCTCGCCCTGCTCTACGGCCAGATCAGCGAGAAGGAGCGAGCGACGAGGCACGCACAGGCCGCCTTCAATTCGGCTGGGTGAGCAGGAGAAAAAAAACGTCAAATTTCATAATGCCGAATTGAAAGTTAATTTTTTAAATTTGAAACTTCAGTCAAAAACAAAAATTGTCTTGGAGAAGACTTGCAAGCATTATAAAATACGCAGCTATGAAATTCGGCTTTATAAAAATAACCCGGGCGGGCTGGGCGGCCGGCGGTCGCGTCGAAATCTTTCGAAAAATTGACTTTTACCGCCCTGGGGCAGATCGAGGAACGTTTTTCATCGGCTTTTTCAGCGTATAGAATTTCTTTGTGACAATCGTTTTGCAACTGAAAAATCGGCAAACTAGCAGCGATTTTTTGGGAATTTCGGCGCTTGATTTCAGGCGTAAAAACCTTTTTTTAGTATGTTTTTAGGAAGCGCAAGGAGTACGACGTGATGTTCAGCGCCCTGCTCAACCAGTTCGACTGGCCCTGGTCGAATAAGGTGAAGGCCGGCTCAGAAAAGGGCGCTTTCGCATTATCGGGGGGGGGGGCAACCTTTTTGTTTCTGAGGATCCTAGGTTTCAAATATAAAAGCGGAAGTGTGTTTTTTTGGTTTCAAACGCTTTTGTTTTTTTACGATTTTTGTAGGTGAAAACTACGAATTTTAATTAAAACATAAAAAAAATCAGTTTTTCCGTCAAAAATTGGCGATTTTTGACCAAAAATTCACCTAAAAAATTTTATAAGTTTTTAAACCTGTTTTTCGGTTGAAATCGAATTGATTTTTACTAAAACACAGTTAGGATAATTATTGCGTTAATAGGCATTTCTGGACTTCTAGGAAAAACTTATTCCCCCCCCCCCGGTATTGCAAAAGGACCGAAAACAGCTCGGAAATTACCGGTATTATTTTGTATTTTTAGATGGAGCTGGCGAAACAGATGGGACAAGCGGCCGTCCATCTCAAAGCCAAGGAAAAGGCGCTCGCGCGCTTTCACTGCGTCAAGGTATTTTTCTGAATTTTAATCCATATTTTTTTATTCAGGCTCTGCTCTACTACAAGGGGGACTGGAAAGAGGCGCAACGGGTCTGCTACGAGCTGATCGTCCACGTCAAAGAGCTAGGAGATGACCAGAGGGAGGCGCAGAAGACCATTGTGGCCGGTTGGGCAATTTTTTGAGTTTTTCAAAGTTTTTTTGTAGTATGGCGTCTACGGAATTGCATCGAGGCGGCCGCGGCGATGGAGGCCACAATGCCCCTCAAGGCTGGAAAATACTACGAAAAGGTGATTAATTTAGCATTGAAGGCGTTGCTCCTAATTTTTGTCTATTAAACATAAACAACTTGTTTGTCTTTTTTTTTAAATCGAATTTGTTTGTCTAAACTTCAAAAAACGGCTAGTAACTTGATAAGAAGTATTTTAGTAGTCTTTTTTGTGAAATAGAATTATAATTGTGATATATTTGTTTGAACTAGAATAACCACCAAAAAAATTGAAAAAGTCGAAATTTTGATAGAAAATCGATTTTTTTTAATGTTTGTTCTGTTTCATACAAATTTGTAAAGTAATTACCTTACCAATAGTCAAAAGCGGTTTAGAAACACTTCCGCAATTTATATTTGAAAAATTGGATTCTAAGAAAAATTGTGGATTTTCTTTTGTGAATTGTTTTATTTCTGTTTTTTTTTAGATCGGCGACTACCTGACGGGGCTTCGAATCTTGCCGCTGGCCACGAAGTACTACGCCAAGTTTTCTCGAGTATGCGCCGCGGGGAACCCGGAAAATGGAGGCGTACGAGTCGTTGGCGGCCAGCTACTTGGTGCGCATCTTTTTTGGGTGGAGGAAGAATTCTATGTTTTTAGGATGCGGCCAAGTATGCGCAACAAGAGGAGGAGCGCGCAAAGTTTGTGCGGGCCGGCCAGGAGGTGTGCGCGCGATGGTTGGCCGAGTTGGGCAAGGAGGGCGGAGAGGTTGGTGTCGGTCTTTCTCTCTCTGGTTCTATACCTGCAGCGGGGATTTTTCCAGGAATCGGGGATTTTTCCCGGAATCGGGGATTTTTCCAGGAATCGGGGATTTTTCCCGGAATAGGGGATTTTTGCCTGGGATCACAGGAATCGGGGATTTTTGACGGAATAGGGGATTTTTCCCGGAATCGGGGATTTTAAAAAACGGGGAAATTGGCCGAATTTTGGGGCAGTCGAAATCGGGCGCCGCGACACTTGCACCGCGAAACTTGCGCCTGACATTTGCGCCGCGATACCGAGATTCGGCTACTTGAAGATGCAATTTTTCGCGTGGAGTATTCTGGTAGAAAGATGTTTTTGCGCTAGGAGTCACTCGATTTGGAGGGAAGGTAATTGCTACTTCTTCCGCTCTGCGACTAGAAAAAGGCTTCGTGCCACCCGGGGGCCTAGTCGCTTCGGATGGATGCGAGCTCGTGCAGGGTTTCGAGATCGGGGCGCCCGAGGCGCGCGTAGCGGCCAGGCGCCCCGATTTCGAAAGAGTGGAGCGGCAGCCAGTCTGATACCCCATTGGTCGAGCCGATTTTGCACGGGGCCACTAGTAGGCTATCTCTACCGAATTGGAAGGGATCGACTTCAAATGTTCCCTGAGAATAAGTGAACGTTAGCAGCAAGCTGGAATAAATCTGACGACTCGATTCCGTGCATTTGAAGACCACTTTGGGACCAGCAACGGATGTTGCAAGAACAAAATCGGCTCGACCAATGGAGTCGCTGGTCCCATGCTCCGCGTAGAGGAGCCGGATCCGGACGTACGATATGTCATTCGAAAGAGCACATCCTACTCTATCATGGGCGTCAAGGAAAAATTTTTAAAAATCTACTCCCCACTGTTAAGAGAAAAACTCCGAATTTGGCCGATTTTCAAAATCCAAAAAAACTGACAGTCGCTGGTCCCAGGCTCGAAGCAGACGCAAGCAATCTCAATATTCTTTTCGGCATACGGTAACCGACCGTTTAGGCTACCTTCATTCCAATTAAAACCAATGTAGCTGATATTTCAGGGGACCAAAACCGGGAAAAACCTTGATTGGTCGGCTGATTGGTCGATTTGGCGCTGGTCCCGAAAACCGGTCTTAACCGGGTACAAAAAATCTGATATTTTTTCTTAGTGATTAGTAAACCCAGATCTACCAATAGGCCAAGTTTGAAGTAAATCGGTCATTGGAATCAAAATTTGAGTTTTTGATGGAACAATTTTTTGGGTGATATGATCAAAAAATAAGTTTTTCGTTAGGAAGGCTCAATTCTGGTTTCAAAATTATCTCCGGCAATGCTTTCAGTTCTCTTTGAGGTTTTTTACTTTGGATAACAAATTCGGGGGTTTTTACAACTTTACAGTACCATACACATCAGGGAACCTTTAAAGGTCAGAGATAGGTAAGAGCATACGGATCTTGAGAGGATAAGAAAGGAATGCATTTTAGAGCCTTCATCAGCTTCTTCTTCGGCTTCTTTCAGTTTCCTTCCCGTTAATCGTCGCCTGCAATTTTTCTTTGACGATTTATTTTTATCGGTTCGCTCCGAGTCAGCTGGCGTCAAAAAAGTTTTTAACCTACGTAGGACATCTGAGACGGAAATCACAGCATACACAGATACCATCGATAATTTTCGACAACCGAAAAATCCTGCAAAATTCTCCCAAAACCCATTTTTTTCAAAAAAAAAGTCGCGCCGCTCCGCGGCGCTGGTCTAAACCCAGTCTTATCCCTCCCGGCTCTGGTCCCAATGGTCGCTATCCCCTATCTTTCCCAGACTGGCGGCAGCCCATCCGAAGCGACGGCCCACCTTGCCTGACGCCTTTAGGAACGCTCCGAATTGGCGTTACTCACTTTCTGTCAGCTTTTAATGCAAAATACAGTAATTACATAAAAAATTCGCGCAAAATACCAAATTCACTGCAGTTTAAATCAATATACGATCCGCGGCGCAAGTGTCGCGGCGCAAATGTCGCGGCGCAAGTGTCCGCGGCGCAATTGTCGCGGAGCCCCCCAAACCACCAATTCAAAAAATCACCGATTTCGACTGCCCCAAAATTCGGCCAATTTCCCCGTTTTTTAAAATCCCCGATTCCGGGAAAAATCCCCTATTCCGTCAAAAATCCCCAATTCCTGTGATCCCAGGCAAAAATCCCCGATTCCTGGAAAAATCCCCGCTGCCGGTATAGAACCCTCTCTCTCTCTCTCTCGCTCTGTCTCTGTCTCTCGCTCTCTGTCTCTTTCTCGCTCTGTCTCTCTCTCTCGCTCTGTCTCTCTCTCTCGCTCTGTCTCTCTCTCTCTTTCTCTCTCTCTCTCTATCTACCTCTCTCTAGTAAAATCCTCTTTTCCAGACGGATTCAGCCCGCGGAACCCGCTATCAACTTGACCTCCTCACCGGTATCTCGATCGGTGAAGCCCGCCTCAAACTCGAGCAGCTGAAGCCGATCTCCGAGAAGGAAATGGTAGCCTCAATCCCCCTCTGTAACCACTCTTTTTGTAGGAAAATGCGCGCGACGCGTTCGCCAGCCGATTCGAGGGCGGTCCCCCGGCCAGCGATGACGAGCTGGACACGGAAGAGTGTGAATGTGGCGAATGCCCGCTGGATAGCCCCGATGCGGAGACGATGTGGAAGAGCATTTTAGTACAAACATTTAAGAGAGGAATTAAGAAAAATAGACGTACCTATTTGTAAAAAAAGGAAAGGGGATTCGTTGCGAAAAACGTCTAATATTGGCGTAAAAACGGCGGGTCTTTGCAGAAAATTCGACTTTTTGCGCCCGTGTGAATTGTGTGTCGTAAATGTCCTGTAACGCATTCCTTCTTAGTCATTCTTGCGTCAATTTTAATAATTTATAAAGCTAAAATGACTAGAATCGCCTGGGGTACGGCGGCGCTTCGGCTTCTGTCCCTAGTTCGTCGTGAAAATGCGTGAAGTTCAGAATTCTGACACCATTTCTGGGATGCTCGGGCGATTCTGAGCATTTTTCCGCTGTTTCGGCTTTCAAAATTGGCCCAGGCATCACCAAAAATCGAAGAATGGAGGGTATTACGACATGTAATCCAAGTGGGACCAAAAAGGCAATTTTTGTCTCGTAAAAATTGTTTGTTTTTTTTGCTTTTTGCAGCGAATTCAATTTGTCGATAGTCCTAGGAAGTAGACCTTTCGTTTTTTTACGAAAATAGCTTCGATTCCTCCCCATTATTGTGGCTTTTTAGACGAGGCCGCGTTGTACGCGCGACGCGAGAAGCAGGACCCGCGGGGCGAGACGGAGATGCACAAGGCGGCCCGTGACGCTGACGTCGACACGCTGCGGAAGCTGATTGGATGGGTGAGTAGTGCGAATGGGCGACGGATACCGTATTCCCCTCTGTGCTCCACTCGGGAAATTTTTCACAAAATTGTGTTTAGCTTCGAAAGTTCGCAAAATGCGTCTGTTTTGGTTTTTTGCGGTGCTCCTGAGTCCCTTGAGAATTTTGAGCTTCTCAAAATTGATCTAACTACTCCAAAAGCACGAAAAATTCATAAATTGCAAGAATTTGTATTTGGCGATAGGTGCTTCGCTTTAATTTTGCCGGGATTTTTTAATTTTTATTTTAATTTTTTAGTTAATTTTTTAATTTAATTTTTTTTAATTTTAATCTCAGCAATTACGCGCCCTGGAGCGGAATTTCACCTCCATTTGATGACCGTGTTTTTTCCAGGGCTGCAACGTGGACAAGCAGGACAACGCCGGCTGGACGCCCCTCCACGAGGCGGCCAACGTCGAGATTGTTCGGTGGGCTCGTTTTATTGCAGCTCAAACCTTCCTTTAGAATACTGCTCGACGCCGGCGCGAAGGTCGACCCGATGGCGCGGGATTCCCTCAGCGATGTAGGGGCTTTTTTCGAGGAAACGCAGATCTGTTTGTTCTAGCAAATGACGGGCGGGAACAACACGCCGTTGATGAGCGCCTGCTACTACGGACACCTCGAGACGATCGAGCTGCTGCTGCAGTCAGTTTTTGGACAATTTTTGGGCCGGATAATGGAGGAAAAAGATAAATAAATCGAGCATTCAATTGATTTGCTATCGGTTTATCGAAAATCATTTTGGCGAAATTTAGGTGCAAATTTGCAAATTTTTTTAGATGAATAATCCAAATGAAAAAGGCACTCAAATTTCGAGGAAATGAAAATAAACCCATCCAATTACGCCATCAAAGGTTTTTACCCCGTTTGCAGGCGCGGCGCCTCGGTGACGAAGCGCAACGAGAAGGGCTGGACGGCGGTGGACTTCCTGAAGAAGGCCCTCAAGTCGCCGGAACTCCCAGCAAGCGGCAACGAGGAGCGCGCCCGGAAGCTGATCGAGCGCATGGAGCAAGCGCAGCGCAAAGGTACGTTTTTCCCGCCTATGCCTACCGGTTAATGATCGTATAGTGTATTTTTGTAGTGCTTTGATCGCTAGAAGATTATCCAAATCATTTTAAAATCATAAATTTGAACCGATTTACTGATTTTTCATCCATTCTTACAAAAAATCGAAAATTTCAATTTTTTACAAGCTTTGATGTCGAAAAACTGTAACGTAAAATAATTTTTAACACTAACACCCCAGTTCCGTCGATTGTGTCAAATTTTCTTTTTCAGCCGGCTACTTCGCCTCCAACCCGGCGCCCATCGATCTCACGTCGTCGTCACAAATGCCGGCAAGAAAGGCCACGCTTGGGCGAGGGAAACAGTCGCAGGTGAGAGAGAGGGTGAGAGAGAGAGAATAGAGCTAAAGGGCTCCGAATTAGGTTCTTTCGCATTATCGGGGGGTGCAATGTTTTTTGTTTTATTTTAGAAATGCCTAGTAACATCATCAGCACTTTTTTTGTAAAATTTTTTAACTAAAAAACCACCTAAAAAATTTTAAATTTGCAAAAATCAAATTTTGGTCAAAAACGCGCATTTTTGGTCGAAAAATCGTTATATTTTGTGTTTTTAATGACATTTTGTGCAGTTTTTACGTTTAGGGATAGTAAAAACAGTTTAGAAACACTTTGGTTATTTATATTTGCAAAATTCGCTCCTAGGAAAAATCGTTACGCCCCCCGATAATGCACGGCGAATTAATTTCCTTGTTTCAGACCTCAACAATGGCCTCTCAACGCAGCTGCCGAAGCACCCAGCGCTCAGCCCCAATCCGCAAACCGCCAGCAGCACGAGAGCGCACCGGTGATAAGGTAGTTTGTTGGATTAGCTCGTTTTCTAAGTGGCGCCCCTTTGCAGTTCGTCGTCCCGCACGTCCTCTGCAGCGACGACGACGACGACGAGAACCGCTGTCCAACTACACAAACCGGTCAGAATTTGCTCACTTTCGCCTTCCGGGTGTCTGGCGCTAAAAATTGGGTACTGTGTGGTTAGCGGGGGTGGGGAGGGGTGGGATTTTTAGATTTCTTTCTAGATTTTTTGGGGGCGAAATTTTAATTTGAAAAGTTTTGAAAAAAAATTAAGTTTAGTTTTAACTTCACAGAATTTATAAAGCATTTTTTATAGCCTTTTTACACGATTTTCGTATATAAAAAGCTTATCAAAAAATTTGGTACTGGACTGGTAGCGGGGGGGGGCGGGGGCTAGTTTTGTCAATCTGCCAATATCCGAGAATTTTGACCTTTTTTCGTCATTTTCGCACACTTTTGACAAAAAAAGCAGGTTTTCGTAAAATTTTGTAATTATTTTATGAGTTTTTTTTAATCTAAAAACTGTAGAAAATGCTCTAAATATTGTAAAAATAATGAAAAACCGAGAATTTTTACCTTTTTTCGTCATTTTAGTAAAAAATCTAAAAATTGTCGAAATTTACAAGTTTTAATCTGATATTAAATTTATATTTTTCAGGCCCGCGCACCTCCACGCAGCAGACGCACGACCCGGATTTTGAGGCGTTTGTGGAGAAACGCGGGGGAGGGCGCTCCCGTTTCTCGCTGCCCTCATCCTCCCACCACGATACGTCGAGAACATCGGAGCGTTCACTACAGTCTGCGAAGAGCATCACGCCAAGGCCGTCAAGAATGTCCCCGCCGCCACGTCTCCACAAACGATCCCATCCCGGCGACGCTACACTTGATGAGGGCGTTGGCACGGATACGGAACGACTCCTGTATGGCCGGCTCGATGATCAACCCCTGAAGTGAGTTCGGGGATTTTGGTGCTTTTGCATTATCGGGGGGGGGATTTTTTGTATTAACTTTTGCAAATTAAAAATAGAATTTTAAAAATCATTTTTTTCTAGAAATTATAAATTTTATTAAGTGTTTGTATTAAATAAAATGCCTAGTAAGGATGAATTTTAATGGTTATTTTTATATAAAAATAACCATTTAAAGTATTTATTTATATAAGTAAATTAAATAAAATTTTTCAAAAATCGTTTTTTTTTCTAGAAATTATATATTATAGATTAAATTAATTATAAATTAAGTGTATTAAATAAAATTAAAAAAATTAAAAGTAAGGACGAATTTTAATGGTGTTTTTAGTGAAATTTAGCTGGATATTAGCTAGATAAACCACTTAATCTTTTTCAAATAATTTTTAATGACAAAATTTTGGTTACAAACCATCTTTGGCCGAAAAATCGATATTTTTATCTTTGGTTGATAAATTTGTAAAGATTTTACGTTAGATTTTACCAAAACAAAACATTTTCGAAGCACTTTTGTTATTTGTATTGGAAATTGGAACCTTAGAAAAAAGCAGCCCCCCCCCCCGTTAATGCAAAAGAACCGTGTCTTTTCAGCCTCTCCCTCCGCGGCCCAAAACGAGCGTTGCTGATCGACAGCAGCGAGAGCGAGGAGTCGCCGCCGATCCAGCCCGATGATGATCTGCTGATGATGGATTTCGGCCGACCCGACGAGCAGCAATCATTCATGGCGGCCGGCTCGATGTCCCCATATTCCACCGTCACCGAGACGTCCAGGTAATTGTCGCTTCGACTTCCGGAAAATCATTTTGGTTCTGGACTGTTAGCGGGGGGGGGGAGGATTTTTAGCCGGAGGGAACCCTTGTTTTGTTCTTTTTGAACCTTGGGTGATATAGTTTGTATTTTTATCGTATTTTTAATAGTTTTTGGTTTCTAGCAAGTTATAAAAAAATATTTTTAAAATTTTGGAAATTGAAAATTTTGATTTTTCAGACATTTTTGGCCAAATAATCAAAAATACGATCAAAAAAATCGATATAGCATGCTATAAAAATGATTTATATTTTGTGATAGGGCCATGGAGAAAATACAGGGGAAAATTTAGTACCCCCCGCTAAAGTCCAGAACCGTTTCGGCTTCAACTTTATAAAAATCATTTTTAGGGTCTCGATTCGGAGTAGCGTCGAGCCCTCGCATCCGCCACTTCTATCATCCACCTCCTCCCCGGCCACCACCACCACCACCACCGCCAACACGTCGCTGAACACAAGCTCCACGCTGACCATGCCCGCCTTCGACTCGAAGACGCGCAAGATGACGCTAACGGTACGTTGCCGCGACGCACCCGCGACGCGTTCATCAACGATTACGATCTGTCGTTTAGGTCGAGTACGAGCACGAGAACGGGACGCCGTTGCTGAACAAGGCGGGCGAGCCGATGCGCCACATGATCGCGCTCGACCGGGACACTCGAATCGATGCGCTGGCCGAGCACGAGAAGATCAAGGAGGTCGTGACGGCGGCCGGCGGATACAGTTGGCATCATCGGGATGGCGAATGCGATGGGGAATTGTCGCTGGAGCAGGTGAGGAACTGGATATTTGGCTCTATCTCTCTCTCTCTCTCTCTCTCTCTCTCTCTCTCTTCATTTCGTTTTTTTTTCAGCTCGAGGGCCACGAGAATGCGATGAAGTTAAAGTGCCGACTGGCGGCCATTTCGATCGAGGCGTGGTATCGAAGAAGGGCCCGGGCAACGCATGAAGACGTCGAAACATTGCTGCAAACTATCCGAATGACGGGACGATTTGAAGGAGGCAAGGGAATCGCACTGAATAGTCAGGTAATTTTGGATTTTTTAGTCGATTCTGGATTTTTTTGGAAGTCATTTTTCCTAAATTAATTTTTCCGGAAAGTCATTTTTCCCAAGACCATTTTCTCAGTTCTTTAGTAACGAAAAAAACGAAATTTTTTTCTAATGACTTGAAAGTTGCCTAGCAATGTATAGGAATTATTTTAGTGTTGCATTTAGCCTAGATTTAGCTATAAAAAGTTTGAGAAAAGCCAACTAAGTGTTTTACCAACCAAAAACGACAGCATTTGGCCTTACTTGAGATTTTGACGCGTACCTATTTACATGACGAATTTTAGGAAAATGAATTTTTAGGAAAAATGAGCATAAGCCGGGCCTAGGCCATTTCGGGTGGAGAACACCTTGTAAAACCCCAACTTCCAGATGCTCTCCCACATTGACGGGGCATTACGTGAATTCTCTCTCGGCTGCCCGGCCTATTCACTGCCAAATGCCATCTCGTTGCGCGGGGCCGGGCTGATTGACGCGGCGGCTGAACGGCGACGAGAAGCCGACGGCGATGGCGACAACCGAGATCTGACGACGTTCGAAAAGTGGCTGGACAGATTGGTGGCCACCCGGGAACTACGACTGTCCGCCTGTCGAATCGATGACGTTCATCTCGAGAGGATGGCTACGGTAGGGGGGTTTTGGGCATTTCTCGGTTCTAGCCTCTTAGCGGGGGGCGAATTTAGAAACGGCCCTAGAACAAAATATAACGTTTTTATTGCGTTTTACATAGTTTTTTTGGATAGAAACAGGATCTAAAAATCATAAAAATTTCCGAAATTTTGACTTTTTTGTCAACGATTTATGAAAAATGGCAAAAAGTAACATTTTCGAATTTAGAAAATTCAAAAATTTTTATAGCTATCTAGCGATCAAAAACTACGAAAACACTATAAAATGCATAAAAACAAAAAATGGTTTTCCCGTGTTGCTAAAAAGCCGCCCCCCCCCCGCTAACAGTCCAGAACCCATTTATTGATTTTAGATAGCCGCCAAGAATTCGCACTGGGCCCTAGAGACGCTCTGCCTCGACTTCAACGTGTTCACCGATGGAACGGTGAGGTTTCTTGATTTCGCGTCATCAAGGCTTTAAAAAGCGCGTAATCGATTAGGCGATGAAATTGCAGCTAGCTGGAATATTCAAATTTTCCTGCTGAACCCCTTTTTTCAGCATCTCCGCTCGCTGCTGGCCCACACGCGTGGCCTCCGCCACCTTGACCTCAGCGGTGTGGAGTTGTCGCAGGGGCTGGAAGACGTCTTCGATGCAATCACACGTATGTACAGGGTGTCCCAACCCCCCCCCCCCTACCTAGCGGGCCGGAGACGTGTCCAATTTCTATGATTTTGGTATCTATCGAGAGCCCTCGACAAGGCGAGTCCAGCACGCCCCTCGAAATTTTGAATTTCCGGATTTTTTCCTACTCTTACTAATATTTTTACGAAAAGGGCTGCATTTCTGATGCTTTTCGGATAAAAGCGTTTTTATTACAAAAATCACAATTTATGGGTTTTAACGACTTTTCCGGAACCGCACAGACAGCTTTTTGAAACCATTTGAAAAACTACAACTTGGGTGGCGCCTAAAACAAAACCGGTTAAATTGGGGTTTTGCCAAAAAAGCGTCTCCTTGTTGCATAAAAAATACGAAAAATTGGGCGTTTTGGCGGCGGCGAAAAATTTCGAAAGGCGTGCTGGACTCGCCTTGTCGAGGGCTCTCGATAGATATCAAAATCGTAGAAATTGAACACGTCTCCGGCCCGCTAGGTAGGGGGGATTTTTTTGGGTGAATCTTCATTTCGCCGAATTTTCATTTTGCCGAATTTTCCTTTCGCCGAATTTTCATTTCGCCGAATTACATATGAAAATCTATAGGTTGGAGACCTTTGAATTCACATTCGGCGAGATGAAAATTCGGCGAAATGAATGTAAATCCAAAAAAATGATTCTTTTGTACTTTGGACACCCTGTATTCTTTTTTGAATTGTTGTATTGTTTTATTTAGAGCTGGACGATCTGCGGACGTTGGTGTTGTCCGGTTGCCGATGGGTGGACGGGCCGGGGCTGCAGCTGCTCGTCGAACGATGCCCCGAACTTCACACGCTCCACGCGCAGGGGACCGCCGTCGCCGAGCTGTGCATTGATGTTGGTTGTTTTGCGTTTTTGACGGCTCTAGGGCCTGGTAAAAGTTTCTTAACGGGGGAGAATAACAGGGGTGCACAGAAATTTTGTATTTCTAAAAGTTAGCCCACCATTTTGGGAGCGTGTATGACATTTTCCCGACAGCCAAAATATGATATTGCCGGGCGTTTTACCCGGAAATGGTCTTAAAGGCTAGGATTTTGGCGTTTGTGGCATTTTATACCAGGGTTCGATTTGGTGGGAGCAGAATCCCAGGACCACCTCCAGAAGGGCCGACCACCTCCAGACCGGCCGCGAAGCGGCCGAAAATTTTTTGGCATATTGTATGTGTAGATTAGGGAAAATTTCTGTATTTTTTGTGTGTCTTGGACATATTATTGCGCGTTGAATTTTTGTAATTGTGAAATAAATATTGTGAATAAATGCTGAATTACTTGTTAATATTCGGTGAAACAGTCAAAAAAGACGGAATGGTGACGGAAAGCTGAGGAAGAAGAAGAAATTCCAAAAATAATTCCTGCTAAATTCTCTACATTCTTACTCACCCACCACTTCAACTTCACTTTCGAGAAATTCCAGACTCTATATTATGGAATGAATAATATGGAAGATAAACAACTCCTTCCTATTTCTCAAATCTTTTTCTAAACTATTAATGTTTCTCGGATCAGCTGCATGGCGGACAACGCTTAAACTCTTCTCAGCCGCCTTTAAAGGGACACGGACACGGGACTTTTCCGACCGTAGTTTTCCGGAACCGGCCTGAACCGCCTTTTCACCTACACCAATCGACGCGTCTTGAGCTTGCGCATCCGCCTATACCCATGAAAAGCCATGAAAAGTTTGTTAGACAACCTCCAACCCCCCATTTATGCTAATTTTAGACCAAAAAGACGGTTTTCCGGCCACCGCGTTCCGGAACCGGCACGGATCAATTTCTAAGCTACACCAATCGATGCGTCTTGACCTGCCGCATCAGGTGATACCCATGAAAAGCCATGAAAACTTTGTTAGACAACCTCCACCCCCCGATTTATGAGGATTTTAGGCGAAAAACGCAGTTTTCCCCGGCCACCTGATTCTCGGGAATCTGGCGCGGGATCGATTTGCCAAGCTACACCAATCGATGCGTCTCGTCATTACGCATTCGGGGATACCCATGAAAAGCCATGAAACCTTCGTTAGACAACCTCCACCCCCCTTTTTTTGTTTTGGCCCCGTCGGGATTTCTGAAAATTCCGACCAAAATCTCGACCCTAGATCGTCCCCGTTCTCCGGCCTCTGTCTAGTTCCTGATTTCAAAACCACCTCCCTGTGTAGCCACAGATCACATCTTTATCCCGTAGAAGTTTTAGCCCCATCGGTTCGGCGGGACAAAAAGATTATGGGAAAATAAAAATTCTTGACCTTGGGAACAAGCCTGGGATCAGCCCTTTTAGGTGTTTCCTTAATTCCAACTTTCTTCCGTTCTCCACCATCTCCCAAAAGATGTCGCATATCAGGTGATAGCTGAAAGTCTCCTCTATCCGATGGTGTGCTTTACTTGGCGTCATCTACTTCCTGCTAAGATTTATCCGGGAAAACCCTTGGGATCAAACGTGGGGAGCAGCTGAAACCAGGACAAATAGGGGCTTGGAGGTTGTCTAACAAAGTTTTCATGGCTTTTCATGGGTATCACCTGATGCGGCAGGTCAAAGACGCATCGATCGGTGTCGCTCCCAAATTGATCCGTGCGGGTTCCGGGGCGCGGTGGCCGGAAAACCGTCTTTTTGGTCTAAAATTAGCATAAATGGGGGATTGGAGGTTGTCTGGCAAACTTTTCATGGCTTTTCATAGATTTATAGGCGGATGCGCACGCTCAAGACGCGTCGATTGGTGTAGGTGAGAAAGCGGTTCAGGCCGGTTCCGGAAAACTACGGTCGGAAAAGTCCCGTGTCCGTGTCCCTTTAAAGGCGGCTGAGAAGAGTTTAAGCGTTGTCCGCCATGCAGCTGATCCGAGAAACATTAATAGTTTAGAAAAAGATTTGAGAAATAGGAAGGAGTTGTTTATCTTCCATATTATTCATTCCATAATATAGAGTCTGGAATTTCTCGAAAGTGAAGTTGAAGTGGTGGAGTGAAGTAAGAATATGAAGGCAGCAGGAATTATTTTTGGAATTTCTTCTTCTTCCTCAGCTTTCCGTCACCATTCCGTCTTTTTTGACTGTTTCACCGAATATTAACAAGTAATTCAGCATTTATTCACAATATTTATTTCACAATTACAAAAATTCAACGCGCAATAATATGTCCAAGAAAATCAACGCGAAAGGTAATATTCGATTGTCGTTATTGTCGATCGCTTCTGGTGCTTCTGCGAAAAACTTCTAAAGTAGTTTTTGGGCCATTCCTTAGCCATTTTCAGTTACCTTAGGTTGAACCAACAGCACAGTCTTTAATAGTTGCTATAATACCCGCCGCGAAGCGGCGAAAAAATTTTTGCGACCTTTTTTTGACCACCTCCAGGCCGGCCCTACCACCTCCAGAGAAATTTTCCCAATTCTCCCAACCAAATCGAAGCCTGTTTTATACGGTTTCAAAATGGCAAATTTTGGCCCTTTTGGTCATTTTTGCATGTATTTTTGAGCAAAAAATGAAATTTTTCGAAAATTTCTAATTTTTTATGAGCTTTTGATGTCTAAAAACTATCAATAACTCCACGAATAATTTCTTATTTCGTTGTAGGGCCGCACGGGAGTACTTGAGAAATTTGCCCCCCCCCCGCTAAAAGTCCAGTACCGGCACGGCGTCGAGCAGAAAAAATTGAGGAAGGTCGGGGACGTTGCTCCCGGGTTCAAAAACTACGGGTGGCAGGCTAGCACGGACAATTTGCGCCTAATCCCCTCATTTTCAGCTGGGAACCGCGCCGTCACTCCGCCTACTCGACATCTCGGCGTGCCGGTTGACGCGCGAGGCCGTCGAATCGACGCTGGAATGGGCCAGCACCTCAGAGGTTCGACTTTCCGGCTAGGGTTCGATTTTTAGGTTCTGGACCGTTAGCGGGGGGGGCCGCTTTTTTCCAAAATCAATCAATCAAAAATATTTTTATACGGTTTGCCAATCGGAAATTTTAGCCTTTTTAGTAATTTTTGCATGAGTTTTTGAGCAAAAATTAAAATTTTTTTGAGCTTTTGTGTCTAAAAACGATAAATTACTCCAAAACCAATTTTTTTCGGTTTCGATGTAGGAATTTTGTTCCCCCGCTAAAAGTGCAGTACCGATTTGCCTTGCTAATGGCCCTAAAACAAAATTTAAACGATTTTTATAACATTTTGCATAGTTTTGGGTCCCCATAAAAACATTCTAAAACATTATAAAGTATTTTTTATAACTTGCTAGCAATCAAAAACTGTTAAAAACACCATAAAAAGACGTAAGCCTGCTAAAAGCCCCCCCCCCGCTAACAGTCCAGTTCCATGAAATCCACGGTCTTGCCTTGAATATCCGCTTCAACAGCTCGCTTTTCCGTATTTTCTATTTTGTTTTCAGGTGGAAAACGTGAACGTGGAGTGGAAGCCCGGTCAGCAAAGCCGCACTACGAAGGGTCGTCGATTCGAGGCGTGGGATGGGGCCTCGGCTTTCGCTGGGACTCGTCGGCAACAAGTCTTCTATGATGAGCAGCTGCGGGACATTCCTTTGGACGAGGTGTGGTTTTCTCTATTTAATTCTCTCACGCTCTCTCTGCTCTCTCTCTCTCTCTCTCTCTCTCTCTTTATCTCTCTCTCACTCTCTCTCTCTCTCACACCTTCTCTCCTTTTTTTTGTCTTGCCCCATACTGAACTCTCTATTCCAGCTCGGCGACGTGTCACATCTCGGGACTATGCGACGAGACGGAAGACGACAGCGATCACTTCCGCTTATCAACCCGGCTGACAGGGCTGATTGCCGACAAAGACGATGGGAAGAATTCTTTGGAAACTGTCACCGGGATTGTAGTTTGAGATTTCAGCGATTAAAGTGATCATTTAGTGGTTTGACTGGGCACTAAACATTTTCATTTTAGGTCCGTCCTTGAACAGCTGCTCTGCACGTTGTGAATTGACCAATTGTATGGGGTTGTCGATGTTTTCTGTAATTTGTTTGTTTTTGTTGGTGGTCTCAATCGTCCACATTGTGATTTTGCTACAGGTGTGTCATGTCGTTTTCAGGGCATTCTTCGATCAATAAAGTATCACTCTCCATTTGGCATCAGAAATGATTTTCCGGCTTCACAATGAACGCACTTGATATCATAGTCTCACAGCAATGATTGCCAGCTTGCCCCTCACCTTTTATCTTTTGGGCAAGGCATTTGTTTTGAAACAATTTCATGGTGGATATAAAAACGGTAGTCTCGAGCTTCTCAGGTCGACTTACCGACGCTGCCAGGGCCGTTGCCGGCCACCTGTCCTTCTTCGCTAGCTCGGGGGAGACGGTTTTCGGCCTACGAAGACCTCACGCAGTTCTTGCCCCACTGTAAAAATAGATCCTTTTAGGAGGGTCCGCAGGGAAACCGTGCCACATTCCATCGCCAATGAAATATGCTGAATAATTCATGCGCGTTCATTTTTTGGCCATGAATATCTCCGATTTTATCGACGTCAAAAAAAAGAAATCGATGTTGCCTACCCCCCGGTTCGACGCGTCAGGGCGGAGCCCCGCGCTCGGGAAGGGGCTCTCTGCCGTCCCCACTTGTTCGCCGTCGTGGTGCAATGGCTAGCGCGGTTGTCCTTGAGATTTTTTTATGGCCGCATGGCAAGTTCGGTGCCCGTGTGCGTCAACCCGTTTGCTTTCGCTTATTGATGACTGGTAGGGGGTGCTTTTGCTTCCGGATCCAAGCGGGTTCTCTGTAATGTTGGGGACTGGCAAGAAAGCACTAGGCCTTCCTCCAAACCATTTAGCACATACATTTTTCGGAGCAGGGCTGCTAGCAGAGACCATTTGCGAATCGGGGTCTGCCGTCTGGCCGCTGAACAGTCCCCAAATTTGCCCCGTGTGCATCACAAAGCTTTGACCCAAATTTTGGCGTCTTTTCCGTTGTCGACTTTTTTTTCAGGCCTTTCAGTCCTTCGCAGTTTCGGCGATTGGGGTGGATTCCCGGGGGAATTTCCCTCAGTGACCCTTATCTCACAATGGCTTTTCCGATTTTTCAAATGATCTCTGCTGGCTAGCCCTGCTAGTCTTCTCTCTTGTATCCCTCGGCCAATCTTCCGAATGCTCATCACCTTTCAGGTAACTCTTCCGGGATTTGGCCGTACAGAGCGGACGACCGTCAAAGGCGGGATCCGGCTTCGGGGAAAGAGGTTGTTTCTAAATACTTACCTTGACATCTTGGCACTTGAGTATTCGCAGGGGGACTTTAGACTAATTATTAGCCTAGAATTTTTTTATATAAATAGCAAACGCGTTTGAAAAAAAATTTTTTGAACTATTCCTGAGCACACGGACGTTTGTCATTGTAATTCAAAATTTAATTTGAGGCCGAAAAATCGTTTTTTTAGGCGCAAAATCCGCCAAAATTTCGACCTTTCACATTTTTCAAACTTTTTTTTCGAGTCATTCCTGCTTCAAGTATAGTGAAAAACTTACGAAAACCATCGAAAAACGCTTTATGTTTGATTACTCGACGAACGTGGACCCATAGGAAAGACGGTCTCCCCTGCAGGCCACTCAAGACTCACAAATTTCATTTCCGAGATATACGAAAAATTTTCCACGCTTCTTTGTAGAAGGAGCCGTGCGAATGGATGGCAGTGTTATCGTCGGAGACGCCGGAAACAGGTTGGCAACCTTTTGACAATTTTCGCCCTAGGCAGTTGATTAGCGGATAGAGGAGCGCTTGATTCCATCCAGATTCCGGATTTTGGCCTTACAGCCTTACGGCTTTTATTCGATGGAGATGGCTTGATTTGAGACTTCAGTATGGCTAAGGCTTGGGTCTTTTACCCACTTCCCAACGATTCGAGCGTTTAAGGCTTTATTCGTTAGCTGGCTTCCACCATCTGCTCGAGGTCAATATCGAATGTAGTGCGCTTGCAATATTTTTCGATTTTGCCGGCGCCGACTTCCCCCCCAAATTATAATGACTTTTTCCGGTCTCGTGATCCCTCGACCGTGCTCGAGCCAAGCGCCACGATGCGGAGGGCTTGCGTAATGCCAGACAAAGACAGGTTTGTCTCCTGTTGCTCAATATAATTGTTGGCCTATAGGATGGCCGCACTCGTGGCGAATAGGGATATCCATCATTCGGTCTCCAGTTTCTAGTAATCTTCCGGGATTTTCAAAATTTTGTTTAAAATTCGAATTTTAGTCTATTGAACGTTTCTGGAGTTGACCGGTGGACATATTTTTATTTTAGCTAAATTGTATATATATTTTTTCAGTGCTCGACGACAGGATAGTTTTCGCTCAGGACAACAAAGAAGACGACAGAAGGTGTGCACTCGTTTCACTACTTTCTCTAGTCGAGGATTATCATGGCCCGGTGGATGGCGACGCATTATCCGGGATGAAGATTGATACTATTTGTTTCCCGTCACTGGGGGCACAGCAGCCTGGCCTGCTTTGGCCGCTTTAGGCTTCTGTAAGGCTTCTCGCGTGAGGCCATGCCCGCTTTTGAGGAATTCTTTTAGCGGCGATTGCGGTTACATCAACTCGCGTTTTGTATGGAGTGTTTTCATGGGGGGATTTTCTAGTGATGCGGTCTTCCCCATCCAGTTTACCCATCCTACCTGGAACTACCTACCTAAAATTGCTGAGTCGTTCGTTGATTGGTTGAAGTTCCGGCCCCTTCGGCCTCCCCAGAGCCTTCATTTTGAGCGGCTGGCGGCGACGCATCCCAACTGCAATTTTGCCTTTTGACGCACAGATCTCGCGGAATCGCCCGGCCTTTTAGCCGCGTTGAATTACGTCGAGCTTTTTTAGCGTCGGTGTTTAGATTAGCTCGAAAGGCTGTGTCAGTTAGCCTTAGCATTAAGAAATAATAAGTTGTTTTTGGGGGCGGGGGATTTAGTGGTTTTGACAGTGGGAGACCTCACTTTGCGGGGACTTCTGAAATGGATTAACCCCCCATCTGAACGGGGAAACTGAACTTTTTTGGCCCAAGCCTAGATTTTTTTATATAAGAATTGGAAGTGTTTCTAAATTGTTTATAGCTATTCTATAAACATAAAAACTTTACAAAAAATTTAATCAAAGAATTTAATTTTAGGTCGAAAAATCGATTTTTTCGGCCCAAAATGACCAAATTTTCGACTTTTTCCAAAGCGTTTTCTAACTTTTTAAAAAGTTTTTCCGATTCAAATAGAGCTTAAATTTTGCTCAAAACAATGTGAAAACACTTTATATTTAATTACTATCCCCCACCAGGGCCGACAAAAAAGTTGATTCCCCCAGCGAATTCTTCCCCCCAGGAATACACAAGAACCCGATTAACTAGTTTTTATCGCCAAATATCTATTCTTTTTTCAGGCAAGAGGCGATGATGCTGCCGAGCTGAAGTCATGGTCAGCCGGCAGCGGAGCTGACAGGCCAAGTTGAAAGATCCGAAAAGCGAAAGGTCGACAATCTAAACACAAGTGTTTCCTAATCCCTCACTTTTCCCCCTGTGTATTTTCTTTTTCCTTGTTTTTCCTCTTTTTTTGGGTGTTGTCTCCCCAACACACTTCCCACAACCTCTAAAAAAACCCTCTCCCGCCCCCCCAGGACGAAAATCCTAATACCAATTTTTCCCACACCACCCCCCCCGAGTCTATTAAATCAAACCAAAACCTTCTTCTTTCAACCAACAAAACCGAAAAAAAAACCCAAAAAACCACTAATTAAAAAAAAATCCCACCAACCCCCCCACCCAGCCAACAACCTTTCAAATAAACTCTTCCAAAAAAAATCGAAATAATAATTCCAATAACTTATCAAAATCACCAATCCAGTCGTTTAAGACATTTCAGGCCAATCCCAAAAAATTTCCAAAAGGTTTCATGTCCTTATCCCCGTTCCTTCTTCTTGATTCCAAAAAACCATTAAACCCCGGCGAAGCCCCCTACCCCCCCCTCAAAAAAAAACACGCAACCAGAAAAAAAAAAAACAAAACGAAAAAACACCCAACAAACCAAAAACTCCAAGGATTCCTCCCTCACAAAAACCCCATGGACTTCCCCCCCTAAAAATTATTCCTCCATTTTCCCCCAATACCACAAAATTTCTATTAATCCCAACATTATCTTCCCCCCAATACTCCTTTTTTCCTTCAATTTTCTTTGTGGAAATTTTTTTTATATTTTTTCCCTCATCTTTTTTAATTCTTTTGCTTAAAATCCCGCTAAATAAATCCCCCTAAACCACCCATATTTTTTCCTTTCAAATCCTAAAAATTATTTATATAATTCCAATTTATTATATTTTATTTCCCCATTACCCATCATTATTCCTATTTCCTCCGTACATGATTCCCTCCTTCGAATTTCCTTTTTTTTTTTTTCCCTATCCCTCCCCCCAAATTTTTCAAATCCCCACCGAATTTAAAAAATTAATTTTATCCATGCAAAAATTAAATGAATTTACAAAATTAAACAATAAAAACACAAAACCAAATAAAATCAAAAAAAAAATTTAAAAATAAAAAAACAAATTATAAAAAAAAATTCTGGCCATGACAAAAAAAATTTCACCTTTTTTTCCAATAAAAATTTTTGTGGTCAAAACAAAAAATTTCAAAACATATGAAAAATTCTCTTTAATCTAATACACCCTTTTTCTATTTCCCCATATCCCATTCGAAAAAAATATAATATATCACTCCAACAACCGCCAGCCATTTCAGTTCAACATCTAAATTCTCCCTCCCCCCCCTTCCTACCCCCCAAAAATTAACCCCTACCCAACACTCCCCTAAAAAAAATCCAATCCCAACCACCAATCCCTTCAAACTCCCCCTTTCCCCCAAAAAAAATATTTAATCTCTCACATCCCCCTTTTCCCCATTCAAATATTTTTCCAAGATCCTTTCCTTTTCCCCCCTTTTCCAAATTTTCAAATTCCAGCCCCAATTAAAATTTACCTCCTGGCCCTTCCTTTGCCCCCTTTTAATCTACATTTCCCTTTCCATTAAATCTTCTTTCCCCCACTTCCCCTTCCCCAATCCCCCCCTCCACTCTTACTGTCCCCATCCCCCATCCCACAACCCCCACAATCCCTCCCCCACCCCGCCCCCATTCCAATACCCCAACCCTATCTGTTTTTCTCTTTTATTATTCCTTAATTTCCCCCATTTTCCTCCCAACTCCTTTTTTTCTCTTCTTTTTTTATTATTTAAATTTCCCTCCTCGGTCCCCTCCCCCTTCCCCCCTGTTCCTCTTTCCTTTTCAACCCTTTCCACCTCAATTCCCTTTTTTTCCTCCTCCCCTCCTCCCAATTCCCCCTTTCCCCCCCCCAACCGTTTTTTTTTCTAATTTCCTTTATTCCTCCCTTTCGGGTTTTTTTTCTTATCTCTTTTTCCTTTTACTTCTTTTTTTTTTCCCTTCAAATTTATATCCAATTTTCTTTTTTTTTTATTTTTTTTTTTTTTTTTATTTTTTTTTTTTTTTTTCTTTCTTCATTCCCCCTTTTCTTTTTTTTTCTTCTTTTTTCTTTAATTTCCTTTCTTTTTTTTTTTTTTTTTTTTCCCTTTTTAATAATTTTTTTTTTTTTTCCATTTTTTCACAGCCAGGTAGCTTACAGGGAGTGGTTTTCATTATGTCGTTTTGCAGGGACGGGCGCTCGTTCTGGGGCCGCCGTGCCCCGGCATTATGCTGTCGTTGGATGGTACGTTTCCTCCTCAACTAATTTGGACCGGGAAGGGGGATGTTTTGCTCCTGCTGCGCATCCTTTATTTTAGGCTACATTAAAACATTACAATGTTGTTTTTGACTTGACTTTTGAGTAGTCTATTACGATTAACTAGTTTTTATCGCCAAATATCTATTCTTTTTTCAGGCAAGAGGCGATGATGCTGCCGAGCTGAAGTCATGGTCAGCCGGCAGCGGAGCGACTGACGTATGACGACCGCTACAAAGTACCTGTCAAGCGTCACCTGAAGGAGGGCGATCTGAGGAAAGGTAATTTCCCGATATTTTGCGGGAGGTTTTGGGAATCCAGGATCTCTATCGCATAGATGTGAGTAGGATGGGGGGGGCTTCATCTTCTTGTGGCTGACATCTACTTCCATTGATGCGTCAATCCATCGATCTTCTGAAGGGGCAGATGGGGTGATTGATAGCTGATTGATGGAGCTTCCGTCTGCGATAAGGGGGTCGGGGTTGCCACCTGGCGCAAAACTGAAAAGCCTTTGACATCAGGAAGCCGTCATTATTGTCGGCGGACGGCAATGTAATATGAGCTCGTGGCGGCAACAACTTGCGGTAGGTGCAACAAGCAAGCAACAGCCTACTGCACAGTCGGGCCAGTCACCGCCGAAAGGCTCTGAATGGTCGGATTTAAATGTGTCCTCGTTTGCTTTTCCTTTGTTTGCATGTATCAATGAAATAAAGCCTTACATCATGCTTATTTCTGTTAGACTTGCGCAGATGCGTTCTTTTTAGGGAACTGAAAGAGTAGAAGGTGGAGACTCGCAGGTGCAGCACGTGAATTCGACGCGTCTGGACGCGTCAAACGTTAAATCATAATTATATTAAAACTTAGCTTGTACTTACGCGCAAATTAGCATTAGAAAGCCGTCGCTCTATGGGTCTATTTCCTTGTGTTGCTCCATGGCTTCTTTGTCCTCGATTCTTGAGTTTATCGACATACATCCCGGCATCGTCAGCAAGTCAAAAATATTTTAACGGAGAAACAAAAGGGTTCCAAATGTACTGCTATTCCATTCCATTATCGTCGGCGACATCCAGCAGCTTTATATTAGTTCGAGCGCCTGGAATGACATAAAAAATCGGCAATGATCTTTAGCAAAATCCATAGAGACTACCGCGCTTCCGTAGATGTTTGCGATGCGGTTTGGAAGTATTCGCGTGCAAGCTATCGACAACCAACCAGCTTATCCCAAAACTGAAATTCCAATAGTCTAAAAACGCAATGACAGGAACTTTACTTACTAGAGAACCTCGAATCGGCCCCGACTCAGAAATGGCTAAAAATGGCACAGGGATACAATCGACCACGCCGATGGTCACGTCATTTTCAAATTTGTCTGATATTTAAACCGCTGTAGATGCGCATTTAAGGTAATTCTTTAGCCAAAATCATCAAAATTCGACCTCAATCATCAACTATAGCATCGAACTAAAAATTTTCGTAAACCAGAAAAATCGAAAAGTTTGTGTGGGGATGGTTAAAAACAGCCCGCTTGTAACAGCTGTAAAGCACCGCCTAGAAACAAGCGCCTATTACTGAAATATACCATTCAAACAAGGAAAAATCTCTATCAGATAAGCGACTTAAAACAACTTGGAACCTGAAAACAAAAAAGAACGGCATATTGGTAAATCGCGTCTCCGGAGTGAAAAATGACACTAAAACCTAAATAGCTCAAATTTGAAAGATCAGCGGCAAATTCGGAAAACAAGGCGATGATCAGCGTGATAGATTCCAGCTGTGTGCAGATTTTCAGCCAATTCGGAGTCCCGATCTATTCGAGGTTCCCCTTAGTGCTTCTGCGAGCGGCCTCCTCAGGCGGAATTTGGTGCCCCTCGGCCGCCGCCGCGAAGTATCGAAATATTGGCACCAATTTCAGGCCTAGAAAAGTTTGTACATGGCTCTTGTTAGTAACATTTGAAAAGATTTCGATATGTTTCGGTTAATTTGATCAGACATCGCTGTTGGTGGGGCCCGTAGGCTAGCGTGCCTAGATGGCTCATTGGGTTTTGGGAGGATCGGGGTGAAGTCACGCTTTTTCTTATTGGATTTCGGTTGAAGAACTGTGGGCTTTCATTTACATTGATTTTTTCTAGGTTCTGCGGCCGTCAATTGCGCTTCTCATCGCCAATGCCTAACGAACTGGTCCAGTGGGTCTCGGAGCGCGTAGATATGTGAGTTTGCCGATCTTTGGAACATTTTGGGGTGGATGACGAATGCTCGGAAGCACAAGCGCGCAAGGATAACAGACCGTTTTAGTTGTGGCGGCCGTAGAAAGCCACTAATGATAATGAGATAGAAGCATAAAAGCCTTTTTTTTAAACGTTTTGTCAAGG
Source organism: Mesorhabditis spiculigera (assembly GCA_958295435.1). Taxonomy (NCBI): domain Eukaryota; kingdom Metazoa; phylum Nematoda; class Chromadorea; order Rhabditida; family Rhabditidae; genus Mesorhabditis; species Mesorhabditis spiculigera. Next base: position 367,420 of record CATQJA010002610.1, on the reverse strand, counting down.
TTTTTTAGTTTTTCTGCAAAATAAGCGTTTTTATGCTGCTTCCGCGCTTTGGTCACCCACCCACGTTGCCTGAAAAAACTTGCCCTAAACTGTAAGACGATCCCCTTTTATAGGCGAGGGCTGAGCAAGGGATTGTTCGGAGTGGGTGCCAGCACTTTCTACGGCTGGATTATTGGAAAGGCCTATGACTGGGTCGTGGAGACGTTCGTCATCAAATCGTTGATCTGCAAGATCTCCATCGTCGTCTTGCTCATCGCTATGCCGATGGTTCTGATTGCGGCGGCGCTACGGATCTGGTTCTGCTTGAGGGATGCACCCCCCCCGCGCCTCGCCAAATGGTATATGCAGTCGGCGTACGTTTTTTTTTCCTGGTGGTTTGCGCGGTTGCTTTGCGCCAACATTATTTTGCTGGCAATCGTTAGGAATCTGGATACAAGAGCCGTTTAGATGGAGCAGTTTGTGCTGGGAGCCCCGAGGTGCAGGACCACCAACTGTCCCAATCCGTTCGAAGGTATTTTTTACCGTTTTCCTTGGACATCGAGTTTAGGACCGTTTTCCGTCTGCCAACGATGTGGTCGGGACTTCCACATCACGTGCCAAGGCAATGTGGCTATGGTTCGTTTTTACCTTATCGGTTGCTCGTTTTCGACGCCGAGGTTTAGGCCATGATTTTCACCCGGCTCCCCGGGAAACCATCTGCTGGCTCCGCCGTTGTGCCCCGGCTAGTCAATGATAACAATTTCGCGCCATTAATAGAACATTTGGGTTATTTGAGGCTTTATGGAAATTGAGAAATAGAAAACCGGGGAGCCAGGCCAAAATCCTGGCCTAAACCAGTGGATCCGTTCGTTTTGGTGCTCACTGTAGTTGCACCATTTTAGATAGTTTTTCTCTGCGCTGACTGCCGGATGCGAGCGGCGAGAGCCCGATACTAGAAAAGGTGCGTTGGCGGTTCTCCTGGGTGAAAATTAGCTTCGTTTCTTGCAATTTTTTATTTGGTTGTTTTTAGAGGGCGACAAGCGACAGAGGGCGCCTACACGTCTTCTACGAAAAGCATTCCCCCGTTTGATCCGTTGAAATTGACCCGTTTTGTGTAAAAATTTTTCATATGCGTTTGTAGAGATTTGTATTCTTTTCTCATTTCTGATTTGTATTCTGTATTCTTTTCTCATTTTGCTACGGTGACGCTGTGTTAGCTCTCTCTCTCTTAGCAGGTTTTTGTCTGTATGGGGGGTTTGTATGTACGAGTGAATAAAATGTCTGAGATTTTTCTTGACTGCTTTTACGAGCCGATGTGCATTTTGTGGCTTTGGGTACTGATGAGGCAAGCACTCGGCATCTCTGCGCCGGCCATCATCCTCATCCTCGCCTCCCTGTTGCTCCTCATCGCGCTGGTGATGGCGATGGTGTTCTACTCGCGGCGGCAGACCCCTCCATTCGAGCAAGGTGTTAGCTTGGTGTTCAAGCTGCAAAAGGAAGCCAGCTTCCATTTGCAAGTCTGCTGCGCAAGCTTCAGAAATTACTACTTTTTCGCTGCAGCGTAAGCTTGAAAACTAGCTTCATTCCCGAGTCTGCGGTGCAAGCTACATAAGTTGGCTTTGTTTTTAAGCGCGCGCCGCGGCAATTCGCCATGAGGACGGCTGGGTTCGATTTCCCGTCACCGCAAGTCTTTTTTGGGTTGAATTCCGCTTTGTCAGTTGATTTTGCAAATAATCTCTGCTTGAACCCTTTGAGTCGATCTAGCATTTCATCCCAACTCTCCGCTCCAAACTAAAATCTTTTATTGATCCTGCGGCAACGGATACCCAAAAAGGAGATAATCGAAAAAATAAATCTCGAGAAACCGCCGGAAAATTGTCGAATTTCCGGTCAGCTGGTGGTGAACGGCTTGGCGTTGAGGGTGGTCGTGCGTCGAATGAGGGCCACGCGTCGCGGCAAGACCGCGAAGCGCCTAGGCAAATGTTCGTCAAATTACAGGAAAACGGGCTTACGAAGTGGAGCAAGTCGGGTGGAACACCGGCATCTTCTAGCCATTGCCCCAATCGATCCACGAGAGCCGGATCCTCGTAGTGAAAGAGGGAATATTGATGGTATAGCTCGGTGAAGTGGCAACGCCTGAAACGGTAGGCTTGGTTTGGGCTTTGGCCTGGTTTAGGCTTGGCTTAGTTTAGCTTCGGCTTAGCTTAGCTTGACTTGGGCTTAGCTTCAGGCTTACGATTAGCTTAGGTATAGACTTGCGCTACCGTTACCGCTTAAGTTTTGGCTTAGGCTTAGGTTTAGCCTGGCTTGGGCTTATGCTTAGCTTCGGCTTAGCTTCGGCTTAGCTTTATCTTTGCTTGGCTTGGCTTTCGGCTTAGAGTAGCTTGGGCTTCGATTTAGACTTGGCTTATGCTTGGACTTACGTTGCTTAGACGTTGCTTAGATGCTTAGACTTACGGCTTACGTCGCGGCTTGATGTTTGGCTTAGGCTTTGGCTTAGTTTTGGCTTCAGCTTAGCTTTAGCTTGCCTTGGCTTGGGCCCATCTTAGGCCCAGGCTTGCTATATGCGTAGGCTAGCTTATGTTGATTTTTCTAGCCGTCCAGTGGCGGAAACGTACCAGTTTTGCGGGTGGAAATGGCGCATGGTATGCCAATAGAGTCCATTATCACGGTGTTCATCTCCAGATTCCGCAAATTCCGCATCAAACCTCAGCACTTCACCGAGAAAACCATACAAATCGGTGGTGATGCAGGTGTGCAATTTTCTGAAAGCAGGAATATAGCGGCTTGAAATTGAGCTTAGGCTTCAGCTTAACTCAGGCTTAGGTGTAGGCTTATTAGGCTTAGGCTTAGCCTTTGGCTTAACTTATACGAAGACATAGGGTAGGCATAGGCTTAGGCTTCGACTTGGGCTTAGGCTTAGGGTTGGCTTAGGCTTAGAGGCTTAAGCTTAGGCTTGGGTTTAAACTTAGGCATCGACAGAGGCTTAGGCTTAGCCTAGCTTTAGACTTAGGATTAGGCTTAGCTTAGACTTAGGGTTTTAGGCTGACGGATAGGCTTAATCTAGGCTTAGGATTAGACTTACAAGGAGTCGTTTCTGGGTGATATTGGAGTTTTTGAACGAGACCTAGCTAGTTCGGTAGAGAAAAGGCGTAGGCGTTTCCTGAACAAGGTGTCGGTTTCCGAATCTGCTAACCGTGTACTGTATTCAATAAAAATGAATTTTAATGAACAAATTCCTGGACGTCAGGCTGCGACCCTGGGATCAGGCCCGGGATATAGCCCACAGCGCGAACCAGCATCCGCATGAGAGCGTGACCTAGTGGATAGTGCCGGCACCTATCAAGCTTTTGCTAAATTATGCCCAGGGTTCGGAACTTATTGTGATTTATTGTTTTGCTTTTTGGTTTTTCATGCCATTCAAATCGAATTTGGCATTATCGAGCAAAAAGCAAAGAGTTTTGCTAGCGAGGAGTCGAACCCGCAGGCAAAAAAAGACAAAAACTTATGAAGCAAGCGCACTACCAATAGGCCAGCTGGTCATGGCTGGACGGAGGCGTAAGGGGGCTATGTTGACGCGCACCCGGAGCGCAGAATCTGCGGATCAGGCGGAAAATGATGATTAGATTAATGATTTTCAAATCAATTTTTATTGAACAGCGTACACGGTTAGCAGATTTGGAAAACGACATCCTGTTCAGAATTTTTTCTCTATCGAACCAGCTAGGTCTCGTTCAAAAACTCCAATATCACCCAAAAACGACTCCTTGTTAGGCTTGGTTGAGGCTTAGGGCTTACGCACAGACAAAGATGCACAAAACCGGAAACGAAGCGGTCGACGGGCTCGCGCACCACCACAAGCCGTCTTTCCGCATTCTGAAACGCCGCCAGACGGGCAATGTCGTGCGATTGGTCGCATTGTCTGAAATGGCGGGTCGAGAAATCGCTCTGAAAACCACGGCTAGTCCAAACTAGGTACGTCTTTTTTTGTTTTCTCTCTATTACTACTACTACTCTACTATGCTTTTTTGGTAGTTTTTGATGGCTAAAAGTTTTGAAAAACACAAACTTTTGGAAAATTCGAAAACTGGCGTTTTGTGCCATTGAGATTTCTGTCCCAAAAATTAGAAATTCTCGGAAATTATCATAATTTTATGCGTTTTTAATCTAAGAACTGTGCGAAAAAGTGGTTTAAATTTGGTTACAGGGCCGTGCAGGGTTCATGGGAAAGTTCGCCCCCCGCTAACAGTCCAGTACCGGATAGGGAGCGGGGCGGCTTTATAGCCTCTGCTGACCTGTGATCGTGATCCCTCATTAGCATAAAGTGTTAAATTGCCCGCATAGCGCTGTGGGTCGTCGAGGAGACAGAATAGAGAACCCAGCTTCGTCGACATCACCTTTTCCACCGGGCATACCATCGCGCCATACGGGCCGGCCAACTAAAGGAAACGGGGCTGCACTGTTAACGGGGGGGGGGATTTTTAGCAGGCGGAAAACCACTTTCTGTTTTTCCCCTGCTAAAATCCCCCGATAACAGTCCAGTACCCATTCTTCCAAACACTTTTGATGCTATACTCTAAGCTACAAACCCTGCCGGCGGGCGCGTAGCTCCTCAGCGGGGGCAGCAACTCCGCGCCGCGCGCGTGCTCAGCGCGAAAGGCGCGCTGCAGCGCCGCGGGACTTTGATGGTCGGCGAGGGCACGGAGCAGGATTTCGATCTGATAGCCGTCGAGGGCGTACAGGTCGGCGATTAGGGTCTGGAAGGGGAGTTGGTGGTGGAGAGGAGGAATGTACCAGAAATGGGGTTGAGCCCCAACGGATGAGGAGAAGGAGGGATGTTGATAGGAGTGAGAGGAGCAGCAGCAGACGGTAGGCGGCGAATTGGCGCATTCGAGGAGAAAACTTAACCCATGGCCATTCCTCGGCTAAAATTTAATGATCGGGCGAGAGAGAGAGACGGAGAGAGACAGACAGAGAGAGCGAGAGAGAGAGAGAGAGTTAGTGAGAAAAAAGACAGCGAGAGAGAGAGAGTAAGAGAGAGAGACGGAGGGATAAATGGATAGTGAGAGACATAGTGTGATAGACGGAAAAACTGTTGAGTTATCTATCGATCAAGAGCCAGATGCGGCGTCGAAAAATGGGCTTCCGCCCAGTCAAAAGGACCCAGCTGGCCAAATAATGCAGCGCTCTATATCAAGAGAAAAATTATGCATCCGCCAGTTTGCCAATGGAAAATTATACAGGTGCTTTTAACTCTTGCAAAATGTCGTCAATCGCGAAGATACGCCATGTTTCAGTTTGCTGCTGTTATCGAGGTAACGCGTTCAGTTCGTTTAAATCTATCTTTATCTTTAACCGTTTTTTATAAGTATATATTTAATGTAAAAATAGAGTGTTCACCTCGTTTTGTCCAGCAAATATTGGTACAGGTCGCTTAACGGGGGGTGGGGCGAATAACTGGAGTGGGAACCATTTTTCCCCTATATGGACCTGTCGTGCCAATTCAAGCATGCCATCGGATAGAGCGACGAAAAATATACTAAGAGCATTAATTTCGTTGAAAATGGCATTTTTCGGACTGAAGGTAAATCTGTTACTATAATTTTCGGCGATCTATCCGATGGCCTTTTCAAAAAAGCAGGATATTCTTTATAAATATCTAAATGGTTCCGACCCCTGTTATTTCCCCCCCGTTCAATGACCTTTACCGTCATCATCGTTGTTGTCGGTCGGCAATTCTACTGTTTTTAAAGGTACGATCCGCTCTCGTTTGAATGGTCTAAGATCTTAGACAAATTGTGTTTTAGACCGGGTTACGGTAGGTGCTAAAAGTCGGGCAAAACCGAACCCGGGACGCTCGCCCGGGGCAAACGCTTTAGACCACTCGGCCATAGGAAAGACGGGAGAGGGGAGGGGGCGATGGGATATGAGTGGTCGGAGGCCGCGGACGCCGGACAGCCGAATTCTTGCCGCCTACCTGGGGTTTTTAACGAGCGCGCAATGTACCTTTAAGGTTACAGGGCGTGAGAGAGACGGAGAGAGACGGAGAGAGAGACAGAGGGAGAGAGACGAAGAGAGACAGAGGGAGAGAGACGGAGAGAGACAGAGGGAGAGAGACGGAGGGAGAGAGACGGAGAGAGAGACAGAGGGAGAGATACGGAGAGAGAGACAGACGGAGAGAGACGGAGAGAGACAGAGAGAGAGACGGAGAGAGACAGAGGGAGAGAGACGGAGAGAGACAGAGGAAGAGAGACGGAGAGAGACAGAGGAGAGAGACGGAGAGAGGGTAGCGGGGGGGGGGGAAAAAGTAACGGGGGGCACTCAAACTTTTATATGATAAAAGTATTTTAAAATATGCTTTTTCGGGCTGTAAAAAAACTCTTAGTATATTTTTCGGTCCTCTATCGAACGGCATTTTCAAAATATCGAAAATATTCAAAACGCCGAAAATTTTTTCCCCCCCCTGTTATCCTATGTGCTGCCCATAGTTTCCAAAAATGTTTTTAGGCTATAAAACTTTTATAATACATTTTTTCGCGTTGTAAAAATTCTTTTAGTATATTTTTTGATGTTTATCGATTCGCGTTTTCAAAATATCGAAAATCGCGATTTGGCTTTCCCCGTTATCCTATGTGTGCCCATGTTTTTGATCATTTTGTTTATTCGATAAAAATTTCATTGACATTATTTCGGGCTGAAATTAATTTTCCTAGGGCAGTTTTCGACGCTTTATCGAATGACGTTTTCAAAATACCGAAAAAAGTCGGAAATTTCGAGAATTTGACTTTCCCCCGTTATCCTATGTGCTGCCCATGGATTTTCCTCAATTTTTGTTTATGCAATAAAAATTTCCATTACATTATTTTGGGCTCAAATTAATTCTCTTAGTATATTTTTCGACGCTCTATCGAATGGCACTCGCAAAATCCCTCAGTAATTGCAAATTTCATAATAATGAGTGCCCCCCCGTTATTTTTTTCCCCCCCTGTTATCCTATGTGTACCCGGAGAGAGAGACAGAGGGAGAGAGACGGAGGGAGAAAGACGGAGAGAGACAGAGGGAAAGAGACGGAGAGAGACAGACGGAGAGAGAGACAGAGGGAGAGAGGCGGAGAGAGAGAGAGAGAGAGAGAGAGAGACAGAGAGAGAGGGAGAGATAAAAGAGAGAGAGAGAGAGAGACAGAGAGGGGGGGGGGCGGCAGATGCTACCTGTTGGTGTATCAATGATGCCGCCCATTCAATCGAGGCGGGAGAGTGCCTCCCCGCCATACAACCATTTCATTTGCTGAGCTTCCCTGTTGTTCATCGGCTTTCCGATTCAAAATAACGTCGGATCCAGTGTTCTTCATTTCAGTCCCAATGACTCCCAGTGACTTTTCAACACTGGCCCCGTCTGATCCTAAGATATTCTTCATTTTGCATAATTTCCCTGATTTCCGATTCCAACAAATGAAAAAACGCCCCGTCTGTCTCTTTATATAGGTTACCGCAAATTCCGGCGTATTTTAAATGCACACGAACAAGAAAGGTGCCTGAGTTTTTTGACAAAAACTGGCATTTAATGTCGAAAACAGCATTTTTTGTAAGGGCTGATTGATTCGTGTGCAGGCATCACAGGGCCATTACGCACCTAATGACGGAGCATAACCAGATTTTTCTGAGGAAAAACCTGCTAGCTAACCAAATCCCTGAGATTTTTCTAGCAATTTTTATAGGGTATTTTAACATTGTACAGGGTGCCCCCAATAAAAAAACACCCCTCTAACTCGACGTAGAAGTATCGGAGCGGAATGAAAGTTACCCCAGTCGAAAGCCCTTGAAACGGCCAGTTTGCAACAATTTTTCAAAACCATGTTTTGTTTTACAACGCATTTAAAACCCTTAAAGAACGACCTCTGCATTTAATTAGCGGCCACTTGCGGTCATTTGTATGGAGAAATTGAGAGAAATTACCCCGCATGCATCCTTGAAAAAAATGGGAAATTTTACAAAATCCCTGTTAAAATAGCGGGTTCAAATAAAAACATGGTTTTGAGAGCCGTTGCAAACTCGTCGTTTCAAGGGCTTTCGAACGGCGGCGTAACTACCATTCCGCTGTGATACTTTCGCGTTGGGAGGGGGGGGAGGTGGGGTTTTTTATTGGGACACCCTGTAGATCACTAAAATACGTTGTAACTTTTCAAAATTTGTCATTGCACAACGTTTGAAAAAAAGATTCGGAATCAGCGTCAATTCTGCACAAGATTGGCTAGGTTTCATCGCAAAGTTGCAGCCTGAGTAAAAACACGTTACTGTCACATGTCCGTGCAACCACCCAAATTCCGTGTGGATTCCACCTGGAATTCGGGTGGAACGCATGGAAATTGGGTCGCAATCGGGTGGACGCAGTGGAAAAGGAGTGGAAACGCGACGCGACGCGACCACCATGCGACGCGGCTATTGGAAATCGAGTGGAAACCGAGTGGATCCACTTGGTTTCCACTCGATTTCCATGCGTTCCACCCGGAATCCACTCGATTTCCATGTGGAATCCACTCGCGTCCGCTAGTGGAATTCCCCTCGATCCCCCTCCTGGGATTCCGAGTGGATTTCGGGTGGATGCACTGACCTGTGGTGAGGTGTCGTTCGCTGAGGTGTCATGGGCCCGAAATCACAGCAATTCCCAAATTTCCGGCTCGCTCTCGTGCAAAAGCTGTGTTATAGGTTGGGGCGATAGATGCACGGCGACACGGTGGTCTCCGCGTTGACAAGCGCGTTCGATTGGCTTTGGTATGGGAGGCGGCGGAAAGTATGGGGTCAGTTCCCAATCAACCAACTGCCCGGGCCCGCCATCTCGGCCATACTCGATCAACTAGCGATCTATCAACTCTACACACTACAGCGCTGCAACCGCAAATTCAGGTGAAATCACATTTTGAATTCCGGTCCGTTTCGCCTCAAGCCCATATCGCCCAACAACGGTTTCACCCTAAACTCATTTCGCCTAAATTTTTCGTCATCTTCATATCTCAACTTTTGACCAAAAAGACGGCAATTTTCGAAACCTTTATACTAGTTTCGTCAGATTTTAAAGAGAGTTCTTGAAATTCTTCAATAAAAGCTGTGTAATTGGCTTCAAGACGTGGTTTTTACAAGGAATTCGCAGAGTTATGTTTGTAGAAAAAACGGGGGAAACTGAACTTTTTTGGCCCAAGCCTAGATTTTTATATAAAAGTGGAAGTGTTTCTAAATTGTTTATAGCTATTCCTAAACCCAAAAACTTCACAAAATTTATTTAAAAAAATCTAATTTTAGGTCGAAAAATCGATTTTTTTTTCGGCCCAAAAATGACCAAATTTTCGAATTTTTCAAGCGGTTTTCTAACTTTTAAAAAGTTTTTCCGATTCAAATAGGCTTAAATTTTGCTAAAAACAATGTGAAAACAATTTATATTTGATTCTCATTTCACCGGTTTCTCATTTCGCCGATTTTCAACTAGCCGACCTATTAATTCGCCGATTTTCGTCATCAGACGACATTTTCGATGGGAACGGGTAGAGAATGATTAGTTTTAGCCATGGCTGTTCCCTTCGATAAAACCAAATCCATGCTATGCAAATCGGCGAAATGGAAAACGGCGAAATAAAAATCGGCTAAATGAAAAATCGACGAAATATCGGATCGTCGAAGAGATTGTCGGCGAAATGAACGGAAATCAACACCACCGCGTTCCACGCAGTTGTTACCGGGCGTAGGGCGGTGACCGGTAGAGTTTTTGCGAATTCCGAAGTCGTGCATTTCTTTCCGTTTCCGGAAGTAAATCATTAACACCGCTCGTAGGTGGCCGGGGCAGGGGACGGCAGCGGATGCTGCGAAAAACAGCCTACAGGGTGGGCAAAAAAAATAACGCAAAATCAAAATGTTGGTGGGTAAAAAAATTTCCAGAGTTTGGGTCGAAACAACTCGCGAACGGTAGAGAATCGAAGGTACGTAACCATGCCAGAATGCTTAAATATGCTGGGTATGAAGATTTAACCCAACTTGATTTTTTTCGATTTTTGGGTACGCAACTGTACAATTGACGCTGGTTACGACCGAAAATTGTGCGTTCTTGAACGGGTGGTGGGAAAATTCGGATTTTTGGCCTAAAAATAGTATAAATTTGTAAAAAATATAATGACAAAATCTTAGAATTTTTCGAGGCCTATTCCATTTTCTAAAAACAAAACAATTTTCGCGATTTTTTTGTTATTTTTACTCTTTGAGTCATAACTCACTTCTAACTCACTGCCCATGGCTGCTTTTTTGCCAATGAATTATCCAAATAATAATCTTGGATCCCACACCAGAACCCAACACAATCTATGGTATTTTTGTACTGCTTGCTAAAACGTGCCCCAGCGGGGGTACTGTAGGTTTCGTTTTTCCCGCTTTTCTCGGCTCCCCTAGCTTCGATCCGACTGAAATTTTCAGGGCGGTTAGGCAATCGGTTGTGGCACATAGCTGCCGAATACGAGAACGTACTATCCACAAACTTTCATGAAAAAGACTAAAAACTGATTTTTTAATTCTGCCACAGAATCTTGTAAATTTTTTGATCAGTTGCACCAAAAACTGTTAATATTGCTTTTACCGAAAGATCGAAACGATTCCATGGCAAAAATACCACGAAAATCGCGAATTTCGGTTTTCTACAGTAACCCCCGTGGAGCGCGTTTTAGCATGTCATCACAAAATTCCATAAAGTGACGATTTTTCAATTCGAGGACCTTCTAGAGATGATTGTAAGATAGCCTGTCAAAAATTACTGATTTTGGGTGGTAAATAACAAAGTTACGAGGCCAAGTGCAAAACAAGGCCATAGAGCCGATTTTTGGTCCGAGTAGCCGAGTCAATTTTCGAATTTTTAAAAATAAAAAAGCCAGCCGGGTCTTATGGATACGATTATAGCTTTGATGTTATTATCTACGCTTGTCAAATTCAGGAGCGATCTGATTCAAAATTATGGTGACTTTCAGCTCAAACCCAAGAATCACCCTGTTCCAAAATCGAAGTTTAAAATTCTTCTTAAAATTTCGTAATAAATCGAAAATTTATTTTCGATTTATTACGAAATTTTAAGAAGAATTTAAATTAAATAATTTTGAAATTAATAATATAATTAATTTAAAAATTTAAATAATTAATAATATAAATAATAAATAATTTAAATTAATAATTTCGAAATTATTTTCGTCTTTGCATAGTTTTATTTAACTGATAAGACAGATTTATTGGTAAAAATATCCCGGCGTCTTTACCTTCCAAAATTTTTTTACGCCCCTTCAGATTCGGTTTATTTCGGTTTTTGATGAATTTTCTTGGCGCCAACGGCTGGTTAAAAAATTCATGAACAGGGCTTTAGGATGCGCTATTTAAATGGTATCAGAAAAAATCAAACGATAATTTTCAAGGCGCGACTAATTTTTATAAAATGGTGACAAGGTTTAGAAAAAGCACGCACGAACCGTTTTGGAGGCCCTGAAAGACGCCCTTCCAAAGGGGTACGGTGGCTCGAAATTTTGTAGATAATAGATAAGCCCCAGTATTACATAGTTAAGCAAAGAAAATAGCTGAGTCCCCTTTGGCAATTTAGAAATATTTTTCTAAAGTTCGGTTTCGAGACCTCGAAAAATCCATGACCAGGGGGTCGTTGAAAAACTCGAAAATTCGTCGATCTCAAAAAATTCCTTAATATGTTTATGCGATTGTGTCAAGCCCGTAGGTATTCCACAACAACTGATTTTGAGGTTTTCGCCATAGGTTTTTTCAATATTAAAAATTTTCGAAATTTCTCCATACAAAATTTCATTCCTCTCTAACTTTTCAACCAGACCCTCAAAAAATTCTTAAATTTTGTAGGTACATATCTGCTGCCGAAATTAACTTACTTGATAAAAACTAGATGCCAGCCACCACACAAAACTGAGAAAAATACAAATGAAGTTTCCCCGAACGCACAGTTTTCGGGTGTAATTTGTATGGGTACGTCGCCAAAAATCGAAAAAATCAAGTTGTGTTAAATTTTCATGCCCAGCATATTTAAGCATTCTGGCATGGTAACGTACCTTCGATTCTCTATCGTTTGCGAGTTATTTCGACCCAAATTCTGTACTTTTTTTTTGCCCACCCTGTAAAGGTATTGTGACCAGACATCGTTGCAGCCGCGAGTTGAAGGGGCGATGGCTGATGCCGCGGAGGATGCTGCTGATAGGCATTGACGGGCATCATGCAAACAACGACGCCGACGATGAGCAGGTGACATTGCCATTGCCGTTTTCAATTAGAGTTGTTATTCGACCCGGGTCGAAATGGTCGAAAACTTTTGTAGGCTCCCGCAGCGAAAACTTTGTAAAATTCATAACTTTTTCTGAAGTAGAATTCCGCGATTTCGTCTTCATTTTTGATTCTGTGAGATCATTTCCTACATTTTGAGTCCTTAAACTATAAGTTTTCATGCTAGAATCATCAAGAACGGCCTGCTTGCCTTGTTCGCGCGCGGCCATTTCCCCCTGCCATGGTGTGCCATAGCGATATAGTTATGTATTCCGGGCATTACAAATGACGCGCGAATTTTGTGCGACAATGGGGCGCCATTGCCGCACAAAATTCCGGCCTCCTTTCCCTCTTATGGCGTTCCGATCCGACCCTATGGCTTGCCACTATGGCCTAATGGATAGCATCCAGGCCTACCAAACGGGGGTCCCGGGTTCGACCCCGCTCGCGACATGGTTTTTGCTTTTGAGCCCCAAAGAGGTTGGGTATCCCTTTAAAAGTCGGGCCGGGGGCGGCGAAAGCGGGTTCGCGGGCCAGCCCGGCCCCCGTCGAGGCCTGTGTGCAGGCCCGTACGAGGGGGGGCACCGGGGCACGGTGCCCCCGAAATCGGTCGAGGTCCGAAAGTTCATAAGGGGGGACCCTTATGATTTTTCGCAAAATTTTTTCTGCCTGCGGCGCTGTTTATCACTGTTTCGAAACGATTTTTACTTCTAAAAAACCTATTTTTCTACAATTTTTTGCCTGCGGCGCTCGTTTTCATTAGTGGACCATGTTTGCTGAACAAAATTTCGCTTGCGCGCGCCGTTTCCGATGTGTTTTCACACGAATTTAAGCGTTAGAAACGCGGTTTTTTAATGTTTTCGCCTGCGGCGCTGTTATTGTCGCTATTTTCGAATGTTTTGAAAGTGGCGACCGGGGGGGAGGTCGCCAAAAATTTTTGGGTGGGTGCCCCGAAATCTCGGCTCCGTACGGGCCTGCCTGTGGGTGCCCATGAATTTTGATCGATTTTTTGTTCATCCGATAAAAAAATTTCAATTACATTATTTCGGGCTGAAATTGATTCTCCTAGTAAATTTTTCGACGTTCTATCGAATGGCGCTCATGAAAGCCACAGTCATTGCAAATTTGATAGTAATGAGTGCCCCCGTTATCCCCCCCGTTACCCTATGAGCAGGGCCGAAATTTCGGGGGACAGACCGGAAAAAATTTTGACGACCTCCCCTCCCCGGTCGACGCTTTTGTAAAATGGCGGAGAAACGGTGTAAAACTCTAAAAACAGCGCCGCAGGCAAAATTTTGCAAAATTGGTTAAGAAAAACCCTGGGATTGAGCCAAATCGCGGCAAAAAAAGCACTTTTGAACCGAAATTGCGATTCAATGAATGAAAAAATAAAAATTTTCGAAAAATGGTGTTTCTAACACTAAAAACCGACTTGTGAACAGCTATAAAAAGCGCCGCAGGCAGAAAAATTTTCCGGAAAAAGATCATAAGGGTCCCCTTATGAACTTTTCGGCCTTCGCACGATTGCGGGGCGGGGGCGGGGGGGCGGCTCGCCTGGGGCGGCCTGAGAGCGCCCCAGGCAGCAAACTTAGCGAAAATTGCGATAAATTTACTGAAAAACAGCGCCGCAGGCTGAAATTTTTGAAAAACGGTGCCTATAGGATAAAAAAATGGTGTTAAAGAGCGAGGAAAAAGGCGCCGCAGGCAGAAAATTTTTGAAAAAAACTGTCTATGTTATAAAAATAATAGCGTTTAAAAGGCCGTTTGCGAGCCACCCGAACAAGGCTTGGCACAGTTTTTTCGAAAATTTTTGCGAAAAAATCTAAAAAAGGGCCTTATGCGCTTTCCGGGCTCGGTCGATTTTCGGGGGGAGGTCTATTTCTCCTCACTCTTTATTGTTGTCGAGGGTGCCGTGAACAGGCAAGCGCTCTGCCGCGCTAAGTCACCGTTAGTAACCGGAATAAAGTGCTCTAGCAATACGGGTTTTCTGCTTTACATCGCCCTGTATTCTGCCTACTCTGGGCTTTCTATCGCTATATCAATCATCCCGATCCGTTACTTCTCCATGGAGTTATCGCCGTATCATTATTGGCTATTTTGGGCCTTTCCTCCAAATATTAGCCCATTAATGATGCCAAAAATAATCCCCTAACAACACCCAACCCCATCTGCGACCCTAACATTAGTGCAAAAAAAATGCGGGAAAATTCAAACTTCTAGGTCCCCTGCCCCCTCCATGGGGGCAGCAAAAATGATGAAAAAAAACATAAGGGTACTACCTTATGTACTTTTCGGCCCCCGAGGATTTCGGGGGGGCAGGCTGCCCCCCTTGCCCCCCCCTCGTACGGGCCTGCCTATGAGCACCGAAAATCTGCTACTAGATATGGATGAACCACTGGACAATTTTACACGAAGGATCGAGACGAGTGGCGCATGAACTTCACAACAACCAGACGCTCCAAATCTACAAAGAATCTGACCACCCGGCCAAGCGGATGACTTACAGGTAGAGTGGTTATTCGACCCGGGTCGGTCGAAATGGTCGAAACTTTTGTAGGCTCCCGCAGCGAAAACTTTGACCTAAAACCTAAACTTTTTAAATCGAGCTATTTAGCAAACATGGCAAACATATTCGGAATCAGCGCAAATCCTGCGCAAATAGGCCTAGTTTCTCGGCCCTCAAAACGCCATTCACACTAAACAGCGCCACGTTGTTGGTGGCACGCGGCGCAATTGTCGCGGCGCAATTGTCGCCGTCGTATATATATTTGAAAAATGCGAGATTATGAAATTAATGAAAATGTGGCGTATTGAAATGCGGTGTAATGATGGGGAATCCACTTCTATGGTTGCCGTTTTCAGCGTTTCCGACGCGTGCTTTCAACGATACATCGACTACTTGATGACCTCGCCTGTTTGCACAATTGATCTGGACGTTAAGCTGTGGGGGCCACTGGTAGGTTCATCGATTATCGATTAACCGGGGGAGACACCGTTTATAAAGGAACGCGGGCTAAAGTCTAGTTTACCCCCTCCCCAGCCGTAACGTTTCAGCCATGCGTCCTATTAATGCGTGGAGTATCTCAAAATGTTCGCCGTGGTCGAATTAATTTGGCCAAGTGGTTTCCTTGCTTCAAAATCGTTAGAAAAATTTTTTACAAGCTTTTGAAAGTTGAAACGATTAAGCCGCTATACTTCGATGTACCAGGAGCCTAAAACTCTATGCTTTCCACCGTGCAATGCCTATGCCGAAAATCGGTTACCAATATTTTGCGATAAATTAGGCAAATAGCTTTAAATTTCAATAAATGCACGGCCTGGTATCCTGTTGAACGCGCTTTTGCAGAAAATGCAAGCAAAAAGTTTCTCAGATACCTCATCCGAAAGCGCGTTTTGCTCAGCAAATGCTCAGCTTTTTGCGTGAACCCGCGATCCGTGGTATCGCTTCAGAATAAATTGGAGAAGTTCGAACCAAATTCCGACTCTTCTTGCAAACTAGCTAATAAACGCTTACGCATGCTTTCCGATCCCATAAGAAACTTCAGCATGACCGGACGGACAAGAAACCTGGGGAAGAGTTCGGGAAATGACCAGTCAACACTTTAGTTGGCCCAAAAACGCTAGAGTTTACACCAGAAAAAAAATAGCCAGCAAAAAAGGCAGATATACAGGGTGTCCCAAACCCCCTGCCCTCGGCATTTGGCCGTCTTCCTAACAGATCGAGGCCAAATTTTTCACCAGCGATGGGGACTCATAAAAACTTTGTGCAACCTAATTTTCTAAGCAAAATAAACTGTAACAAACAAAAAGTGGTACACATAGGGATAACGGGGGGAATAAAATAACGGGGGCACTCATTATTATGAAATTTGCAATTACTGAGGGATTTTGCGAGTGCCATTCGATAGAGCGTCAAAAAATATACTAAGAGAATTAATTTCAGCCCGAAATAATGTAATAGAAATTTTTTATTGAATAAACAAAATATTGAGGAAAATCTATGGGCACAATAGGATAACGGGGGAAAGTCAAATTTTCGAAATTTTCGACATTTTCGGATATTTTGAAAACGTCATTCGATAAAGCGTCGAAAACTGCCCTAGGAAAATTAATTTCAGCCCGAAATAATGTCAATGAAATTTTTTATCGAATAAACAAAATTGATCAAAATCCATGGGCAGCACATAGGATAACGGGGGAAAGCCAGATTTTTGAGATTTTCGATATTTTGGAAAACGCGAATCGATAGAACATCAAAAACTATACTAAGAGATTTTTTACAACGCGAAAAAATGTATTATAAAAGTTTTATAGCCTAAAAACTATTTTTGAAAACTATGGGCAGCACATAGGATAACAGGGGGGAAAAAAATTCTCGGCGTTTTGAATATTTCGAAATTTTGAAAATGCCATTCGATACAGGTCCGAAAAATATACTAAGAGTTTTTTTACAGCCCGAAAAAGCTTATTTAAAAATACTTTTATCATATAAAAAGTTTGAGTGCCCCCGTTATTTTTTCCCCCGTTATCCTGTATGTGTACCAATTTTCTAAGCAAAATACTGTCAAACAAAAAAGTTATATCGAAAGCAAGGTTTATTTTGCCGATTTCACTAGGATTTTGACGGATTTGGGCCTCGAAATGGGGTAAAGTCACTACCCCGAAATAATTTGCATGATTTTTATAGGGAAATCCGAATGAAAACTGGACATTTCCGGGAAAAACAATGCTATCATTTTTCGGGGTAAACGGCTCTGGGATGACTGCCTACTTCTCAGAATTATCAAAATAAGCTATTTTAGATATTAAAAAATCAGTTTTTCTAAAATTTTCGGGTACTTTCTTTGTTAGGCAACAATTAGCATATACCGGAAGTAGAAGAACCCTATAGAAAGGGACGGAAGGAAATATTTTCATTTTTTCGGAGCTTGATTGAGGCGGAATTATGCAAAGTTTACAATTTCATTTGTTCAGACGGGGCCGTCGCGAAGCGGCTTTCAACCCTGGTTATGTCTAGACCAGCCGATGCTGGCCTTCGGGCTACCCACCATATTCTACACCACCAAATTACATCTCTATCTTCATCAATACCCACACCAAGCGCTTCAGATACCCCCTATAGCCAACCCCCTGCAAAAAATTAGATACCTAAACTACTTCGATACCTCCCCTAGGCGAAATCCCCTTAAAACTACTTCGATGGCTTCCCTGATGGCTTTAGATACCTCCCATAGCCGAAATCCCCTTCAAAACTACCTAAATACCTTCTGATGGCTTCCAGATACATCCCCTAGCCGAAATGGAACGCGGGCAAGGGCCTGGTCACGGCCAATCAAACAGGCCAAAAACGGCAATTTGCCGGGAGGGGGCAAAAGCGTCAATTGGAGCCGGGCGTAGCGCGCGTCAAAAGGTTTAAACTCTTATAACCTTTCCAAACCGACTCACTATTGAAAAGCCAATATTAATTATTGTAGAGTAAAATTTTACGGTTCGAATGATACCAAATACAGCCAGTTAGCCCTCCGAAATCCCACTTTTCACAAAGTCCCCCACCAAAACCGCCTTCGTTAGCATACTTTCTAAATTCAGTTTTGTTAGTGCTTAGTATCATTAGTATCGCCATGTTCCCTTCTACAAGACTGGAATTCGCGTTTTTTAAGATCGGCCATATCTTTCAAGATATAAGCCTCCAAAGTTTTGGCCCCATATATTTTTGAGTTGATAGGAGCGCCGCGTCGCCTAGCCCTTAGACCGCCGCGATTTCGGGGCGTGTGGTGAAGAGGGGCCGGGAAAGGGGGTGTGGCCAGCCCGGAGAGGGGCCCCCCCCCACTCGTTTTATTAAGGCGCGACTTTCAAAGTTTCAAGTTTCAAGTTAATTTTAATAATTTAAACGCAAACTTTTTCATAATTTTTTATCAGTTTGGGGTTTCTGACCACGCTCTATCCGAATCCGAAGAGACCTAAGCTCGAGCTCCTTTCCCCTTCGAGTTGAATTCGGCTTCAGACAGACACACACACACAGACGGACGTCTCTACTTTTTTATTATAGTTGACCAGCGCCCAAAACCCGCTTCGCGGGCCTTGGGCGCTGGAATGCGGCCTTTGCATGAGAAATTTGACTTTCCAATAGCTTGGGTCCTGCGGACCCCCTCATCCACGGCATACCAAAAACACAGGCAGGTACTATCGGCCGCGGCGTAATTTATGAAGAACTACTACTTAATAAACGTCTTATAATATTATTTAATGCGTTGTAATATACTATAATAGATTCTACATATTTATCGGACTTAGTTATATAGTTTTTATTTAAATTGTTTGCGATATATGCCAAAAGAGTGCGTATGACCATCCGCGGCCGATAGTACCTGCCTGTGCATGTGGTATGCAGTCCCTCATCCGGCCACACCCGCGCGTGCAACTTGCAAGAATGAGGAAATTTGTATTTTTTGGAATTATGCAAAAGTAGCCCTCCCTGGCGCCGGACACACACACACACAAAGATACGCGACCAAATTATATAAGGTAGGATGATTGGGCCTTTTGATCACTTTTTATTATTATCAAAGAGAGCCGAAATCGAGCCGAAATGACGATTTTCCGGAAAATTACTCAAAATGGCATGCTAATTGCGAAAACATATCCAAAAAATGAGTACCAGGTTTTCCCAAATATCGGTTGTTTAGCGATAACTTTTTTGTTTGACAATAGTTTGCTTAGAAAATTCGGCTGCACATCGTTTTTATGAGTCCCCATCGCTGGTGAAAATTTGGCCTCGATCTGTTAGACGACGGCCAAATGCCGATTCCCTGTATTCTTGCCGGTTTTGTCAAATTCGGAAAAATTCCGGTTTTGCATTGAATTACTAACATTTTGAATGTTACGAAGGGGAGGGGGGGGGCGGTATTTCCGATGCTTCTCCGAGGAAAGGGTTTTGTTTACAACGTCACAATTTATGGATTTTCGAGGCTTCTGCCATAGCCCTACGACCGCTTTTTGAAAGCCATTGAAAACATACAGCTGGGATGGCGCGTAGGTTTGTTCAACTGAGTTGTTTTTAACAACAACAAAAACCCTGTAATTTTGCATGAAAAATGTTGAAAGTCGAGCTAAAACATCCGGAATATCTGCTCAGCTCGTCGAGAGCTTTCGAACAGATGATTTTCGTACAGATGATTGGCCAATTTTTGTAATGCCCTGCCCATGTCATTTTCAGGCTACCCCGCTGTTCCGGTCGTTCCGTGCGGTACGCTCGCTGAGCCTTTCCCTACCCAACCACACCACCCTCCGCACTTTCCAGGCCAACTCTCGATGTGGTGCCGATGTTCTCCTGATTCAGGACGGGGTACGAACCCACTCTCCAGCCGTTATTTTCTCGTCTCGTATTACAGCTGACGCCTAGGGGAAGAGGCTTGCCGTCTCTAGGGGGGAAAATGCTAAGCGGGTCAGCAAAACAAAACTTTGCCGATAGTAATACCCGCAAAAACGCCACATTTTAGGTCGGAGACATGAGTGACATTGTGCGTTGTCGAAGATGTCGCATGGTACGGGCGTGAGAGAGAGAGAGAGAGAGAGAGAGAGAGAGAAAGAGGGAGAGAGAGAGAGTGCGAAAAAGAGAGAGAGTGAGAGCGAGAGAAAGAGAGCGAGAGAGTGAGAGAGAGGGAGATAAAGAGCGAGAGAGAGAAAGAGAGAGAGAGAGAGAGAGTGAAAGCGAGAGAAAGAGAGTGAGGGAGAGTGAGAGACAGAAAGTGCGAGAGAGAGAGAGAGAGAGAGAGAGAGAGGGAGAGAGAATCGGACCTGTTTCAGGAGCCGTGGGCGGAGAATCTGTGGAGCTGTACTAGTTGTTCAGCAATGTGGAATGATGAATGGCTGCATCGTGAGCGTAGAAGTGAACCCTTGCGCGAAGTTCACCTTCACTGCCATCGACGGCTGAAAGCATCCGATTTTCTCAAGATCGTTGACGTAAGCTTGTCGATCTGTCTTTTTTTATTGCGACTGCTGTACTGTCTTCAGGCTACCGTCGCTCATCTCTCTCCCTCTCGCTCTCTTTCTCTCTCTCTCTCTCTCTCTCTCTCTCGCGCTCTCTCTCTCCCTCTCTCTCTGGCTTTGCCCCGTCAAGCGGCCTTTAGAGCGTGTTTACAGCTTGGTCTGTGCCCGACAAGGTATCAACAGCGCGGAATGGTACACATGTTTGGGCTGCATATTAACTACGTTAACGCAGAGGATCCTCATCCCATCAATATTGATCGTTTCTTGGTGGGGAATCTTGTTGTTTTCGTTTTGGAACGACTTCTCTTATCCCGCTGCTAAAAACGACGGTTTTTTAAGCAAAGTCTTCAACGGCGAATCGAAACGATTTTTGATGGGACGATGGTTTTGGTGGATGAGTCGACCGAGGAATCACAAGTACTCAAAGAGCTGTTCAGGAAAATGGTGGTTCAGATCTTTCAATCCCTCACTCTCTCTCTCTCTCTCCCTCTCTCTCTCTCTCTCTCTCTCTCTCTCTCTCTCTCTCTCTCTCTCTCTCTCTTACTCGTTGAATGTTTATAATATTCCAGCATAAGGATGCAACCATCGATATCCAATGCTACTTCCAAATACACGTGGCCGACAAATGTAAGTCAGGATTTACTATCATATTTCCAAAATTCCGCTTTTCATATGGCCGCTTTTCATATCGCCGCTTTTTCAAAATGCCGCTCTATCAGAATATCGCTTTTTACCGGGATAGGAGTTCCCATAATAGCAAATTTTTTTATATGGCTTTTGTTTTGTAGAAAGAGAATGGTTTGTAACTACAGTAGCGACCAAAAGTTTGTACCCACCCTGCCCCACATTCTAAAAATTGCCCCCCCCAGAATCTCGGAGAAGGGCTCCAAAATTCTATTGTTTTGGGGAATTATATCTTCTAAGGCTGCGATTTCATAAAGCGAAACTCCTATGGAACACGAAACTGTATCCTACTATATATAAAAAAATAGTGTTTGTGTGTGTGTGTGTGTGTCTGTGTGTGCCACTTTGCATCCACTTCCGTCTGTCTGTTCGGAGGATATCTCAAGAAGGAACGGGTATTAGGCTACGTATGATACGTCATTAGGTGCGTAATGGTCTAGGGATGACTGCACACATATAAGATTTTTAAAAATTAGCCATTTTCGCCATTAAATTTAGGTTTTTGTAAAAACCTTTTTGTTAGGAATAATTAGCATACATCGGAAGTGGGCCGTCGCCTATATAAAGAGGCAGAAACGGTTGTTTTTCATTTTTTTTTGTCTTCTGAATGGAGGACAATTATGCAAAGGGCAGAATAGTATGGGGTCCGAGACGGGGTCAGGGTTGACTTTAAAAGTGGAATCTTGGAGCAGGGGAAAAAAGAAGTTATGTCAAAAATTTGTACCCACCATCCTTCAAAATGCGATAAGAGGCTAAATAAGGTCGTTTAGGGTCCAGTTCTGCTACTCACGGATATTATTTGCCAGCATCTGCCGTTTCGCATTCATAGAACAGCCCAAAAAAAACTTTAAGGAAATTTTTGAAAAATTCGATTTTAATATGGGACTGTTGAGCCGACTGTGCTGTTTATATAATACAGGGTGTTCGAAAAGTTTTGGCAAAATGCTATGGCTTGCACGCATGCGATCCTGTCACCTTTATGGGTTATTTGTCATGTTTAGCTAACGGTATCGTAACCAATTTGCCAAAAAAAAGTTCGGTTGGATCGATATAATGACGAGCACGGCATCGATTTACAATCCGTTTTTGGTAAGCTATGTTGTAAGCAAGGGGCTAACTTCACACCCCCGATTTCCATTCAGAATCGAAACGTGAGTTGTTGGTCGCTTTTGCTACTGATGCCAGGCAATGGGGGAAAACCAAAAGCATGCCAATTACACAAATATTTTTTCCCCCAAACACTTGACAAATGAAGCCCAACTGGAGAATTCCGGTGCGTGCCGTGCGTTTATCGAATGTTTGGCTATTTAAAAAAATCAGTTAAACGGTTGGATCGTTTTAAGTGGTGTTTTATGGGAATACTAGCGCCCATATTTGTTATGCCTAGGCTTATGGAAGCGGCCCGGCCTTCATGCATACCAATTTGGATCGCCAGCAAAATTGGCAATCCTCGGGTTTGGGCGAAGGCTGTTTTTGGCCAGAAGTTAAACGCGGGCTGACTTGCGCATCCGTGGTAACACATTTTTTTTCTGACTATGGATAACGTAGGTGGTGCGCCGAACTACCTGTTATTCAAATATGATACGAATCGGAAGCATGGCTGGGTAGCTCCGGGGTGATATGTCACCAAAAGGGGCCGTGCCGTGGCCATTTTGAATCAGAGATATTATACCCCCTACCAAATTCAAAAGTGAATTTTTTAAAAACCGATTTTTGACACATTGAAGTGTGGATCGTAACCAATTAGGTACAACAGTTTCATTGGCTTCCGAGGTTTCTGAGCCATTTGACGACCAAAAACATTTTGCCAGAACTTTTCGAACACCCTGTAGTTCTTAAACACTCCGTTTTACACACATCCTACTATATATCTTACTAAAATAATTTTGCTGTGGTGTCTGTCCGTCATGTCCCGAATTCAACTCCGAGGGGAAAGGAGCTAGCGCTTAGGTCTCTTCGGATTCGGATAGAGCGTGCTCAGAAACCCCCAAACTGATAAAAAAATTATGAAAAAGTTTAGTTTAAATTATTAAAATTAACTTTGAAAGCTTTTTCCTTAGTAAAAGGGGTGGGGGACGGAGGTTGGGGTGATTTTGGACATAGTGAGCCAGGTGGCTCGCGTTTCGTGGATGAAAATTTTCACGGGAGCCATTTCATTTCTTTTTGTTTTCCCAAGTATCGGGTTGGTCGTTATTTTCGTTTTTAAAGGGATTTCGGCTATGGGAGGTATCTAAAGCCCTCAGGAAGGTATCGAAGTCGTTTTTTAAGCGGATTTCGCCTAGGGAAGGTAGCTAAAGCCCTCAGGAAGGTATCGAAGGAGTTTTTAAGCGGATTTTGGCTTGGGGGGATCTGCGGAGATCAGAAAGGTATCCAAAGAGCTTTTTTAAGGCCGTTGCGGTTATGGGAGGCATGCGTAGCCATTAGGTGGGTTTGGTGAAGGTACGGATGGATGTGATGGTGTATTAAAAGAAGGATAGCCTGAAGGCCAGATGGTTACAGTCGCGAAGCGAGTGGAACCATCTGGTAAATAATAGTGACTGTGTGTATGTGTGTATGTGCCACCTTGCATCAACTTCCGTCACCATGTCCGGGGGATATCTCGATAGGGGGATGAATTTTATGGCACGTATGATACGTCATTAGGTGCGTAATGGCTCTGGGATGACTGCACGATTTTTAGATTTTACAAAATAAGCTATTTTCGACATTAAATTTAAGTTTTTGTAAAATTTTCGGCAACCTTTTTTGTTAGGAAAAATCAAGCATAAAGCGGAAGCGGCAAGAGCCTATATAATCAGCTAGAGAGCGTCGTTTCTCATGTTTCGCGTCGAAATTCGAGAGACAAATGCAAAGTGAGGAATATTCAGGGGTTAGACGGGGCCAGGGTCGAAAAGCCGCGAAGTGGCTTTTCAATCCTGGTAATTGATATTTCAGCTCTGCTCGGCGCCGTCATCTTCGAGACGATATGGGGAGCACGTACCTTTTGCGTTGTTCTGGTCGATGAATAAAATATTGTCGAATCTATTCCGCGTTCTTTTCGTTTTCTTTTCGATACCAGAAGCGTTTCCCAATAAAGCTGCTTCATTAACAGGCCATAATATTTTCCCTGAGGCTCAATTCTGTCCGTTCGTGTGCTGCAGAATACAATCTCGAAGGGTGCGACCAGGGGGAGAGGGAGGTCAACGGTGCTGTTCCTTGCGTTCAATTCGACCTTGCTGACTAAGGGCCTACCTGAACTTGTCATCGAACTTTGGGAAATGCCATTTACTAGCGCTATACCGAAAATTCGGATCTGTACCGATAGCACGGAGCATTGACAACGGAACAACAGAACGGGGCAAAGCCAGCAGAACAGATTTGTCAAAAAAAAAAACGTATTTTGATGGTCCATACCCTATTCTAGATTTTTTGATTTGCAGAAGTGTTTGTCAACCAGGCCGAACGTTTCCTAGAGAAAGTCTATGTCTAATTCCGATACACGTTACCTCCTCAACATCAGCAAACTGTAAAAAAACGCACCGTGTTTACTAAAGATCATAGGCCAACTCGCACTTGACGCAATTTTCAAAGGGTTAAAAGCACCTGCATAATTTCGCTTGGGCGAACTGGCGGATGAATACTTTTTTCTTGACATAGAGCTCTGCATCATTTGGTCAGCTGGGGCCTTTTTGACTGGGCGGAAGCCCATTTTTCGACACCGCTGCTGGCATTTGATCGATAGATAAATCAACAGTTTTTCCGTCTATCACACTATGTCTCTCACTATCCATTTATCCCTCCCTCGCTCTCTCTCCACTCTCTCACTGTCTTTTTCTCTCTCTCTCTCTCTCTCTCTCTGTCTGTCTCTCTCCGTCTCTCTCTCTCGCCCGATCATTAAATTTTAGCCGAGGAATGGCCATGGGTTAAGTTTTCTCCTCGAATGCGCCAATTCGCCGCCTACCGTCTGCTGCTGCTCCTCTCACTCCTATCAGCATCCCTCCTTCTCCTCATCCGTTGGGGCTCAACCCCATTTCTGGTACATTCCTCCTCTCCACCACCAACTCCCCTTCCAGACCCTAATCGCCGACCTGTACGCCCTCGACGCTTATCAGATCGAAATCCTGCTCCGTGCCCTCGCCGACCATCAAAGACCCGCGGCGCTGCAGCGCGCCTTTCGCGCCGAGCACGCGCGCGGGGCGCATTTGCTGCCCCCGCTGAGGAGCTACGCGCCCGCCGGCAGGGTTTGTAGCTTAGAGTATAGCACCAAAAGTGTTTGGAAGAATGGGTACTGGACTGTTATCGGGGGGACTATTTTTAACAGGGGGAAATCCACTTTCTTTTTTCCACATATGCCTAATTTTTGATGATCTATTATGTATGTTTATAGAAATTTCGAAAATTTGGAGCTTTTTAGTCATTTTTGATACATTTTGACCAAAACCTCAAAATTTTCAAAATCCTATTTTGCTTTTTATCTAGAAACTATGTAAAATTGCATAAAAATGGTATATATTTCGTTATTGGGCCGTAGAGAATCACAGGGGAACAAAATTTAAGCTTTCTTGGTTCTTGACTCTTAGCGGGGAGAACCAAATTTTTCCCTGTAATTCGCTATAATACAAAAATATAAACCATATCGTTTACATAGCTTATTTTCAAAATGTCGAAATTCATAATGTCGAAACTCATAATCTCGAAATTCATAATGTCGAAATTTCATAATGTCGAAATGATAATGTCGAAATTTCATAATGTCGAAATGTCAGAATGTCGAAATTTACATAAGCTAAAATTCCCGGTAAAGTCCCCGAATTCTAGGCAAAAAAAAAATGTTGTCGTGAAATAAGATAAAAAAATAGAATGTGGAAAAAATTTTTTTGGCTAGGATTTGGCGGTTTCACCGGTAATATTAGCCTATGTAAATTTCGACATTATGAAATTTCGACATTATGAAATTTCGACATTATGAAATTTCGACATTATGATTTTCGACATTATGATACCAATTCAGCTTTTAGATATAGAAACAATACAAAAATAATCAAACTCATCGAAAATTTTTGAATTTTTGGCCAAAAACGTATGAAAAGTGAGCTAAAGGGTCAAAATTTTCGAATTTTCAAAATTAAAAAAATTGTTCTTGATAACTTTCTAGCAATGAAAAGCGTTTAAAAACACTATAAAAATACAGAATTTATCAACAGGTAGGTGGAAAACAAAAAGTGGTTTACCACCTGCTAAAAATCCCCCCGCTAACAGTCCAGCCCCCTTTCCTTTAGTTGGCCGGCCCGTATGGCTCGATGGTATGCCCGGTGGAAAAGGTGATGTCGACGAAGCTGGGTTCTCTATTCTGTCTCCTCGACGATCCACAGCGCTATGCGGGCAATTTAACACTTTATGCTAATGAGGATCACGATCACAGGTCAGCAGAGGCTATAAACCCGCCCCGCCTCAGTTATCCGGTACTGGACTGTTAGCGGGGGGGGGATTTTCCCCCATAATCCTGTACGGCCGTATAGCGAAATATAAGCCACTTTTTGCACAGTTTTTGAGATACAACAACGCATAAAAATTATCATAATTTTCGAAAATTTCTTGTTTTTTGGTGAAAAATCAAAAAAACTACCGAAAACGTTCGAGTTTTTCAATTTTTTCGAAAAATTTTGTGTATTTTCATAACTATCTAGCAGTCAAAAACTACCCAAAACACTGGAAAAATCCATGAAAAAGTGTTAATAGAGAGAAAACACAAAAAGACGGGCCTTTTTTGGACTAGCTGTGGTTTTCAGGGCGATTTCTCGACCGGTCATTTCAGACAATGCGACCAATCGCACGACATTGCCCGTCTGGCGGCCTTTCAGAATGCGGAAAGAAGGCTTGTGGTGGTGCGCGAGCCAGTCGACCGCTTCGTTTCCGGCTTTGTGCATCTTTGCCTGTGCGTAAGCCTAAGCCTGAACTAAGCCTAAGTTAAGCCCAAGTCTATTCCTAAGCCTAAGTCTGTCTAAAGTAAGCCTAAGCCTAAGTGAAGTTACGCCTAAGCAGAAACCAAACCTAAGTCGCAGTCGAAGTCGAAGCTTATTCTTAACCTAAGCCTAAGCCAAGCCAACCCTAAGCTGAAGCCTAAACGAAGCCTAGGCCCAAGTCGAAGCCTAAGCCTATGCCTACCCTACGTCTAAGTATAAGTTAAAAGGCTAAGCCTAAGCCTAATAAGCCTACACCTAAGCCTGAGTTAAGCTGAAGCCTAAGCTCAATTTCAAGCCGCTATATTCCTGCTTTCAGAAAATTGCACACCTGCATCACCACCGATTTGTATGGTTTTCTCGGTGAAGTGCTGAGGTTCGATGCGGAATTTGCGGAATCTGGAAATGAACACCGTGATAATGGACTCTATTGGCATACCATGCGCCATTTCCACCCGCAAAACTGGTACGTTTCCGCCACTGGACGGCTAGAAAAATCAATGGAAGCTAGCCGAAGCATATGACAAGCTTGGGCCTAAGGTAAGTCTAAGCTAAGCATAAGCCCAAGCTAAGCCTAAGCCTAAGCCAAATATTAAGCCGCAACGCAAGCATAAGCCAAGTCTAAATCGAAGCCCAAGCCCAAGCTACTCTAAACCTAACAGGCTGCACCTAAGCCTAAGCCAAAACTTAAGCGGTAACGTCTAAGCATAAACATAAACCAAGTCTAAACCTAAGCTAATCCTAAGCCTGAATCTAAGCCCAAGTCAAGCTGAGCCAAACCCAAACCAAGCCTACCGTTTCAGGCGTTGCCACTTCACCGAGCTATACCATCAATATTCCCTTTTTCACTACGAGGATCAGGATCTCGTGGATCGATTGGGGCAATGGCTAGAAGATGCCGGTGTTCCACCCGACTTGCTCCACTTCGTAAGCCCGTTTTCCTGTAATTTGACGAACATTTGCCTAGGCGCTTCGCGGTCTTGCCGCGACGCGTGGCCCCCATTCGACGCACGACCACCCTCAACGCCAAGCCGTTCACCACCAGCTGACCGGAAATTCGACAATTTTCCGGCGGTTTCTCGAGATCTATTTTTTTCGATTATCTCCTTTTCGGGTATCCCTTGCCGCAGAATGAATAAATCAGTTTTAGTAGGAGCTCTGGACTACTACTATCCTACCTTATATAATTTGGTCGCGTATCTTTGTGTGTGTGTGTGTGTGTGTGTGTGGATGTCACTT
This sequence comes from Mesorhabditis spiculigera, assembly GCA_958295435.1. NCBI lineage: Eukaryota > Metazoa > Nematoda > Chromadorea > Rhabditida > Rhabditidae > Mesorhabditis > Mesorhabditis spiculigera. The sequence goes on along the minus strand of CATQJA010002610.1, from coordinate 339,297 downwards.
TCGAGGCTCGATTTGAGGGCCTTCCCGTGTATAAAAGGCTCTAATTTTCCGTCGCTAGGGGTCTGTTTCCGATGGCGTTCTCAGAATTACGATAAAATACAAGTTTACAAAGTTAAAGCCGGTTTTATTCATTTTTGGGGGTACCTGAGGGCTAATTTGCATAGTGCAAAAAAATACAAATTTCCTCATTCTTGCGAATTGCACGCGCGCATGTGGTCTGGGGGGTCCGAAGGACCCGGGCTATCGGAAAGGCGAATTTCTCATGCAAAGACAGCATTCCAGCGCCCAAGGCCCGCGAAGCGGGTTTTGGGCGCTGGTATGTATATAAAACAGTGTGTGTGTGCCACTTTGCATCCACTTCCGTCTGTCTGTGCGGAGGATTTGTTCTTTGTCGAAACTTCTTTGTTAGGAAACAATTAGCATCAACCCGAAGTGGGGCCCGACTAAATAAAGACAGAGAGAGAGAGAGGAGAGAGAGAGAGACAGAAGGACTTTTTCATTTTTTTGCGATCTGAATGCAGGATGATGATGCACAGTCAAGGATAGAAATGGGGCCCAGACGGGGCCAAGGTTGAAAAGTCGCAAAGCGGATTTTCAACCCTGGTTATTCCTAAGTAGGGAGACCCGACAGTAGGTAGGGTCGGAGTCGATTCCCCGGGGCCCATTCATTATATACCAGCAGGGGCGTACGAGGGGGGGCAACAGGGGCAAATTGCCCCCCCCAAATCGGCCGAAGGCCGAAAAGTTCATAAGGGGGACCCTTATGATTTTTTCAATAAAAATTTTTCTGTTTGCGGGCGGCGCTGCTCATTACTGTTTTTAAGACGGTTTTTACTTCTATGAAGCCTATTTTTCCAAAATTTTTCAAAAATTTGCCTTTTTGCCTGCCGCGCCTTTTCTGTGATGTTTTTACATGAATTTGAGCGTGTCTAAATTCCTAATTTTGTTGTGGCCTGCGGCGCTGTTATAGCTAAGATTTTTGAATGTTTTGAAAATGGTGACCGGGGCGAGGGGGGTCGACAAAAAATCGGGTTCTTGTACGCCAAACAAAAACCTGGCCCCCTGGCCTCGTCCAATCCTATGATATCCCTCGCTTTGCATAATTCTTCCGCATTGTTATGTCAAAAATGAAAACCGCGTCCTCTCCCCGATTACTCCCTCTTCCGGCGTATGCTAATTTTTGCCTAACAAAGAGGGTGTCCGATTTTTCAAGAAAAACTTAACTTTAATGTCGAAAACAATAGATTTTGCATAATCTGATATGCGTGCAGTCATCTACAGGCCATTACGCGTCTAATGACGTATCATACGCCCCCTTAATCCCTTCCCCTCTTGAGATATCCTCCGGACACGCCGACGGAAGTTGCATGCAAAGTGTCATACACACACAGACACTATTGTTTTATAGATAGCAGGATATTCCGTCGGCCCGTCGATTGATAGGGTAATCCCCCCACCCCCTTTCCCCCCCCAAGGAGAAACAAAAAGATTTCTTGGGGGAAGAGCTGAATTCCCGCCTGGCCACCCGGGGGCACCCCCTAAAACTTTATGGTGTCCCGGGATGTGTTGGTGGGGGCTGCGCGCAAAGCCGTGAAAAACGATCCGCGCGAGCAAGTGGTGGTGCTGGTGGTCAGCTGGCCGAATAGCCTGGAGGGGGGCACTACCCAGAAATACGAATGTTGTTTTGTTTCTGTCTCTCGCTCTCTCTCTCTCTCTCTCTCTCTCCCTAGTCGTGCTAATTGGCCAAAGAAACTACTCAGAGCGATTCTTAGGCCCCCCCCCCCCAAGCAAATGGCCCACCTCCCCCCGGTGGCTGTTCTCCCCCGATTTTTATGGGCGCCAATTCCGCGCCCAAACTGTCGACGCATCGCCGGGTTTGAACTAACAAACCCGAGCTTTTTAGTGAGGGCCTTTCAGCCTCACAGATCAAAAACAAGCCGCAAATGCACTATGCTACCGACAATTCCCGTAGGAATCACTGCTGGTTGGACAAAATTTCGGATAACAGCAAGAGTGCCGCAAGGATCTCCGTTAGACTGCCGGCATCTGCTAGCGAAGAGCTGCTAGACTTTTCGTACATGCCGCCCTTCTCCTCCTTTCCTCCCCTCTAGCTGTCAACAACCCATCCTTCACGCACCCTTTAATGAGAATCGTGCCCCATGGAGTACTCCTCGCTAGCCCCGCCCCCTTTTGCTAGCCCCGCCCACTCGCTAGTGGCCCTTTCGATACAAAGCTAGGGGAGGGCCCTTTTTCGGTAACGATTGTTCGAACGTCGATTCTATGTTGCTGCTGGATTTTAATGAATCTTGTATTCTCTCTCGCTCTCTCTCTCTCTCTCTCTCTCTCTCTCTCTATCTCCCTAGCTCTCTATCTCGCTCTCTCTCCCTCGCTCTCTATCGCTCTCTCTCCGCTATCACTCACTCTCTCGCTCTCTCTATCTCTCTCTCGCTATTTCTCTCTGTCTCTATTTCGCTCTCTCTGTCTCTCTCTGTCTCTGTCTCTATCTCTATCTCCCTCTCTCTCTATCTCGCTGTCTCTCGCTCTCTCTCTCTCTCTGTTCCCCTCTCTATCTCTTCCGACCGATTACGTTCCTTCAATCGACGGGCTTCCAGCTGGATTTCCTCAATAATTTCTGCCGACCTGCCTCAAAAGCCCAGCCCCCAATTTCCATTTTCGAAATGATACCCGCCCGCACCCCCACCCCAGTCTTTTCGCGATTTTATTGTGCGTGACGGGGCGTGAGCACCAGCCTGTCAACCCCCAAAAATGCCCAGCAAAAACCCATTTTCCTGCCCTGTCCATTTCCTCAAGCAATCTCTGCTCGTCTGCCGCGATTTTTTCGATAGCTGTTGCAGCGTTCCCAATTTTCCCAGGCTTGTCTCCTCGCACGTCTTCTTCTTCTTTTCGACCTTTGCGGTCTCACCCTGACAAACATTTAGCTGTTAGGGGGGAGTGTCCTGGACAGGGGTGAGACAGGGCTTAATCCTCTTCTCTAGGCTTCTCCCCCTTCTAAGCCTTCGCTCCAGGGGGTTGATGACCACGCTGAATCGCCACAAACGCTTTGGAGCAGCTTCTTGAGGCTAGCAGAGATTCTTGCGTAATTTGGGGCTGGGCTGCTACGGCAATGTAATACCCCTCTTGCCTTCTCGGCGCCTTTAATGGCCGCAAATTGGGGTGCCGCGTAGTGGCATTGGGGGGAGGGGTGAAAAACTGGGGAGTCCCGTCGGCTAAATTACGCATGCATAGCACGCGTGAAGTCAAGTCAAGCCAACTGCTCTCACTCCAATACGGCCAGAACGGGGCCGTTTTTAGACTGACAGGCCAGCCGGGATTGGTCGAGGAGATAGGGGGGCGGGCTAGCAGAGGTTCTTTGAATAATCTAGCGAAAACAGGCCAGCAAAGATCTTTCCATCTAGCCCATCGTAATCGACTACGCGACCGAAATCCGGGATCTGCGCGTTGCGTGTAGTGTCGCGGCCCATTCCATAAGCTATCCCCCAACCACCCCATGCCTTCCTAGTCCCTTTAAAGCCGTTCCCCCTTCCCCCTACGTCCCTTTCTCCGTTCCGTTGGGGTCCTAGCAACGCGCGAATTAGCTCGCATTTCCCTTTCTAGTAGCGAGAGCAGCCCCCCCCCAGAAGCCACAGGCTTCCGCTCGAATTATTCCCTCCTTTCCGCTATGGCCCTTACGGCTGGCAGGTGCCATTTGACGGAGGTTCGGGGATTGTTTTCCGAATTTTTAAGAATCGGCTGGTTACTATTTTCCCTAAAAAATTTCTGCTATCCTGCCTTTTCCTAAAGAATTTTTGCTAGCTTGCCATGAGGAATTTTTCTGTTTTCGCTAAAGGTCTCTGCTAGCTTGCTTACCGTTTCAGTTTTTCTCTCTAGCTCGCTCTCTATCTCTCTCTCTCTCTCTCTCTCTCTCTCTCTCTCCAATCCCTCCATATTCCAGCCATTTCCCTCAATCGTCGATGGCCTCCAACGAGCGGCTACAAACTACGCTCTAAATCCAAAATGCTCCCGCCAAGCCCATTTTTGCTGTTGGGGCCCTGCTTGTTGTTGGCGACGGGTACCGTGGCACAGGTCGGTTTTCTCTCCGTGAACCGATTGCACCATGAAAAGGAAGTTTTTCCAGCTAGCTAGGGTTAACCGATTACGCCATGAGATGTTGGATTTTGAGGAGGTTAGGCATTGGGCCAATCCCGGCAGAAACCACGGCTCCCGAAGAGCAGAGGGTTAATCGATTACAGCGTCTAATTCTAGGGTATCTCATGCCCCGGTTTACCCCGATTACGTCATGAAATTCCGGGGGTTTCGAAAGGCCACACAGCGTTCAGAGCCCTAAGAAAAAGGTTGGTCGAGCGGGGACAGGATGGAGAGGGGCTCTCTGCACTCTCGCCCTTCCTCTCGCTGTCTGCCCCCACCCCCGCGCGTTTGAATCATAAATGGCGTGTACGAAAGATTAGCCCGGCTGTCTGCTATCGCGCGCCCTACCCCTCCCCTGCCTGTCTGCCCTCGTGTCTGCGCTCTGCATCCTGTACCCAAGGGGCCCCCCTTTTCTGAACCATGTGGCCAGCGGTTGCCCGGTATCAGGCGTTGGGACTAACCGATTACGCCATATAACGCAAGCTTCTGCAGGCCAGGGCTATCCGATTACAGCCAGAAATTAACTAAGGCCAGTCGATTACGCCACAAGGGCTGCCGGTTTCGTCTTGGAGAATCGAAAAACTGGGCAGGGAGGTGAGGGTTTAAATGGTCACTGCCAGCCTGCCCTTGCCGCTACGTGTCGGTTAGGATTCCCAAAGGATCTCTGCTTGTCTGGTGGTCCGGGCAGGTGCTTGCAGCCATGTGAATTGTCAGTTCTAGCGCCCGGTAATAGGCACGTTTATTGTCTCTGTCTCTCTCTGTCTCTCTCTCTCTCTCTCTCTATCTCTCTGTCTATAGGAATGACCTGTCCATACATTGTCTTTTCATGTCGGTCTCCCCCTTTGACCCGTTGATTGGATTTAATTGTCAGGCCAGTCCCGCCATGGGTCCAATTTTGCCCCCTGCCCCATCCCCCCTTGAATAGCGCATCCTCCCTTGCGCAACAAACAATTCATGGCCGGTTGAGGAGAGCCAAAAAAATCCCGCAAGCAAGCTAGCAGGGATCTTTGGGGAATCGGGACCATAATTTTCTCTGCTTGCGGGGCCCATGTACTAAAAAATTAGTAAGAGTTTACAGGGTGGGCCAAAAAAAAGTAAAGTTTGGGTCAAATTATCTCGCGAACGGAAACGAATCAGACCATCGTTACCTTGCCAGAATGCTTAAATATGCTGGGCATGAAGAAATAACACAAGTTGTTTTTTAAGATTTTTGACGACCAGTGGGTCGTTAAAAATTTTTGAACATTTTTGAAAAAGTAGAAAACTTTGAAGCGATAAAGTATGGAACTTTTGATGAGTTAGCGGGACTTCAAGGGTATCAAAATGAAGCTCTTGGAATGCGCTATCAAACCAGTGGTAAAGAATTTTGATCGGTTTAACTAACCGTCAATAGGAGCCCTCGGAAAAAATAGACTTTTTGAAGAAAAAATTCTAGATAAAATTTCCTTACCGTCCGATCTCGCTGATATTTTGTATTTACCAATAAATAGATAAATACTAAATTTTGGCATAACAAATTTTAAGTTCCCGATTAAAAATTTTTTTGGCATTTAGCCAACTCGGCAGAAACCGCAAGTTTTACGTTTATATAGTTAAAAATGTAACATGATTATTTTTGGCAAATAGCATTACATTTAAAAATAGAAAAAGTTACCGTGGCAATGTGCTTTCTATGGTCAACTCGTAACCGCCCTTTCTTGAAAAGTCCGTTTTTTCCGAAGGCTCCAATTGACGGTTAGTTAAACCGATCAAAATTCTTTACCACTGCTTTGATAGCGCATTCCAAGAGCTTCATTTTGATACCCTTGAAGTCCCGCTAGCTCATCAAAAGTCCCATACTTTATCGCTTCAAAGTTTTCTACTTTTTCAAAAATGTTCAAAAATTTTTAACGACCCACTGGTCGTCAAAAATCTTAAAAAACAACTTGTGTTATTTCTTCATGCCCAGCATATTTAAGCATTCTGACAAGGTAACGATGGTCTGATTCGTTTCCGTTCGCGAGATAATTTGACCCAAACTTTACTTTTTTTTTTTGGCCCACCCTGTACTTTACCCCCCTCCACAGCCAAGGGGTCTCAAAGTTTTCGATATTTTCGCTAGTTTTGTCGGAATTTTTGCAACCACATTCGATAAAGCCTCGAAAAATATACTAAGAGTTGTAATTTGAGACTACAATAATGTCAAATATATATAATTTTGGAGTGTATCTCTGTGTGTGTGTGTGTGTGTGGATGTCAGGTTCGAGGCCCGATTTAAGGGCCTTCCCGTGGCCAAAATGCCCTAATTCTCCGTCACCTGGGGGAATCGACCCTCCTCTTTCCGATGGCGCTTTCAGAATCCCGATAAAATACAAGTTTACAAAGTTAAAGCAGGTTTTATTCATTTTTGGGGGTCCGGGGCCTAATTTGCATAATGTGAAAAATACAAATGTCTTCATTCTTGCCAGTTGCACTCGCGAGTTTGGTCGTCTCTTTGGATCTGCCTCTCGATGCCTTTCCTTCCTCTGCCCCGGGCAGTCCTCTTGAGGCATAAAACGGGTGTTTGGCGCGTGCTTCCAAGCATTGCATGGTGTAGTGGTTAGCGCTTCGCCCTTCTAATCTGACCATCGGAGGTTCGATCCTCGGGTATTTTAGTTGTTTTGCTTTTTGCTCGGAAAATGCGTTTCGGAATAGATTTCCGTGCAGGGACATTATTATGAAGTTAGTCACTCAAACCGCAGCCAATAGAATGAAGCTACCCGCTCAAGCTTGCGCCGCAGGCCAAGGAATCAAGCTAACTGCTCAATCTAGCGCCGCAGAGTTTGGAACGACGCTAGCCGCTGAAGCTAGCGCCGCAGGTTAATGGTTCAGGCCGGCCCCTGAAACTAGCGCCGTAGGCTTCGGAAGGAAGTTAGCCGGGCAAGCTAGCGCCGCGGGCCCAAGGTCAGAGCTAGCCCTTCAAAATTGCGCCGCAGGTTAAGGAGGCTCAAGCTTGCGCCGCAGGCTTAAGTATGAAGCTAACCTCACAAGCTAGCGCCGCAGGCTTTAGAACAAAGCTAGCTGCACAAGCTAGCGCCACAGGCTTCAGAACGAAGCCAGCCGCTCAAGCTAGCGCCGCAGGCTTTAGAACGAAGCTAGCCGCTCAAGCTAGCGCCGCAGGCTTTAGAACGAAGCCAGCCGCTCAAGCTAGCGCCGCAGGCTTTAGAACGAAGCTAGCCGCTCAAGCTAGCGCCGCAGGCTTTAGAACGAAGCCAGCCGCTCAAGCTAGCGCCGCAGGCTTTAGAACGAAGCCAGCCGCTCAAGCTAGCGCCGCAGGCTTTAGAACGAAGCCAGCCGCTCAAACTAGCGCCGCAGGCTTTAGAACGAAGCCAGCCGCTCAAGCTAGCGCCGCAGGCTTTAGAACGAAGCCAGCCGCTCAAACTAGCGCCGCAGGCCAAAAAAGGAAGCTAATCCCTCAAGCTTGGGCCGCAGGATGAGGTAGCGACCTAGCCGATCAAACAAGCGCCGTAGGCCTAATAACGAGACTAGCAGTTTAAGCTTGCGCCGGATGCCAATACAAAGAGATGTGCATGGGAGATGCGTTTTTCTTTCTTCAGGGTAACTTTATGTGGAAGGGCGCTCGATTCATAGGGCCTAGACGGGGTCCAGCGGGGGAGAGTCGCGAAGCGGCTCCTCCCCCGCTGGTGTCAAATAAAAAAGTTTGAGCCAATACTTCCGGCTGGGAGAGGTAAATTAAGAGTATCCGAAAAATTTTGATAGCCGGCCCCGTTTCTCAAAGAATCTCTTCTAGCCCTCACCCAGTTCCTCATGGAACTTCTGCTAGGCTGCCCCTTCCTAAAGAACCTCCGCTAATCCGGAATTTTTATAAAAAATAAAAACAACCGGAATTTTGCGCCAGCATCTACTAGCAGCGCTTCCGCAACTGTCGATATCCGGTGTTTCAAATCGATTTCCAGGCAGGCTAGCAAAGATCTTTGGGGAGACCTCGGGTCCCTCGAAAGGGCCGAGTACTACGCGTGTGTACTAATTGCGTTTCGCTTTCGGGGCGGAGGGTACGACAAGGGGGGGGGGAGGGGACAAAGAAGGGCTTATCCCCCCTTCCTCTCTCTTTTTACGAGAAGCCCCCCGATTTAGTGGTTGACCCATAGAAATTGGCCATAGTAAAAAACGTACTCCGATAATGCGTGAAAAATGCCGGCTGTCAGGCTGGTTTTAAAGAGACTGGGAAGGTAGACGGGGGCTCGAGGTGGAGCAACCGATGACGGCATGGAATTCTGCGCCGCGGGGCTAGCAGCCATTCTCTAGGAAATGGCGGCAGGCTAGCAGGGATTCTTTGAGGAGACGGTTTTACCCCTTGAAAAAAGGGGCGCCAGTTCCGTGCCGGCCCCCAGGGCACAGGACACCCATAAATCTGGTGTGTGTTGGGTTGGTGGCACTCCCGGGGAGGTTCACTGAAAATACTTGAGTAGCCCAGGCGTGAGAGAGAGAGAGAGAGAGAGAGAGAGAGAGGAGAGAGGGCCAGATGGCCATGGTGCCCTCCAATATGTGGCCCTTCCCCCCCCTGGTCTATAGAGTCCTTTGTCGGGAACCGTTCCCCCCTTATGTTGGCTGGCCTGCGGTTGGAGGGCAATATTCCCCTCCCTTCCCGATGAGGTGTCATTTATCGGGCCCCTAGCCATGGCAGAAAGTGAACGGAAAGCGCAAAAACTGCAGGATAGCGTGGCGTAATCGGTTGAATCGACTGACAACAACCCCCCAAACATAGCGGCCCAGAATTTGTGAATTGAAAATCAAGAAAGACCGCAACGCGTGCGATAGACGCGTCGCGCAATTGCGAAAGCATGCCCGCACCGCTAAACGCCTGTTGCCATTTTGCGCCCCAAGCAAAACGCATGAAGTGCGCCTTTTCCCGGCCACCATCTGGACCCACGGGCTGTTGTGCAAAGGAAATAAAGCAGCGGTACGGATTTAATTTTCGGCTTCGTGAAAGTCTGCCCGGGGTTGAAGGAGAAGCCAAATTGCCGCGCATGATCGATTACTAGAACCAGATCCGATAAGCCTAAAAGCCTAAGCCGAAGCCAAGCCTAAGCCTAAAGGTAAGCCCGTACCAGTTTCTAGGGTAGCTTCTCACAAACGGTCTCTACTAGTCTGCTGCTTCAGTCGCGTTTTTGGCATTTCCCAAAAATTCTCTGCTAGCCTGCCTTCAGGTTGGTGGAACCATTTTGCCCTTTCGGGACCCAGCAAGCGGGAAGCGCGACCCGGGAAGGGACTCGGCACCAATCTGCCCTCTCGGGTCCCAGCAGTCGAATGTCACCTGGGGTGTACACGAGAGAATATGCATGGATACACACACAAATACAAAGCACACCCGGGGCAGTGGCTTGACACGGGGGGATCGAATTTCTCCCCCCCGTTCCTTCCAAGGGGGGTGGACGGCAGATAAATATAGGATATCCACACCAGTCAGGGGTCACAGATTCTAGCGTCACTTGTAGCCTCCAGTAATAAATTAGGGGCAGGCTAGCAGAGATTCTTTGCGGGATTCGTAACCAGCTGATTCAAATTCTAGTTATTTCAGCGTCCTCCCGTGTCCGTGAGTGCGGATGCGCCTTCAGCCTGGCTGGTGACAGATCTTCTCCATACCGATGTCGTCATCCCATTTGAGATTCTCAGCCTTCAGCCCTCACCCGAACGACCGTATTTTGAGCTGAATAATCGCAGCCAGGTGAGGAAATTGGCCACACCATAGATTTGTTACCGGTTAAAATAACAAGGCAATTGCTCGAAATTACCCCGGGATTTCGATTAAAAAATAAATGGATCTTATATATTCGGACACGGAGATTCCGATTCTATAATTAAACTTTGCTAAATAGAAAGGACAAGAAAGTAATGAGGCTTCAAAGTCGGCAAATGGTCAAAAACGGCACCTTTACAAGCTTGTAAAACTGGGTAGCGAATCTTAGGCAAAATGCATCTTGTCTGTGCAAATTCGCTGAACAAGATCCACCGGTTTTTTGAATCGATATGTCGGGGGTAAGTTCGTGCACTTCCCATCCAAGGAAAAGTTAGCCGATTACGACACTTTCGTGCCGCGCCTTATTTCGCGTGGGCCAAGCGATTAATTGAAGCGAATCACGTATTTTAATAGCTTACGCTACGTATTTCTCTCCTAATTTAACAGTTGAATCCATAACAACACGTATCGCGAACATACGATCGATTTCAGATAGTGACGGCGAGGGGGATCTCCAGCCTCGTCCGCAAGAGATTCCCATTGTACATTCTCGCGTCGAGGCCACCATTTAAAAGAGTCGTCATTGTTAATGTTATGGTTGTACAGAGGTATCGTTGCGTAGTACTATGGAGCGAGAGAGTGAGAACAAGTCTCTGCTAGCTTGCCTCTTTTCTTCAAAGGATCTATGCTAGCCTTCCATCCTTTCCAGGCCGTTCTCCTTCTCCTCCCTTCACTACACCGCACACCTAAAAACGACCGCCAAACGAGACCAGGAAATCGATTTCGGCCTGCCGGTCCGGTTACCGGAATTTCCGGAACGGCGGAGGTCAGTCGAATCTGTTTTCGGGCGCCGTCAATCCAAGCTACGCGACCGCCGCGCGTCAGAAATATGCTGATGTTGATTACGGGGAACTTTCAGAATCTCTAACAGAATTTCTAAAAAATCCCTAAATTTCATAATCGCTGAAAATAAGAATCCCTAAAAATGTAAATCTTTAAATTTTAGTGTTCAGATACCCACAGATTTTGGCGTAAATTGAAACTGTAACGCTTTTTTACCCAAAGTCGCCTGTGAAACTTTTCCAGGGGTTGTTTTTTTGCGCTGGCTAAGCCTTTTTTCAGGACATTTCCCGTTAGTATTTTATTCTTCTTTCGAGCATGGCCTACACCTCAAAGATAAAATTTCGGGCAAGGGCATGGCGTGGCCTCTGCAAATGGCCCCAAATGGCGGGTTCTTGATAAATTTGCGCAGCACTATGCACCTGGTTACAATTGTCCACCGGCTCTATTTTTATTTCCTGGATTTTTATTATAAGACATTTTTAATTTTTTGCGATTCGTGGTTAAGTTTTTTCGGCGTGAGCGCAAAAACAATCTCTGAAAAAATTTCGCACGCGACTTTGGGAAAAGGACCGTAACAGTTTCAATTTACGCCAAAATCCGTATCGGTTTCTGACCAAAGAAAATGAGCTATTTTCATTTTTAGAGATTCTTGTTTTTCGAGAGTCTCATAGGGCACCGTTGATATCGTCGAAATCCCGATTTTCCAGATCCGCTACGTGGCCGCGACGTCGATCACCGATTTCCCTTGAAAATTGTCAGCAAGCGTGTGGAGAAGTTCGGCTGGGTGGCAAAGGTGATGATTGCGCTTCTTTCGTTTGTGATTCAATGGAGTAGTGGACCGGGGCTAACGAATTACGACTTGTAAATCGGATCGAAAATGTAAACTTGCAGAATCCAAGGGCTCGCCTGCAAGCGTTGCGATCCCATCCCACTTTCGGCTATCTTTCTTCTGTCTCAAAATTCCATGGCGTCATCGAATTCGACCTCCTAACCTATTATGCCATGAATTTCAGCACCTAATCAATCACGCTAGCTAGTCATATTTTTTAAAGGGATTTAAGTCGTTTAAGTCGGATTTGTCGTCGATATGAAAAGTCGCGAAGCGGCTTTTCAACCCCGGTTATTTTCTTAATAAGAATACGCAATAAATTCGCGGCTTAAAATCGATTATGCCGCTTAATCATCTTTTTCTAATCAATTACCAGGGTTGAAAAACCGCTTCGCGGCTTTTCAACCCTGGACCCGTCTAGGACATCTGAAAATTTGACTTTACATAGGGCTTGCCGAATGCCGATCACCAAAAAATGAAAAGCGCACCCTTCCTCCCTTTTTATAGGCTACGGCCACTTCCGGTCAACGCTAATTGCCTCCTAACAAAGAGGTTTTTCGACATATTTACAAAAACTTAATTTTAATAGCGAAAACAGCCGATTTTCTTAAATTTTATATGTGTGCACCCATCTCGGGACCATTACGCACCTAATGACGTATCATACGTACCTTAAAGACCTTCCCCTGAGACTGTAGGTGCGGTACATACTTACGGAAGTTGCATGCAAATATACACACACAGACACTATTTTTTTATATATAGTAGGATCTTACGGACTCTTACGGAAACGGAACCAAAACCCTAAACGATGACGTTAGGTAATGCCCAAACGATAACAGGTCATTCATAATTCTTTAACATACTTTGACTGGAATACCTGGTTTACAGTCGCTTACGTCATGTAAATTGACCTAGATTTTTGCAGGTCTACCTGACGCGTCACCTGAAAAAAAGGAGACCCGACGCCCTTCGCATTCTATCTGAATGCATACGATAGAGAGGGAATATCATTGGCCACAACTCACATTGAAATATCCATCGAGAATGCCGACAACCAGGGGATAATGCCGACATTTGAAGAGAAGAAATGCCGACACAGGATGGAGGAACCACCATATGCACACACCAATATATTTCAAGTGATGGCAAGGTGGGTGGCGGGCAAGCTATCAAAGATTGTTTAAGGAAATGGAAAGGGGGCAGGCTAGCAGAGGTGATTGCGCATTTTTCAAGGTTCACAGAAGGCAATTTTTGGCCGTCTTGGGGAGCGCTAGCGCCGTCCTAAATTGTGGGTAATTTGCATGGGGTCGATCTGGGGTTGTCCCTTGAGGCCCTGAGGGTATGTTGTCATTAGTATAGACACGCAGAGAGCGAGAAAGAGGGAGAGAGATCGAGAGGAAGCGAGAGAGAGAGAGAGAGAGAGAGAAAGAGAGAGAGAGTCCATTATTATTAGAAACCCTTATCCAGCACGCCATCCCTCCTCACCAGCCATCAAATGGTCATTCCTAAATGGCCCGTGAGGAGCACAAAAGCCAGTAAAATTCCTCAACGATTTCTGATAGCCTGCCCGACCTTTTAGAAATCGGCGGACAAGGAGACGTTTTGAGTGTCGTCGGGGCTTTGGCATGGGACCAAGTCTATCTTGTGCAGAATTTTACGCTGATTCCGAATATGGTAACCGTTTTTGCGGAATAGCCATTTCTCGAAAGTTATGAAGGATTTAATCCTCAAAACAGCCCAAGATCGGCTAGTTTCGATGGTCATAAAGGCTTTCGGGATAGGTTTTAGACAAAACCAGATAGTGCATCTTGTTCAGAAAACAATTCTCTATAAAATGTACCATCTTCTCCAAAATCATTGAAAAGTTGGAAAAATTTGATAAATTGGGAGGCCCATAATTTTACAAAAATTTTCAAAATTCCAAAATTTTTGAGTTAATTAGTTTATTTAATAGAGAATTGTTTTCTGAACAAGATGCACTATCTGGTTTTGTCTAAAACCTATCCCGAAGCCTTTATGACCATCGAAACTAGCCGATTTTGGGCTGTTTTGAGGATTAAATCCTTCATAACTTTCGAGAAATGGCTATTCCAAAAACGGCTACCATATTCGAATCAGCGTAAAATTCTGCACAAGATAGACTTGGTCCCATGCCAAAGTCCCGACGACACTCAAAACGTCTCCCTTGTGAGTTTCGCAGGGCCATTGTTCGCTGGGAAAAGCGAGAAATTCTCAAATTTTGGAGAATTCGTTGAGAAAAATTTCGTTGGAGCCAAGAAATCTAGGGTTTATACATTCCCCCAATGATCTCCACTAGCTGGCCTGGCGGAGAAAAAAGACCTCTAGAATCCCTGCCAGCTGGCCTCGTTTTTAAAATGCCAAAGGCAGGCTAGCAGCGATTCCTTGAGAATTTATAGGGGTCTTAAAGTAGTTGAAAAGGCCAGAATCTTTGACGTTGTTCTGCAGCAGTGACGCCGGCGGGGCGATCATCTTCCGGGTTGAGCCGGAGGGTTCACCATTTGATGTGGGACCCTTGAATAGAGATGTCTACACAAAAACACCCTCGTCAAGGGCAAGGACTACAGCTTCGACGTCGTCGCCAGCGACCGGAATGGAGGGGTCCGTTTAAAAAGCTAGCCGCAATTCTTTAAAAGGGGCAGGCTAGCAGGGATTTTTAGGAAAGTTGATTTGCTGGTTTACAGGAGTCGCGCCTTCCCTGTACCGTCGAAATCGGAGCGCCAACGCAAGCCGTCCGCACCCTCGAAAAAGAAATTGTCATTCGAGTGCCGGAGGATCGACCGCTTGGATATTTGGATACGGTAGGTGTAGTGTATTTTTAAATACCTCCCGTACTTCCAGAAAATCCACGTGAAATCCACTGAAAGCTACTCTCCCGCTCCGCTGGTTCGCGACGTCTTTACCGTATGGCAAAACGGGAAGATCGAGTTGACAAAGGCGCTCAACTACGAGAGACAACGTGAACACTCCACTATTGTCGTCTTGCAGGGTGGGTTTGATTGCTTACGGGAGATTTTGGGTTACGGTATCGAGGTAGAACTATAGGGAAAAGCCATATGCTCATTTTTCGCTCGGCGTGCTGGGGGCTTAACGTCTATTTGGAACGCAGAATAGAACAGAGATAGTACCTCTCTTTCTCTCGCTCTCTCTCGCTCTCTCTCGCTCTCTCTCTCTCGGTCTCTCTCTCTCTATTCCCCGATTTGCATAAGTACCCCATTCTTCTCGCCGATCCGACCACCTCGAGTAGCTAGGAACCCCCTAAAAATAACGATTCTTGAGGGCTTAAAGGGACCGGCGAGCCAGAGCGCAAGGTAGTAGATATCTCCTGGGAATTCCGGAATTTACCAAGAGCGACTAACAGTCCGTAAATCTATGTTTGTGGTAGCCATAACCTGTTACGACATAAAACGCAAGTGTAGATCGGAGGTTTCCCATTGCCTTTCCAGAGCGTAACTGGTTAGCCTTGCCACCTTTAAACTCAATCGACCGTGATTTTATGATGGGATTTGACGATTGGCGGTCGCCAGTATGGACGCAATCCATCATATATAGACGTGGCATGCAGGGGTGGAATAATATTGGATGGGAGAGAGAGAGGGAGGGAGAGAGGGAGGGAGAGAGAGAGGAGAGAGAGAGAGAGAGAGAGAGAGAGAGAGAGAGGCAAGGGCGGGGAGTGACACATACTAGACATTTTAATCGGGCTGCCAGAGGATGGACTATGGCACAATGAGGGAATGGCGACTGCCACCGGGGGAACTAACGCAAATATATAGCCGAAGGCGTCGACCGGAGATAGATTCCATCAAATTTCTGCTAGCCAGACCCCATTTCCTCAAAACAATCTCTGCTAGTCAGGCCAATATTTCTACAATTCCCGTTATTAACGGGCATCGCGGAGGCCATTTGCGGAATTTTCATATGTTTATTTTAAAGCCTCATGGTTTAGAAATTCGACGCCTGCCAGTTGCTCATTGAAGTTGCCGACCTCTAGGCTAGCAGAGAGCCTCTGGCCTGACTAATCTATCCGATTCCCATGCCGTAACCTTTTGCCCCGAACTTCCTGCGGCCTTTAATGCGAGGTTATCTACTGGGTGGAATCTTGAACGGAACCCAGTGCAGCTCCCCGAGGGGATTCCGAATCAAGTAGCGGGTCTGGGCTAGGGAGAGAGAGAGACAGAGAGAGAGAGAGAGAGAGAGAGAGTGCGAGAGCGAGAGAAGGCGAGGGAGAGAGGGAGAAAAAGAGAGAGAGTACGTAAAGAGGAGTGCAACGGACTCCCTGGCTAAACTCACTTACCAACCTCTCCCTTTCTAGAAACCCCACACACCCGCATGGAAATTTTGAGGGACTAGCGGAATTTGAAAAAATCCTCAAAAAGCTCTACTAGCCTGTCCTATCACTTCTCTAGGAAAGGGCAGGCTAGCAGAGTTGTTTGAGGAAATGGAAAAGGCAGACTAGCAGAAATTCCTTAAGAAGATTGTGGCATGTTAGCCGAGTTTTTTTGCGCACATCAGATTTTGGCTCTTCCCCCCCTTAAGCGCGATTTCGTGTGGAATTGCATAGGGTAACCGATTCGTAGATCAAAGCAGGCTAACAGGGATTCTTTGCCTCCGTTTTCCGTGGACAGTAGTGCCTCGTAGGGGGTGCATCTTTTTCTCGGGGGCCCTTCTGTCTACTACGAGTGGCCCACACACACACACACACCAATTCTATTGAATCGACGCGTAATTGAGGAGGAAAGAGAGAGAGAGAGAGAGAGCGAGAGAGAGAGAGGGAGAGAGATAGCCAGTGGTCACTCACTCCTCCACCCCACCTCGCTAACTTCCAACCGAATACCCGTGACGGGCAGAAGAAAATCGACCAAAAAACCACAGGGGGCTGACCTTTTTAGGTATCAGGGACCGAAGGAAACCGATTTCCCGTTCCAGACCCATCTCTGGCCAAGAGTGCCCCTGATGATGGGTGGTGACATTTGGAAAGCCCCCGTAGTCTAAAGGCACAAAATTGGGGTGCGAGGTTTTCGTGGCGGGGGTCTATTAGCTTATATCTCCAGCAGAGACTGTTTGGGGAAATGGTGGTTGCCTAGCAGAGATTCTTTGCCAATCTTGCACAACCCGATTCGGATGGCTGCTCTGGCTAGGGCGTTAATCGTAAATCTGTTAGTCCGTTGCCCTCCCCCATTGTTCATTATATCCTTAGGGATATCTCTCTGTCTCTCTCTCTCTCTCTCTCTCTACCTCTGTCTCTCTCATCCCTCCCATCCATCATTGGCCCCTTTCATCCGCGGCTATGGCCCCCGGATTGTATGCAAATTAGAATATGGACCCCCTGGTGGGTGGCCAAAGCCGGGGAATGGCAATAAATGCCTCCTAAATGGTCTCTGCTACATTGCCGCAGCCGAGGGGTTAGTCCAGAAGAATCTCTGCCAGCCTGCCCCCCACCACTTTCGCACTCCGCAAATTTGCATCCCAAGAATGGTGGCACGATGCTGGTGGATGGGTGTGTTGACAAGTGGCCTAAATAAGGGGGATGATCGGGGGTTTTTGAGAGCGAGAGAGAGAGAGACAGAGAGAGACAGAGAGAGAGAGAGAGAGTAAGGGAGAGAGAGAGTGATGCCCCTTCTAATAGGATTATCCTACCAGATGGCCCCCTCTTAATGCCATCTATCCCTCCATTCACACCCCCATGCCCAAAATAAGGAAAGGGGTCGTGGTATTAATATTTGAAGGGGGATTTGGGACAAAATATCACCAAAAATTCCGCAAAGGATCTCTGCTAGTCTGCTCCGAATCTGGCCTTCTAGTCACCTAGTCCTGGGCAGGGATGCAGAGGAGACAGAGACCCAAATTGCAGAGATTCTTTGGGCAACGCGGTAGGCCAGTCGTGCCAATTCACGAAACTTGCGGGCTAGGAGAAGCGAATGCTAACAAGGCAAGTGTTTTTGAGTCAGGTGGCGAATCTCTTTGTAATATACATCAATCGATAGAGAATTGAAAATAAATGTGAGCTTTAAATATTATTTTTGCGGAACTCCTCTCTTTAAAAAGTGATTAGATTTTTATAAGGCCCGAGGACCTATTATCTCAAAATCGAGCTTTTTTGTTTGTGCTTTCAAATTTTATTTGAATAGCTTATCTGGTAGAGATTTTTTCTGAGGCGAATGGTATATTGCATTATTGCCGGGTCTGCTTTTTAGACAGGTTTCATGAGCCTGGAATAGCATGAAAGCGACCCCGTTTACATAGAGAACAGGAGGCCATACCAAGTATTGTCAATTTTTTCGAAATTTTCGTATTTCCAAAATTTTGCAGTTGCAGTTAGATAGCTTATTCGATAGAGAAAAAATTCGCAACACAATGGCAAGGTTTGTTTCTGCGAGCTCGATTCGGAAGGTCTAAAAATATTTGGCTTAAAAGATCGCAATTTTGGCAACAATGGCACTCAAACCCAATTAACTTTTTAAATAGAGGAGTTCCGCAAAAACTAATACTGTAGCCTCGCCCTTCTTTTTTAATTATCTGTTGATTGATGCATCTTACAGCGATTTGCCATCTGGGTCAAAAAACACTTGCCTTGTAAGATCGGGGTAGGGTAGCAACGAGCTTTTGGGAAACTTGAGGGCAACTCCTTACCTCCCATGGCTCCTCTCTCTCTCTCTCTCTCTCTCTCTCTCTCTCGCTCTCTTTCTCTCTCTCTTTTAAAACCAAAGAAATCGTAACGCGCATGTGTGGGCGATGACTTTGCGTGTGCGCCTCAGCCCCCCATTTGACTCCATTCCATTCCTATCTCCACCCCAAGAGAGAAGAGGGTAATGAGTCCCATAATTGGCCCACATTCCACCCACTGCCTTTCCTCCATTACACCCATTTTCGGGGCCCAACAGGCTTTGCTTGTCCTAGCTGAATCGGGGGAGCTGCTGAAAAGTCGGCTTCTCAAATGGTCTCTGCTATCGGGAGTGGGTCTCCGCAAAGCTTCGCTGCTAGCTTGCCCCGGCCTGCGAGCCAGAACCGGGCTACCAGCAAAGATTTGTTAGGAGGTTGGGCAGGCTAGCAGAGATTGTTAGAGAATTCCATTGCAACTGCTATTGCCTCCAAAAGACGACAAGTTAGCAGAGAGCCTGGCGAATCACTGGCTTAATAGCAGTGATTTTTAACAAACGGCAGGCGAGCAGAGATCCTTAAGGGCCACATCTTCACTTCCCTATGCTTTGGCTTGTGGTAATGATTGCGTAATGCTCCTCAAGACGGCACCGGGGGAGACCGGGTGGAAGCAATTAGGGACTGCAGAACGAGAGGGATATGCCTTTTGACTGGAGCGAGAGAGAGAGAGAGAGAGAGAGAGAGAATGAGAAGCCCTCCTCCTCATCGGATTAGAGCTCATCTCCTCTGGTTCTGAGGACCTGTGAAGGGGTGGAGGACACCATGGGAATTGGTATCGCCTTCAGGGTATTCAAGGTTTAAAGGGACTGAGCACCAAAGAAAGCCACTTTTCGCCAATATCTGCTAGGCTGCTTTTTCTAATGGCCCCTGTCAGATCGCCCATCTTCTCCCCCTACTTTCCGACCCCATATAACCGGATTTTCCGCTCAATTCCCATGTCCCAATCTGCCCATCCGGCGTCGAGATATCGAGCCCATAATTAACTGCGGTAATCGACTACGAGTATCCACTAGATGACAGCCATCTGACGGCAAATGTAGGCTTGGGGCAGGGGAGATCTCAATTTGTGCCCCCATCGCAGGGGATAACCACTGAAAGCGAGTATTGTTGCGTACACCTGGCGCTTGGGGGTGGGGGGTGGGGGGAGGAGAGCAGCGTTTCAATTTATGGGATGCTAACAGAGATTATTGGCGGAAATGGGGGTGCCTAGCCGTGATTCTTTGAAAATATACGTGTCTGCCCAGAAGTGGTGAGCTGGCAGACACCACTCGGGAGCCGATTTAGCTGCGTATCAGCCCACGCCGGCCGTGTTCTTGAGATCCATCCTGTTGCTGTGATCTAGGCAAGCTAGCTCACTTTGCCGCTATCCAAGCAGACCGCAGCAGTTTCCGGAAGATGCCAGTGGTCATCGCATCTCTTGGGCTAACGATGTGAAGTGGATGGGGATGGAGGAATTATAAATTGGATTGTGAAGGGGTGGAGGGGATGGGTCATTTCATAGATTGGGGGCCCTTTAAAGGGAATGGAAAGGGGAGGGAGAGAGGGGGTGACAGCGGCTGTCAACAACAATCCACACCACCTAAATAGCATAGACATTGCCGAATAATTGGAGAACGGTGTGGCATTTCCCAAATTCTAGCCGGCCCCTTCCATTTCCTCAAACAACCTCTGCTAGCCTGCCCTTTTCCTAAACAAAATTCCAGGAGGATCTCCGTTGTTTGACTAGTTCGTTGTTTAACTAGTTTCGGGAGAGGATAAAAGCATAGGTCCTAAGCGAAAGGGAGAGAGAGATACAGAGAGAATCAGCACAGTTCAACCCAAATTTCTAGGTCACCGTACCGAGCGTGAAGTACTTGTCCGTCTCGTCGTCGAGGATGTTGATGAGCAACCCTCCTTCATCAATGGCCCAAAGCCATATCTGGCTGTTGTCCCACTCGAACGGCCGGTCGGATTCCATATCTATAAGGTGAGAAAACTCAGTTGGGGGGCAGGCTGGCGTGGCTCTTTAAGCACAATTGATCGGCTAGCGTAACCCCTGTTTCAGTTCGACGCCCGGGACGAGTTCGGGGACGGCGATTCCGACGTCGAGTACAAGCTGATCAACACCGAACGTAAGGGAATTGGCTGCTTGTCTGTCTGTCTGTCTGTCTCTCTTTGTCTCTCTCTCCCCCTCTCTTGCTCTTTCTATATCTTTCTAGCTGTCTCTCTCGCTGTCTCTCTCTGTATCTCTCTCCCTGTCTCTCCAATCTCTCTCTCTCTCTTGTCGCTCTGTCTCTCCTTCACGCCCAATTTTCAGCCCCCGACGCCTTTACGGTGGACGAAAAAACCGGCGTGGTTCGTACGGGCCAGAAGAAGTACGACGAGGGCAAGACGTACAGGGCCTATCTACAGGCCGTCGACAGAACTCCAAGGAGGGCAAATGAGACACAGGTACCGTAGCCGCATCCAATAGATGGGGCATTTTTAGGTGTCCGAGGTGGCCGTGCTGGAAGTACTTGCCGGCGACCGCCCGCCACAATTTGCCAAGCCACAGTATGCCGTGTCGTTGGCAGAGGATGCGCAGATCGACTATAGGTAGCCATATTAAACTCGGATAAACTAGCAGAGAGCATTGGCGGAATCGGCCCGAGCTGGGTGGATAGCAGGGATTTTTTAGGAAACAGGGGGTCCGGGGGCCGGCTAGCACAAAACATTTGGGGAATTCCCGGCTTACGACGGACTAGGCGATGTAGCAACGATCACCGAGGATGAAAGGGAAGCTTCGCAAAGGGAAAGGGCAGCTAGCAGAGACTGTTTAGGAACTAGGGACAAGCTAGCAGAGAAAATGGAGGATTCTACGTTGCTTTTCAGCGTTGTCGACGTGCGCGCCCAGGGCTTCCGGCCGATCGATGATAGAAGAGGGAAAGGACCGATTACGTATCGATTGTATGCACTGGAAGAATGGGGATGAGAGGTGGGAGAGAGAGAAATGGGGGAGAGAGCGAGAGCGAGAGAGAGGGAGAGCGGTAGCGAGAAAGAGTGAGAAATGGACGGGGAGCGAGAGGTAGAGAGATAGTGAGAGAGACAGACGGAGAGAGGGAGCGAGAGAGAGAGAGCGAGGGAGAGAGGGAGTTGATCTATTTTCAGAGAAACAAGCCGTTGGTTTGGTATCGATTCACAGACGGGTATTGTGCACCTCCGGAAATTGCTCGACCACGACGACCCGGCACAGCCAAGGGAACATCGGTTGATTGGTGCGTTGACGGGATGGCGAAGGCTGGAGTTCCTAAATGAACCTCTGCTAGCCTGCCTCCTTTGATTTCCGCAAAGAATCTCTGCTACGTTCCTTTCTTTCAGTAGCCGCCCAAGAAGACGGAAAAGAATCCACCGTACCCCTCGATATCCGAATCACCGACGTCAACGACAATTCCCCCGTTTTTAGGTGCCTTCCGGAAACGTTTTGGATTAATTTCCGTGTATTTAGTCGTCCCCTGTACACAGCCCAGGTCAAGGAAGACATCCCAGCCGGAACTGTCATTTTGAAAGGTATAGGTTTGAAAGGTTTTCGCTAGAAAATCCGAATCACCCAGTTCGCGCTGAGGACAAGGATTCGGAGGCAAACGCCAAGATTCGATTCCACATTGATGATGGGAATTTCATAATAAATGATGAGGGGGGAGATATCGCCAAAGGTGAGGAATGCATATTTAAAGCACGTAATCGGATAGAACCTGTATCCTCAGAATCAAGCGTCGGGGGGCGAGCATCCGCTTTGAGGTTTTTGGTTGCCAAGAGAAAGCTATAGAAAACGATACAAAACGGTGGTAGGGCGAACCAGAGAGAGAGAGAGTGAGAGAGAGAGAGAGAGCGAGAGAGAAAGAGAGAGAGAGCGAGAGAGAGAGAGAGAAAGCGAGAGCGAGAGAGCTGGAGAAAGAAAGAGGCAAGGGAGAGTGAGTGCCCATAACGTTGCGTAACCGTTTAATACCACACTTTCCAGGTGCGTCTAGACGCCGATCAGCACAAAGAGCGCTTCTTCATCTACCGTTTCGAGGTGACGGCTGAGGATTCTGGCAGTGCGCCCAGAAAATCGGCCGCTACGGTAATTTTACCTGGTTTCACGCGTACTTCTGGCCTTTTCGTTGCGTAATCGGTTAGCCGAAAATTATTGCGCACATAATCGTGCCAAAATTCGATGCCTCTATTTTCATGGCGCCATCTATTGATCCAGGTGCACATCCGTACGGAGAATACAAATGACGAGGCGCCAATCTTCCTGCCGACCTCTCAATATACGGCATGGGTAGCTGAAGATGCCGAAGGAGGGACACCCGTCGTGCAAATACAGGTACGAGGGGCAACTAGCAGAGATTGTTTGAGGAAATGGAAACGGGCAGGCTAGCAGAGATCATTTAGAGCTCGAGGTGAGCAAACTAACAACATTCTTAAAGAGGCACTTTCCGGTTCCGCCGGTTTTCCATGAAGCGTGGAATAATTTGCATCTCTTTCCGGTTAGAGAGCACGCCCTGGTGAGAGGCGCAGGCGTTTCGCGTGTAAATTTTTCGGCGATTCGTGGAAAAACGAAGCTGCTGACATTGCCCTTTTATACGGAAAACCCCCGATCTTGAGGCCCGTGACCCAGACCGGGACCAGGTGGAGTACGCGCTTGTACGTGATGACGGTGATGAGGTGCTAGAGACGAGACTTTTCCATATTGATCGGGATACCGGTGGGTTTAATCGATTACGCAACACATCTCCCTCTTGAGGTCTCATCAAGCTTCGTTCGGGCGTGCGAGCAGAAGATCTCCTCCTCGAGCCATCCCCTCACAATCTGACGATCCGTGCAAAGGATGATGGCAGTTGTTGTGATGGGGCGAGTCCGACTCATATCGCCATGGCCACTGTACTTATTGGTATGTAGTTTAATCTATGGCAGGCTAGCGGAGACCGTTTTGGAATGTCCCTCCTCCCATTAATGAGTGTTTATAGGAATCGAAGACGTCAACAACAATAAACCGGAATTCCGGGACTGCGAGCGATACAGTAAGGTGGCCAAGATCAAGGAGGGCGTCTATAAGAAGCATCCGCCAACCGTCATCAAGGTACTGTAGTTGGCTGGCCGACAAACTCGCCTTGTTCAGGTCGAGGCTGTCGACGAGGATTCTTCGGCTAATGGCCAAATCTTCTACTCGCTCTACTACGCTCAATCTGAATCGAGGTGAGAGAGAGAGAGAGAAAGACAAAGCGAGGGAGACAGAGAGAGAGAGAGAGAGAGAGAGAGAGAGAGAGAGCGTGGGTGAGAGAGATATAGCACCATTTTCCGGTCCTGGATTTCATAGCGTAATCGTGAATAGCTACAGCCACAACCGATTACGCCGATAATTTTCATGGCCAATAAACCTTTAATCCAATTTCAGAAAGCCGTTCATCATCGACAAACAGACCGGCGAGTTGAAGCCGTCACCCCATGTCATTTTCGACCGAGAGACAAGGCCTAGGGAGGAGGTTACTGTAAAGGCACGCATTTTGACGGTTTTCGACTTGAGGCAGGCTAGCAGAGATCATTAGGGAAATTTTAAGCGCCTATTGGAGGCCAGAATTGACGCGAGAATGCGTGGATGGCTAGCAGCAGCGCTTTGTGCAGGGCAGGCATGTAGAGACTATTCGGGAAAGCGCGGGTTCGGGACAGGATAGCAGTGATTGTTTAGAAAGGGGATGGCTAGAAAAGAATATAATTAAGTGTTTTTTGCAGGCAACCGACCGCGGCGAGCGTCCCCTGATTGGTTTCTGTCAATTCACGGTGGATGTCGTTGACGTGAATGATAATTCTCCACAATTCGATCGGGCATCTTATGAGACTTCTGTTAGCAGGAGTGAGGCTATCGGGTAGGTGTTTTAAACGATTGTACGACGAAACCAGGAATAATCGATTATGTCATGAAAATGATGCATTACGCGATAAAAATCGTTTATAGCTATTCGATTACGCTATGAAAATCGTGGTAATCCATCGGGGGAAAAAGAAGTCGATCAGTCCATGAAAATCGGCAAGCCTAATTGATTACGCTATGAAAATCGAACAATCTATTCTGTTACCCTAGGGAAAGTCACGAAAATGAATCGATTACGCTATACAAATCGATAGATTTAATCGATTACGCCTGGAAAATCAGGAACACAAATCGATTACACGATGAAAACCGCTACAAATTTTCGATTACGCAACGAAAAGGCCGAAAATGAACCGCTTACGGCAAGAAAATGGCGAAATGGAATGGATTACGCGATGAAAATGACCAAAAAACTGCTGAAAAACCAATTTTTTTCAGAACGTCCGTGGTTACGGTATTCGCGTATGATCAAGACGCTCCTCACAACGCCCGCATCACCTACCATCTCGCCGCCGATCCGACGGCCGGACCTGAGTTTTTGTGCGTTATTTTGGCTCGTAGTATGTTGGCGGTTTTTCGGGACAAAATCGCTATGCTGGTAGTTTTAGGCCTACATGCTACTTTTCACGCTTCCTAGGCCTTTGATAAAAGGATTTTCTCAACGTGTTCTAGCGCAAATTCCAGAAAAGACATCAGCTACTTCGAGCTGTTGAACGTCAACTCGGGCGAGGTGACCCTCGTCCGCCCCATCCCGCGTGATCATCACAAGGATCGCTTCCAGTTCAATGTGATCGCCACCGACAACGGCGTGCCCGAACCACAGAATTCCACCGTACAGGTCCGTAGTCTCACGGATTTTCTTGCGGATTTCGTTTTTTCTAGACCCATTTTTCGCGCCGATTCCTGTAAAAAAACCAATTACAGATTTTCAAGTTCCGCGGTTTTTTTGGGCAAGCAGAAGCGTACAACCTTCTCGCGAAATGCACTCTTACTAATTTCTAGACCAATTTTTTTGGCGCTGATTCTAAAGCTGCGGGCCATTTCCCGTCCTGCATCGTTGTTTTCCAGATACCATCAATTTTTCAGCGAAAGAAGCGGAATTTTTGATTTTCCGACAGATTTTTGGGCCTATAATGCTGATATGTCGAGCGATACGGATGTCACGCAAAGACCCCATTACATTTTTGGGAACATCAGCGAAAAAAACTGGTCCAGAAAAGCGAAAAACTAAAAATTTTAGCTAGTAAGAGCGGGGTCTTGCGGAAATTCCGCGCTTTTCAGGTGACGATCAAAATCCACGAAAAAGCGCAGCACGCGCCGCGCTGGCAGTCGAGTCCGGATTGTCGCGATGTGGTGACGGTGGCCGAGAATAGCGTGGTACGGTATTTTAAAATTTTAAGTTATGGTCGGTTTCCAGCTTAACAAAGTGTTGCTACGCTGTCACGCCGTTGCCGGCGACGGATCGGGCAGTTCGATTGTGTACAAGTAGGTGTCACTGTCCCTTTAAAAGCACTCCAAACTACAGGCTGACCGCCACCGATCCGTCACGCGGCGTCAAAGCCGACGCGAAGTTTAGGCAGTTCAGCCGGATTGAGGATGGGCGGGAGTGGGTAGAGGTGAGCTTTTTCTTGATCTAGCCCCGGCAATTTGCCACGCTGCAAAGTACAGGCTCCAAACTACATAAATGATCACAACAATCAGAAAACTAAGCCGTGTGTAACATTTTGCGCTTTTTTGCTGTTTTCCATGGGGTTTTGGTATTTTAGGGCGCAATAGGCGATTTTGACTTTCCTAACTCCTTAATTACAGCCTAGATCACCCGATTTCCAAAAAGCAACAAAATCCCCGAGGCCGGGCGTCGAACCCGGACCCGCGCGCGGGGCCCGGAACTTTACCAATTGCCCACGAGATTAATGGGCTTGCTTCCTCTTGCCTTTCTCAAAACCACTTTTTCCAGGTGGCCATCATGGAGACGCTGGACTACGAGCAGGCCCATAATTACACCCTCACCCTCACCGCTACGGTACGTCATTTTTGCGGTTTACGACCGCGTCTGAATACTTGACAGCCCTGAATGTACTGACTTTTTAATCGATAGTCAACCTATCATTTTGCCAAAGAGCAAAAGCTTCCGCCGCGGCCGGGGGTCGAACCCGGGCCTTGCAGGCGGTAGGCGAGAGCCTTACCATGTCATCACAAAGGTTGCTTGGTTGTTTTTTTAATTTAGGTGTAAACTATAGATTTTTGTATTTCATAGGACGTCAACTCGCAAGTGTCGACGTCCCGTTCGCTGGCCGTACTCGTCGAAGACGCGAACGACGGTGTGCCCCAGTTCACCGTCGATCTGTTCACGGGAACTGTCGACGAGGAGCTGACACCGGCCGAGTACTTGGACAAGTACGTTTTATACGTCAAGTGAGCAACGGGGGGTTATCCGATTCCGAGAATTGAGATGGTTTGCCGGGTTTAATGGCGTAATTCATTGATGTATACGCTATTTAAAAGTAATGGTTTTGTAGGTATGAGCATCGGCCGATCACGGTGCTGAAGGCGCACGATTCGGATTCGGATGGGCCGCAGAATGAGGCGAGTTTTGGTTATAGCGCGTAATAGTTTAATGTCCATTTCGTGGGCCTAATCGATATGACAGGAAATTGGGCCAGGTTTTCGGGTATAATCGATGAAGTCATCTAACAGCAATCGGTTTTTAGGGCTTAGTCAATAATGCTATGGCATAACAGCATATTTAGCGGACGTAATCGGTTGCGATATGTCATAGCTAAAGATTTTCGGGCGTAATCGGTTGCGGCGTGGCCTTGTTGTCGATTTAACCGGTATAAACGCTTACGGTATTTAATGGCGACCATTTTTCCCGGTATAAACGATTATCGCACAAATCAACCATTATTTGGCGGGGTAATCGTTTTATGCCACGTTTTATAGGTTCACTACCGCATCCTGGACGTGCCGGATGCGTCGGCGTCTCGGCTGTTCCGTATCGACGAGGTCACCGGCGAGGTCTTCCCCAACGCAAAATTCGATCGCGAGCAAAAGGTTTGTGTGCATTTTGGCGAATCTATTGGCGTGGCCCGTTCGCTGATGCCCATGTAATCGCGTAACCGATTAATGGTGTATCATTTTACTGGCGTACTTCCATAACTTCCGGTAATCGACTGACTGCTAATAATTTGGTGGCGTAATCGATTGTCTGTCTGAATTTTGATAGCGTAATCGGCTAACCTCAAGATATTGTGCTTTCAGGACATGTACATTTTGACGGTCGAGGCGCGGGACAACGCTCCATCCAGTCTGCCCGGGGTTTCCGGTCCGAATAAGGGTAGGCCAGCAGAGATTTTCGCGGAAATCGGTAAAAATAGATTTTATTAATTTTTTTAGACAACGTGAAAGTGCAAATCGTTATTGGCGACGTCAACGACAACGCGCCGACGTTTGACGAGCCGAAATACACCGGCAGGTACGTCGGTATTCGCATTTTCACCACGTAACCGATTATTGGCATCGATTTTCATGGCGTAAACGTTTTTTCCTCTTTCTTTGCCACTCGCCTAATTTCAGGGTGCTCGAAAACGCGGAGCCCGGCCACGATCATCACCGTCAAGGCGCGCACGACCTCGACAAGCGTGAGTGAATTTCAGCTCGTAATCGACTGCCCATGGGGGCATTTTCATGGTGCTCGCTCCGCTCCCCGACTTAGATCACCTAATCGATTATTTAGCGGCCGTTTTTATGGCTAGCCGATTAGCTTTCGAGCCATTTTCATGGCACAATCGAGTATTTAGCGATGAGTTTCTTGGAATAATCTATTAGTTAGCTGCTATTTTCATGGCACAATCGATTAATTAGCCGGTTTTCATCGCATAATAGAATTTTCATGACGTAAACGGTTAGCTAGACCCGATTTCGACTACGTAATCGATTAGTTAGATACGTTTTCCCTGTCGTGATTGGCTATCCGTCAAGGATTTTGATGGTGTAATCCACTTTTCAGACTCAAACCTGCGCTATGATCTGACGGGTGCGTTTGGAGGGCGTATCCTCTTCGGCGTGCGCACAGACAGTGGGGCCATTTTTGTCAAGGAGCCGCTCGACTACGAGACTGTACGTTAATAGGGGCATCACGGAAAAAACCGCGACTTTTGCAGGAAAGCGTGTACCAGCTGCGTCTGGTCGTGTCCGACGGAAAGCACAACACATCGACGAGTGTCCAGATTGTCGTTGATGATGTCAATGACAATGCGCCTGTATTTGATGAACCGGCGTATAATACTACCGTACTCGAACAGGATGCCGATGTGCCAAAGATACTGTTCCGTGTTAGGGCTACTGACGCTGATAAGGTACGCACGTCGGAAATTCTAGGTTTTATTTTAGGATGAGAAATCGAGGCGTATCATCTATCGGCTGGAAGGGCAGGGGGCCGGAGAATTCTTCAGGATTGGAAGGAAACCGGGGAGATCGAACTGTTGAAGGAATTGGATAGGTGAGAGAGAGAGAGAGAGAGAGAGAGAGAAGAGAGAGAGAAGAGAAAGAGAAAGAGCAATATTTCCAGAGATCCTCCCCCAAGGCGTGCCGGCCTGGAAATTCATCGTGCAAGCTGTAGATGACGATGGCCGAGGCCTAATTGGCTATGCTGACGTCCAGGTGAAAGTGAAGGACATCAACGACAACGCGCCCATATTCCCCGAAAATCTTCTTGGCACTGTCGAGGAGAATCGAGTTCCACCTTGTAAGTGATTCTTTGCTGCGGTGCTTTTTGCATTAGCTAAGGCAGAGGCACAATTTTTTTGGTATTAGTCGAGAAGTGCCCAGTAGCGTCATAAAATATTTTTGAATTGCATTTTTAGCAAAATATATCTATATTGCAACTAGAAAAGCTCTCTAACAACATTAAAAACTCCTGAAAAGTTGAACATTTTAGCGAAAAAATCAGCTATTTTGGTCGAAAACTAATGCTTTTGTATTTTTTTAATCAAAATTTGTCAAGTTTTAGATTGACGCATAGTAAATAACCGCTTACAAAACACTAGCGCTATTTATATTTGCACGATTGCAACCTAGAAAAGTTAGTCACCCAGAAAGAACCGAAAACGCAGCAGAAGCCTTGCTGGACCCTTTAAAACAATGCATTACGCCATGTAATCCCTTTGCAGCGAATGACGGTGTCTATATCATGGATGCGAGGGCAAAGGATTTTGACGATGCGGCCACCGAGAATGCACGATTGGAATATTCAATTTCAGTGAATAAGAATAGATGGAGAACCTGTATTTCGTATAGATCCGACTACCGGAAGATATTTGCCATGGTAAGCCATTGCTGAGTTTGATAGAGTAAGAAGATGGCTTTTGGATCGATTGATGGATTTCCTAGCGTAAATAGTATGGATTCGCAGAATTAGATGGGGGTATCGATTGGAAAACCCACGATTTCAGCGTCGTCTCGATCGCGAACTGCCCTCAGAACGTCTCTTCGTCATCCGCGTCCGGGCCGTCGACAATGGAAGGCCACAGATGGAAAGGTAGGCGAGCAGAGATTGGAGGAGGAAATGGAATAGGGGCAGACTAGCAGAGATCATTTGTTCTTTGCAGGTTTCGGCAACGTGACGATCCGCGTCGTCGACAAGAACGATAATGCTCCATTCTTCGAAAAATCCCTCTATGAGGGTACGGTAGCCGAGACGGCGTCTATAGGCCACCCCGTACTGTCCGTCAGGGCCCTCGATGTCGATGATGAAGCACTGTAGTGCGGATTTCGGTCGAAAATAATCTCTTCTAGCCTGCCAGACCGAAGGAGATCCATTTCTTTTCAGTGACAACGTGTTCACGTACAGTCTCGTAGATGAGGGCAATCCCTTCTTCTAATGTCAACGGACGGGGATTCGAGTGGGGGCGCTGTCGGGGTCCTGCGCGTTAAGAGAGTACGTTACTTTCCGCTCCGCAGTTTACGCCTGAACAAAATTAGCCCATTTGAATAGTTAAGATATTTTCCGGGTCGAAAATGATTCTGGCAGTGTATAAAAATACCGCATAAACTACAGTTTTTGCTAAAGAAAGCCTGCTAGCCTGTTCCCTTTCCATTTCCGCAAATAATCTCTGCTAGCTTGCAGAAATCGCGAGTTCACGCACGTAATTTCTTTTTCTGAAGTACCGTCTCGTTTTGAGGGGTCGAGTCGGGTTGAGGGGGTAAGAAAATCCCGCAAAAACCTTGTGTATTGGGGGTATTATGGGGGCCTTCATGCCCTGAAGGCACAAGGGAACCGGTCCTTACCTAGCGCCTTCTCGGCTCACTTTTAGGTGGAGGGGAAATTGCAGATGGTACTTTCTCTGTCTGTCTCTCTCTTTTCTCTCTCTCTCTCTCTCTCTCTCTCTCTCTCTCCATCTCCCTTCTCAGATCCTCGGTTGCCATTAGAACACCAGTAAACTTGCCGACCGCCCGTGATTTTCCGATTTTCGCATTCGCCAATGTTCTCAGCTAGACCTTGCAATTCCCGAAGGATCCCTGTAGCCGGCGGCTTCCCGAATGGCATTTGCTAGCTTGCCCAATTTCGATTTACTGTCTTCCCCCGCCAGCCGACCCCACCCACTTTATTACGACACCCCGTTGTCGTAGGGAGCCGGTAAAATATATCAAAATGCTCGCCAGAGCAAGACGAATATTTTAGATACTTTGCTTATACATTTCTTTCCAATAATACGAAAGCACCGTCAAATCAAGGCAAATCATCTCAAAGAATCCCTGATTGGTCGTGAGAATCTTCATTGCAGTTCATTCATTCCACAAAATCCCCGCTTGCTTGTCCTCGCTCTAAAATTCTAATTTCAAGGCAATAAATGTTATTCTGAGCGTTGATTTGGTGGATGACCTGTGTCCCCTCCATCATAAATTTTGTCCTCCTCTATGAGACTTCCTCCCTCCCCTGATTTGCATGTTCTAATGACGCCATCTGCGACTGCCCCTCCCCTCCTTTCTGCGCCACTCTGTTCTAGGCGGTTCAATCGCCGGATATGTATTTATGTGGCGTAGTCCGCTGAAAAGCGGTCGAAGTTGTTTGTATGCGAAAATCCACATTTTTCCAACTTCAAAAAACTTTTGGAATTTTTTGGCTCAAACTGGAAGCCAGACAATCTTCTGTGTTTTTCTTAGCGTTCTAAAAATACCATAAATAAATGTTATAATTTTTCATAGGGTGCAAAGTGCTCGCCAGAAAGAAGGTTTAGAGTGGCAAAAATCGCAAAATCGTTAAAAATGAGTCGCGCTCGAAATTCAGCCCAGTTGGGCGTCAAGCTAAAACACGCGGGGATCAGCGCTGGCATGCCTAAAAGGCGGAAGTTTGGGGGTGGGGATTTGGTGGAGTTCCGTGAGTATCCTATCACCACCTCAGGCCTTGGAAAGTCCGTTTATCCTTATTC
The DNA here is from genome assembly GCA_958295435.1 of Mesorhabditis spiculigera. Classification (NCBI taxonomy): domain Eukaryota; kingdom Metazoa; phylum Nematoda; class Chromadorea; order Rhabditida; family Rhabditidae; genus Mesorhabditis; species Mesorhabditis spiculigera. The sequence continues at coordinate 307,786 of CATQJA010002610.1, read as the reverse complement.
TGTCGCTTTGCTTTCTCTCTCTCTTCTCTCTTTCTCTCTCTCGCTCTCTCTCTCCTTCGCCTCTATTCAATTTGGCGGCGTGTGACCCAACTAGGCTACCCCCTAAAGGCCCACAGTTGGATCCTGGGAATTCGAAATTTGAATACTGAATGCATATCTGGGGTCGAGTGTACTCCCTCGCACTCTCGATTACCCCGCCTAACGTTACGAATCCGCCGAAAATTCATGGAAATTTCTGGGTCAAACTTACCTTAACTGCGCCTTTAAAACCCTTAGCAAATTTTTTTCTGCCTACAGCGGACCCTAGCTCTCAAACCCGTAAATAACCACCGACTGGCCCATTTCTGGCCTTTCAATGGACCTTTAACTGATTACAATCGGACTCTGCAGGGCTTCTTGACTCGAATTTTCCTTAACTTGCCGTTTAAAGCCTAGGCTGAGCTTTTTAGGGGTGAAGTCAACACCAAGCTTTAAAGCTCGGTTTTGACTTCACTGGACCTTGAAAGAAGACATATCCATAAGCTAGTCGCCTCAGTGGGCTTTAGGCTAAAAACTGCGCGGCTAGCTTTCAGCATTCCTTGAAAGCCGTGAAAGTGGGGATTCTTGCCTTCATTGGCCCTTTAAAATCGAAGAGTCGGGGGTTTTTTTGTGTCCCCCAAAAATGTGGCCCTCAATTGACTTGCGCGTCTCGTTCCTCGAAGGTATCAACTTATCTTGGCCATCGTTTTTTCGAAGCTTATCCTCACCCCAGAAACCTTGCTCAAGTTCCGTTTTCCGTATCCATTCGTAATCGGGGAAGCGCTCGTCGATTTCCGTTTTTTTCGTAAAAACTAGCAAAATTTAGTGTTGTAGTCCGCCTAAAGTTTCTGAAATCGGGGCAAGGATGCTTGAAAAAAATCGTTAATTATATGAAATTATTTAAATAACGTCATTTTGTTTCTGGTCACTGCAAAGCCGACTAAAAACGTAGGGTTTGAGTGGGTGTCCTGTTTTAAGGGCTCCCTTTAGGGAATATTTAGGGGTCTCTCTCGCTCTCTATCCCTCTCTTTCTCCAACCAATGTTGATGGCGGAACTGTTTGCATGTCGTTTCGGGCTAGGGGTGTGAAGTGTCCCGTTCTGTCTCTCTCCTTCTCTGCGTCTCTCTCTCTCCCCTCTATCTCTCTCCCCTAGAAGATCTTGAGATCTCCCCTCTTCCCCCATAAGGACCCAGCCCCAACCCCGGGTCCCAGGCCAAATCATGTCCTTCCGAAAACTGTACATGTCCGCAAACTTGCAGCCCACCAGATAACGGAGATTCCTTAGGAACTTACTCAAAAGCTATCTTTCGATTCCCAAAAAATCTCTGCTAGCTGCCCCCGGCTCCGCTGTCACGCTCTCTTCATTAACTTAGGCCAGCTAATAAAGACCTGCTTGAGAGTCGTGGTCAGCACGACAAATTCCCACAGAAATCCATGCTAGCTTGCCCGGCAAGCTAGAACAGATGCGGAAACTTTCGCTTTCCACTCGCTGCCTCTAGCCACAAAGCCGAGGCGTTTAGCGGCTTAGATCTGGGATTCTTTCCCCTCTAGCCGCATCGTTCATAACAATGGAATGGAGTCGTCTCTCGCTCTCTCTCGCGCTCGCTCTCTCTCTCTCTCTCCCACTCTCGCCGACTTCCCGCTGATTTTATGACAGCCAATCCCGATCCAAATCCTCCTCCCAAGGCCTCACGTTTTTGGCTGGCTAATGCTCCTTGAATTCGGCAATTCGGCACTAAACTCTGCTAGCTGGCCTCCCTGCAGTGTCCCTAAAGGCATGGGGGAAAGCTAGCAGAGATCACTTTGGGACAGAGTACGCGCCATTCCGCCTGGACGCCTCCTTGGCAGTGTTTATTTTGCTGTCATTGTCTGGGCTTTTCCCCCGGCCGCCAAGTTTATACTCTGGCCCGTTAAGGGGCTGAGGAGGGGATTTGCCCCCAATTGGTCGTAGTGCCAGTAGTGGTCACTCGGATTATAATAGGCATCCTCCTTTTAAGGGGGCAGAGAGATGTCAGTTCTCGGGCTTTTCAAATACCTATACGGCCTAGGGGGTGTAGATTTTGGGAGATATTTTCTAAAGAATCTCTACTAGCCTGCCCTTTCTTTCCATTTCCTCAAACTATCTCTGCTAGCCTGCCCCCAGCGGTGTTTTCAAAGGCCACTCAGCTGGAGTGAATATTTATGGCTTCACACTCCACCGGACATCAGGGTGTAGATAGGCGCGTAGTGGAATGGGATGGACTGGAAATGCCAAAAACCATTCCCAGACCCATTTTTTTGCCTCGTGGAACGCGTCGGTGTGGCGCGCCGGGGATTTGGCGCATCCAGGTCCTAGGGGGCGCCTAGCCTAAGTCAAGCCCTAAGCCCATCCGAGTCAAGCCTAAGTGTAGCAGAGAGCACTTGGAAGTCAGACCCTTCACCGTCTCCACTCGAATCCTAAGCGACCATTATTCCGAGGCATTCCTCTCTACCGGAGGGGTGTCATTTGCTGTTGTCTCGCGTACCCCCCATTTCCACCCTTTTTTGCCGTTCTCGAATCCATTTGTCATTCAGTTCATTCGAACGTCTTTTGTTGTCCTATCGCGGTGCCGGACAAGGACTTTGCCGATATCTCCCTCTCTCTCTCTCTCTCTCTCTCTCTCTCTCGATCTCTCTCTCGCGCGGGCTCTCTCGCCCGTGAACCCATTACAGGACTCGGGGCCCGAAATTTTCAGGCCTTTTTGCGTGCTGTTTTTGTAGGATTTTGAGCGCCAGGTGTCAAACCGTATCCCAAAACTCATAGTCCCTGTACGAATTGTGAAATGCACTGCCAGAGCCATTGAAAACCCGGAAATTACGTAGATAAGTAGCAGTTAAGTGTCGGAATCGCTTAGACCATGAAATGGCTTAAAAATTGGGTTTAGTAACCGATTAGGCCCAACAAAATAGCCGCACAATTACCTTTTGTAATCCAGTACAAAATGATAAAAATGATAAAAATGATAAGAATTAGGTTGCGTAATCGATTAGGCCATGAAAATAGCAGAAAATTGCGTTGTGTAATCGATTACACCATGGAACTCGCTCAAAATTAGTAGTCCGCGTAATCGATTAGGCTATGAAAATCGCAAAAAATTGCATTGCGTAATCAGATGGTATATGAAAATACCCATAATTAGGTGGCGTAACCGAACTGGAGCCCCCGTAAAAAGCGTGTCATCGTTTAGCCGTTGGACTACGAGGAGCCCGTACAGCGACAGGGCTGGGAATTGGCGGTTCGGGATATCTGATGAATTACACGGGGCAACGAGCAACGCGACGAATTGCGCTCGAAGATCGCAACGACCACGCGCCACAGATAAATGGACCGACGGAGAGGACGGTGAAAGAAGATGCACAGAGAAGGGCGCTTCTCGTCGGCACGTACACCGCCATTGACCCTGATCCGGGGATACGGCAAGGTGGGCGGAATAAGGTGGTTTAAACTTTAAAGGATGGTGACGCTCGGGGGTTTTTACAGTAGATGTCGACTGCCTTCCGTTTATCAATTTTAGACGTTTTAAAGGGCCGGAAAAGTCCCGATTACAGAGTATTTTTCGATCTTAAAGGATGAGGTGACTACCTGGGTTTTCACGTGTAGGTGCTGCCTGCTTTCCATTTTATCAATTTTAAACGTTTTAAAAGGTTTAAAAGTGAGGTTTTCCCAGCATCCCCGACTTTGAGGAAATGGCTTCACGCTGTTTTCACGTGTTTCACGTTTCGCCCCACTATGACAGGAGCTCAAGGGACTTGGAAGCAATTTTCTAAAGAGCTGGGTGCCAATTCGACAAGTTTACCGACTCTAAAGGGATAGTAACTCCCTGTTTTGACGTGTAGCTGTCGAGCAGGAACTATAAGGGACTTGGAAGCAATTTTCTCCCTGGATGAAGCGCGAATTAAACAATTTTTAGACTTTAAAGGGATGGTGACACCTGGGTCCTCTTGGGTAGGTGTTGACTGCTTCTCATTTCATCAATTTTAAACGTTTTAAAGGTTTAAAAGTGAGGTTTTCCCGAATTTCCGATTTTAAAGGGATGAGACAGCTGGATTTTGACGCACGTATGTAGTCGACTTTTAAAAAAACTGCGTAGCGATTTTTCCACTTGGTTGTGTGCCACTTCAACCCGAGTTGTGGACTTAAAGGCTCCGTAAATCCGATTTTCCGACGTTAAAGGGATCCAGACACACTGGAGATTTCACGCATACCTATCGACTGGCATCTACATCATCAACGCCACTATACTTTTTTGTTGTTTAAAAGCGTTGGCGCCGGCCTATTTTCGGTCAATATGCACATTTCCCTTAATTTTGCCGCGGGCGGTAGCCGATATCCATCATCTATCTCATCAGTATCGACAAATTAGACACCAAATCCCACGGTAATGACCATTTGACACCTAATGACGCGGCGTCATTGTAGCCTCGGGGGCATTTTCTGGGCCCTGATAAGGAGATAGGAGACTGGGCCGGCGAAAATTTGAATTTCTCCACCGCGACGTCCTTTTGCTTGCTTTCTCTGTATGTCCAATGGCCCAGTAGTCCAAATTACAAAAATTAGATCCCGCCATGAAAATCGGGTCAGCTGCCTTTTTTGTAAGCTGGAATTTTGGTGTGAAAGGGTAGCTTTCTGTTTGGATGAAAGTGGGTGACGCAGGGTGTCAGAATTTTGTTGCGTACGGGCTTAAGCTCTTACTTTCTCTCCCTCTCTCTCTCTCTCTCTCTCTCTCTCTCTCTCTCTCTCACTCACTCTCGCCCTCTCTCTTTCTCTCTCCTCTCGCTCGGCGTCTCTCTTTCTCTGTCTCTCTCTCGCCCTCTCGATCTCTCGCTCTCTCTCTCTCGCTCGAGGAAATGGAAGGAGCGAGCTAGCGAAACCCTTTGAGCAAGCAAACGCCAACTTGTCAGTCCCTTTAAACCCCTACCAGCCGTCCAGCTGGGTGGCAACTCGAGCGATTTCGCTTCTTTCCGCCCCCGTTTTCCGTTTCCATCCGACCCTTACACGTGTATGTACTCCCTAAGCTGCCCCCTTTTTGCGCATCGCTCCCCCTTCCACTAGCAAATCGGCGCCCAGGATTTACGTTTTCCGCCGAAATGTCCGACCTTAAAAGAGCGTGGCCGTAGTAGGGAGGGCCCTTTTAGACCCTCTTTTTTGACTCCCTATGCCCCCAGGGGCACTAATACTTTAGTGGGGCCCCCTTGTTGCCACTCTATGCCCCATTTTATGCCATCAGGAGAAGAAGAAAAGAAACCAAAAGAGCAGCTTTTAGCCCTCTGGGGTTCTTTTTGCGCATTATAAACTCTCTCTCTCACTCTCTCTCTCTCTCTCTTTCTCTCTCTCTCTTTTTTAAAAACCCATTCTTCGAAGCCTACTGCGCCATGACTAATAACGCCTCGCCAGAATTGGTCAAGGCGAAAAGCTAAGCCTAAGCCTAAGCCTAAGCCTAAGCCCAAGCCTAAGCCTAAGCCTAAGCCTAAGCCTAAAGCCCTAAGCCTAAGCCTAGGCCTAAGCCTAAGCCTAAGCCTAAGCCTAAGCCTAAGCCTAAGCCTAAGCCTAAGCCTAAGCCTACAAGCCTAAGCCTAAGCCTAGGCCTAAGCTAAGCCTAAGCCTAAGCCTAAGCCTAAGCCTAGGCCTAAGCCTAAGCCCATAAGCTTAAGCCTAAGCCTAAGCCTAAGCCTAAGCCTAAGCCTAAGCCTAAGCCTAAGCCTAAGCGCCTAAGCCTAAGCCTAAGCCTAAGCCTAAGCCTAAGCCTAAGCCTAAGCCTAAGCCTAAGCCTAAGCATAAGCTAAGCCTAGGCTAAGCCTAAGCCTAAGCCTAAGCCTAAGCCTAAGCCTAAGCCTAAGCCTAAGCCTAAGCCTAAGCTAAGCCTAAGCCTAAGCCTAAGCCTAAGCCTAAGCCTAAGCCTAAGCCTAAGCCTAAGCCTAAGCCTAAAGCCTAAGCCTAAGCCTAAGCCTAAGCCTAAGCCTAAGCCTAAAGCCTAAGCCTAAGCCTAAGCTCAAGCCTAAGCCTAAGCTAAGCCTAAGCCTAAGCCTAAGCCTAAGCCTAAGCCTAAGCCTAAGCCTAAGCCTAAGCCTAAGCCTAAGCCTAAGCCTAAGCCTAAGCCTAAGCCTAAGCCTAAGCCTAGCCTAAGCCTAAGCCTAAGCCTAAGCCTAAGCCTAAGCCTAAGCCTAAGCCTAAGCCAAAGCCTAAGCCTAAGCCTAAGCCTAAGCCTAAGCCTAAGCCTAAGCCTAAGCTAAGCCTAAAGCCTAAGCCTAAGCCTAAGCCTAAGCTAAGCCTAAGCCTAAGCCTAAGCCTAAGCCTAAGCCTAAGCTTAAGCCTAAGCCTAAGCCTAAGCTAAAGCCTAAGCCTAAGCCTAAGCCAAAGCCCAAGCCTAAGCCTAAGCCTAAGCTAAGCCTAAGCTAAGCTAAAGCCTAAGCCTAAGCCTAAGCCTAAGCCTAAGCCTAAGCCTAAGCCTAAGCCTAAGCCTAAGCCTAAGCCTAAGCCTAAGCCTAAGCCTAAGCCTAAGCCTAAGCCTAAGCCTAAGCCTAAGCCTAAGCCTAAGCCTAAGCCTAAGCTACAAGCCTAAGCCTAAGCCTAAGCCTAAGCAATAAGCCTAAGCCTAAGCCTAAGCCTAAGCCTAAGCCTAAGCTAAGCCTAAGCCTAAGCCTAAGCCTAAGCCTAAGCCTAAGCCTAAGCCTAAGCCTAAGCTAAGCCTAAGCCTAAGCCTAAGCCTAAGCCTAAGCCTAAGCCTAAGCCTAAGACTAAGCCTAAGCCTAAGCCTAAGCCTAAGCCTAAGCCTAAGCACTAAGCACAAGCCTAAGCCTAAGCCTAAGCCTAAGCTAAGCCTAAGCCTAAGCCTAAGCCTAAGCCTAAGCCTAAGCCTAAGCCTAAGCCTAAGCCTAAGCCTAAGCCTAAGCTAAGCCTAAGCCTAAGCCTAAGCCTAAGCCTAAGCCTAAGCCTAAGCCTAAGCCTAAGCCTAAGCCTAAAGCCTAAGCTACAAGCCTAAGCTAAGCCTAAGCCTAAGCCTAAGCCTAAGCCTAGGCTAAGCCTAAGCCTAAGCCTAAGCCTAAGCATAAGCCTAAGCCTAAGCCTAAGCCTAAGCTAAGCCTAAGCCTAAGCCTAAGCCTAAGCCTAAGCCTAAGCTAAGCCTAAGCCTAAGCCTAAGCCTAAGCCTAAGCCTAAGCATAAGCCTAAGCTAAGCCTAAGCCTAAGCCTAAGCCTAAGCTAAGCTAAGCCTAAGCCTAAGCCTAAGCCTAAGCCTAAGCCTAAGCCTAAGCCTAAGCCTAAGCCTAAGCCTAAGCCTAAGCCTAAGCTAAGCCTAAGCCTAAGCCTAAGCCTAAGCCTAAGCCTAAGCCTAAGCCTAAGCCTAAGCCTAAGCCTAAGCTAAGCCTAAGCCTAAGCCTAAGCTACAAGCCTAAGCCTAAGCCTAAGCCTAAGCTAAGCCTAAGCCTAAGCCTAAGCCTAAGCCTAAGCCTAAGCTAAGCCTAAGCCTAAGCACAAGCCTAAGCCTAAGCCTAAGCCTAAGCCTAAGCCTAAGCCTAAGCCTAAGCCTAAGCCTAAGCCTAAGCCTAAGCCTAAGCCTAAGCATAAGCCTAAGCTAAGCCTAAGCCTAAGCCTAAGCTAAGCCTAAGCCTAAGCCTAGGCTAAGCCTAAGCCTAAGCCTAAGCCTAAGCCTAAGCCTAAGCCTAAGCTAAGCCTAAGCCTAAGCCTAAGCCTAAGCCTAAGCTAAGCCTAAGCCTAAGCCTAAGCTAAGCCTAAGCCTAAGCCTAAGCCTAAGCCTAAGCCTAAGCAAAACTAAGCCTAAGCCTAAGCCTAAGCCTAAGCCTAAGCTAAGCCTAAGCATAAGCCTAAGCCTAAGCCTAAGCCTAAGCCTAAGCACAAGCCTAAGCCTAAGCCTAAGCCTAAGCCTAAGCCTAAGCCTAAGCCTAAGCCTAAGCCTAAGCACAAGCCTAAGCCTAAGCCTAAGCCTAAGCCTAAGCCTAAGCCTAAAGCCTAAGCCTAAGCCTAAGCCTAAGCACAAGCCTAAGCCTAAGCCTAAGCCTAAGCTAAGCCTAAGCCTAAGCCTAAGCCTAAGCACAAGCCTAAGCCTAAGCCTAAGCCTAAGCCTAAGCCTAAGCCTAAGCCTAAGCCTAAGCCTAAGCCTAAGCCTAAGCCTAGCTTCTAAGCCTAAGCCTAAGCCTAAGCCTAAGCTAAAGCCTAAGCCTAAGCCTAAGCCTAAGCTAAGCCTAAGCCTAAGCCTAAGCTAAGCCTAAGCTCAAGCCTAAGCCTAGGCTAAGCCTAAGCTAAGCCTAAGCCTAAGCCTAAGCTGCCTAAGCCTAAGCCTAAGCCTAAGCCTAAGCCTAAGCCTAAGCCTAAGCCTAAGCCTAAGCCTAAGCCTAAGCCTAAGCCTAAGCCTAAGCCTAAGCCTAAGCCTAAGCCTCGAGAGTCTCTTCAAGCGGATCAGTTATCGTAGCATTAAGGACTAGTGTTACTACAGGGTGGCCAGAAAAAAAAAGTGCCTGGTTTGCACTGAAATATCTCACTAACGGAAACGAATCGGACCATCGTTACCTTGCCAGAATGCTTAAATATGCTGGGTATGAAGAATAAACACAAGTTGTTTTTTAAGATTTTTGACGACCCCCTACTCGTTAAGAATTTTTGAACATTTTTGAAAAAGTAGTAAACTTTGAAGAGGAAAATCATGGACCTTTTGATGAGTTAGGGGGACATGAAGGGTATCAAAATGAAGCTCTCGGAGTGCGCTATCAAACCAGTGGCAAAGAATATTGATCGGTTTAACTAGCCGTCAATAGGAGCGTTCGGAAAATCGGCACTTTTTGCGGGAATAATTCCAGATAAAATTTCTTTACCATCCGATCTTTCTGATATTTTGCATTTAGCATTGGATAAATAACTATTAAATTTCGGCGTCATGGTTTTGAAAATCCCGAACAAAAAAATTTTGGCACTTTGCCAAGTCGACGGAATTTGTGACTTCTACGCTCCTATAGTTTAGAATGTGACATATCTATCTTTGGCAAGCATTATTGCATGTAGCAAGTACAAAAAGTTATGGCGACAAGGTGCTTTTTATCGTCAATTGGGAATCGCCCCTTCTGGAAAAACGCCGGTTTTCCGAACGCTCCTATTGACGGCTAGTTAAACCGATCAATATTCTTTGCCACTGGTTTGATAGCGCACTCCGAGTGCTTCATTTTGATACCCTTCATGTCCCCCTAACTCATCAAAAGGTCCATGATTTTCCTCTTCAAAGTTTACTACTTTTCCAAAAATGTTCAAAAATTCTTAACGAGTAGGGGGTCGTCAAAAATCTTAAAAAACAACTTGTGTTTATTCTTCATACCCAGCATATTTAAGCATTCTGGCAAGGTAACGATGGTCCGATTCGTTTCCGTTAGTGAGATATTTCAGTGCAAACCAGGCACTTTTTTTTCTGGCCACCCTGTACATACTAGGAATCTGCAGTGTGTCCCAAAAAAGCACCCCTCAAGGATTCGGCCGTAATACATCCGATCGGTCCCAAAATTGGACCAAAGGTGTATCAAACCCTAAATAACCATAATCCTGAGTTATAGCCCACCAGCTACAATAGTTTTCGAGATACAAAAAATAAACTTTATAATGCGTTTTTCACACGGTTTCCGTCGGAGTCGACCCCCAGAATATTAAGTGAATGAGGCTTCTTTACGCTTAGAAATTTTTCCCTGGCGAAAATTTAACGAAATAAACGCTTTAACAAGCAAAAATCGACCCGGACCATCAGCGAAATGAGGGATTCCGAGCCAGAATCCGATGCAAGTCGATGCAAAGTCCAAAAAGATGGCCGATAGACTGTTAAACGTCGCATAGAAAACACAATTTTGGCAATAACTCGAGAATCACTGTAGCATCCGGGATATAAATCAGGATTGTGGTGATTTAGGGTTTGATGCACCTGTGGTCCAATTTTGGGACCGGTCGGATGTAATACGGCCAAATGCCGGAGGCGTTCTTTTTTGGGACACCCTGTAAATAGCGATGGAAATCGTTAGAAAATTATTAGAAAGGGTTTCATATAGCAGTGATCCCGTTGATGGTCTGCAAATTGCACGCCAGGAAAGGAAACACCCCTGCTACCTTTAACTGTGATATAATTTGATCAGCTTTGATCCGCCTTTCTTGAAAAATCCCGATTTTTGCTGTTTTTATGATGACTTTCACACTGTTCCCTGAGAAATATTTTCCCACAAATCACTCCACCCATACTGATTTCCCAGAGAAAAACCGCGGGATTGCCTCGTCTTACTCCGTTGCACCCGAGCAGCAATTTCTTATCGCGCATTTTGATCGGTGCCCCCCGTGAAATCGTATAAATACTCGGCGTGTTCTCACTATGACCCACGCTATTCCCCCAGCAATCTTCGCCTCAAAATGCCGCACTACAAGTTGACATATTTTGCGGGACGCGGCAAGGGTGGGTCACTAGCAATACAAGAGACCGATAGCTTCAAAAGTTGTCTTCCAGAAATGCGACTTCAATGTCGAATTAATACCAGTTTTTGTTCTTCTAAATATGAAATACACTAAATTGCACTTACAGCTGAGGGAATTCGTCAGACACTCGTCCTGGCGGGTATCGACTTTGAAGATGTCCGGGTGACCCATGGTACTCCCGACTGGCCGAACCTGAAGCCCAGTAAGTCTAAAACAGTTGTGCTAAAGCATAGAAAATGTTCAGATACGCCGTTTGGGCAGATCCCAGTGCTGGAGGTCGATGGAAAAATGCTCTCCCAAGCCAATGCCATCAACAAATACATTGCCGGTTTGCATGGTAAGAACAGACAGTGGTATATCCCTCCTTTAAAAATGTCCTGAGCTATTTGGCCGCAAAGTGATGCTAGTCGCTGGCAGAAGTATAAAAAGAGCTATTTACCTTAGTGACGCCTTTTAAGGCCTGAACGGCTCGAATGCGTGGGAGGCCGCTGAGTTGGACGGCATTGGTATACACTATGATGACCTCTTCAACTCTTGCCGCCCCTTCTACATGACAATGCTGAAGCTGCTCCCTGGAGATTTGGTTTGGTTTCTATGCCAAAGACAGAACAAAGTCTTTCAGAATGAAGCTTACAAGAACAGCGTCACCAAGGGGCGCGACGCATTCTTCCCGGCTGTTATCAAAACGCATCCACCAAATCCCGGCCATCAAGAAATGGATCGAAACGCGCCCCGACACGCCAATTTAAGACCTCAAATGAATTTTTTTGACCAGCATTTGCGCGACAAGGTATACAATAGCTCAAAACGACCACAAAAACACGAAAAACCACGAGTTGTTCCTTGACGGCAAAGAGTTGCTCCTTAAAGGGATAGGGACAGCATAAGTCAACCGATTACGCGCGGGAACGAAAATGTTAAAAAAGACGAAAACCACAAAAAAAGATGACAACCCGAGACTGTAGCTTAAAAATGGTATTGTACCGAGGCTTCCCATAACGTGTGAATTGGTTGCCCCTTAAAAAGTCAGAGGATTGGAGTGTGGTAGATGCAGATACCGATATTTATTAGGCTGTACCATTTTTATCGTTAGATATACAGATTTACCAAAATCGAGGATAAAATATGGAGCCAATCAATCCAAGCCGACCATGTAGGTGAAGCAGGGATGGGTGGGGGTGTCGCGTACGAAATGGACAGCCTCCGGGTGGAACACTACCTGCAAAAATCGTCTTAACTTTTTTTGTTCCAAGACCGCTCAACTCGTGCCTTTTTAAGGCGTATTTATACTTAAGAAAAGGCCAAGACCTCATTGTTCCAGAGTTTAGAAAGTCGGGGTCCAACATACCTGAAGGCCATTGCCCCACTTGATGGCGAGCACCATCTGCGGCTTTATCCCGCCACTCGACGTCTTCTCGCTCACATAGCCGGCAAGACGTTCGGCGGTCCACGGAATCCCTTGCTGATACGACCCCTGATTCCAGACGGTTCGCGACCCGCAATTCCGAGGGATATCGCCGATACGGCGAATGATGCAGTCGCGCATCGACTTTTGGTCGCACCCGCTGCGGAAGACGACGTAGTTGTGGTCATTGTAGCGCCATTCGAAGAAGGCCCTATCCGGGTTATGGTAGATGCAATGGTTGTCGAAACCCGAACATCCGTTGTAGATCGCCACCACCCATTGGTTCGAGAATTTGCGGCTGAAAATTTACTAGTTTTTATCTATTTTTCAGGAAAATCGATACTACCCGGATTCCGAAGCACCAATTTCCAAAACTTTCAAGCTCTCGAGAACAAGATGTGATATTTCCGAAATACCTTATCCCTTGAGAACAATATTGTCAACGCTTGTCAAAATCCAAAGTTAGTCTAAGGCTGTAAGCTCTAAGCCAAAAAGCTGAAAAAATGTCGTCCACCCACCGTAGTTTATCGAAAACACGCCGGGCAATCTCGTCGTTACCTCCTCCGGCGTCGATTTCCCGTTGTACGACCCGCCGCGCCGAGTCCGGCCAATATCCGTCTAACAACCGAGCCTCGGCCCCCATCTGGCGCCCGATCTTTCGTTCCACTTCCAGAAGTTCGTTGAACTGCCTTTGCTGCTCTCCCTCATTCTGAATTCCATTTTCTGACCCCTTTAAAAGAGCCAAATATGTGGAAACGGAAACCTCCGCTACGGAAACGCACCTGGAAAGCTGCGTAATTGGCGACGAGAATGTCTAAGCAGCCGAGCTGTTGCAGGATCTTCGCCTAAAAGGATAAATACGCTCTATGCTTTAAACCGCTAAAAACAATAAGAATACATAATATTCTTATTAGAGAAAGAAACGGCTTAGCACTGTTGGCTCAGCACGTTTACTCGAACTCGGCTGGCAGGAGCTGAAAGAATACCTCAAAAGCATGGTAGGCCGGGAAATCGTAGTCAGAAGCGACCATAAATGAGCGCATAATTGACTGATCGCCGGTGATTCTACTCAATATTCGATTCGCCAGTTCGACCGGTGGCATCGATTGGCACCAAGAGCGGAAGACATTCTCCGTATCCCCGTTCCTCGACGTCAGCATCCGATTCAGGTTGTATAGGCCCAAATTAATGTGGTCGCTGATCGACATCTACAAAATGAAAGCCGGTGCTAATGTAATCCTAATCACAATCATGCTGTTTTTAAACTCTAAGCCTCTGGAAAAGCGAAGCCTAAACCCCGCCTTACTCAGGTCCGTGCATCCACCCGAAATCCACCCGGATCGCTGCCGGAATTCCGATCACGTCCGACAACCGGTGAAAATCGATCGGATGTCGATTGGAAACCGGGTGGATTCCCATCAGATTACGGGCGAACAGGTGGAATCCGATCGGTGTCAACCCGGCTTCCAATCGAAATCCGGTCGATTTCCACCTGCTCTCGGACGCGATCGGAATTCCGGCAGCAATCTGGGTGGATTTCGGGTGGATGCACGGACCTGAGTTAGCATTATAGAATCGGATCCTAAACCTAGCTGAGGCACTGCCAAGCTTGGCTGTAAGCTAAAAACGGGGGGCCTCAAATTTTAATCCATGGCAAAATATTTCAAACGCGATAAAAATACTCGAAAATCAGCGACATTTCAAAACTTTTCTAATAGATGTTTGATTATTTTGATTCTCTATAAATCACTTGATAATGCGCAAATTTTATCACGATAAACCGATTGGATTCCCGTATCTGGAAGACACACCTGGAAGGAATTGTAGTCGACCTTGTAGGCGAGCTGCCCGAAGGACTCCCTGATGACGCCGATCATCCGGTCGACCTCGGTGCGTATTTGTTGTTGAATGGCGGCAAGCTGGGCCTTCACCGGGTCCGGCGAACCGGCAAGTGCCAGGATGGCGTTGATAACGGTGGCGGCTCCGCAGATCCCTTGGAATGCCTTGAGCTTGTCGTTGCCGAGGGCTTGAATCAGGGTGTGGAGACCCTGCGAGGCTTGCTGGATCGTCGATGTAGACTTGCGCACGACAGCAAGCACCTGAGCAGCGCAAAAATTGTACGCAAATTTGATGACATCAACAATGATTCTTTGAACAACGACATCAAGAAGGTTCTCGTTACGGTTGGCAAATCTTACCTCGTCCGTTGTAGTTTTCGATCCCAGTTTAACATCGAGGGTGGCGAAGCCGAAATTCTGTCGACCCATCCTGAGTCCGGAAATGAATTGAAATAAAAGAGGAAGAAAAAGAAGAATAGTTGAAAAGCCTTTGGAAGACAAAAGACGCCAGATGATCGAGGGGGAGGCCGGATCCCTTCCGCAGCTCATTTCGCCCACTACCGGCCCATTTTTAAAGGCGGCAAACGAGGACAAATATTGCGCAACCATTTGGGGAAAGCAAGGAAAATCGGTGCCCCCCCCCCCGGCACATGTGAGTAAATAAAGGTGAGTATCATCCGGGGATACATGATTTGCACGTTCCGACATCAACGAGGGTGGATGGGTACTCATCTGTTTGCGCGGGGGGGACGCAATTTTGCTTATTTAGGCCTTAGAAGCCCCTAATTTCAAAAAAGTCTGAAATTTCAAGATTTAAAAATGCCGAGATTTCAGATGCGCTGTCTGATACCTTTCCTTCCTTTCTCGGATAAAATTTATTGACCAGAATGTAATGTATAACGCATACAACAGCACAAACAAGCAGAAAAACACGAAAATGAGTCATTTCTTGGCGGCAAGCAATTGTTTCTTCAGCTCCTCGATGTCATCCTTCAAGATCTTGTTCTCCGTGCTCATCTCGCCAATATGAGCGTAAAGCTGAAAAAAAAGTGCGAAGAAATAGTGTTATTGCATCAGTGGCTCAAGAATTCTGGTTTTTAACAAACGTAGGTTACCTTTTGTTGTTTTTCATTCATTGCGACGTTGTCGGCCGTCTTTGTCTCCAGCTCCTTCCGCAACTAGAATTTAAGTATAGAAAACCCATTTCTGTGAAGCCATACCATCTCCCGTTTCTCATTCAACCCGTTAATGATGGCTGCCTTCGACACGAGTTCCCTTCGAAACGCCTCATTCTGTTTCTCAGCCTCGTTCTAAAATCCGAATTCCACGCAAAACGCCAAGGGCTGACCAGCTTTTCCATCAATTTCTTATTGGCCGTCGCTTTTTCTTCCAATTCGGCCTTGACCTGCTCCAATTCTTCGATCAGACGGTGGTCCTAAAAAATTGAAAAAATTGGTATTGTAAATTGATAGTTACCATAATGCCATCGATCAGGCTTTCTTCCGATTGCGGGTCGAAATACACAGAATCGTCGATGGGGGAGACGTCTGAAAAAGAGTATGTAAGTAAGAGTACCATCTAGCCTCAGTTTTTGCTCCAAAATCCTACCCAACGGTTCCTGCTTGACATGTGCTTGCGGCTGGGGGCTGGAGTTGCTTGACGACGCCTGCGCCAAAAGTTGCGCAATATCTGGCTTGACGTCATCCTATAGAAGCAAGATTCTACACATATCTACAAACAAAACGTACTTCATTTTCCACGTCGTCAGGCTCATCCATCTCCTCATCCGTCTGCTGCTCCAGGAGTTCCGGGTCCTCGTCATCGTCTGCCATTTCTTCCTCCAATGCGCTCTTTTCCGGCTTCACATCGGGGCTTTCGGGTATCTAAAATTGCAGATTAAAACATAACACGAGATACATCATAAAACGTCCTTATAACTAAAAAAACCTGTACTTACAGTAAAACCATTTTCCATCGCCTGCCCCACGCTTTCGCTAATTGTCTTGATCATTGCCGCCGAAATCTCCGTGAAGTAATTGCCATCTACGATCTGGAATAGCATGATCAAACAAGGTTCTTTTAGTGGAAGGTCAGAAACGCTAGATCAAATACTAACCTCACAGGATTCATCTTCTCCATTGCCCTCCTCCGCTTCCAAGTCGATGACTTGGCGAACTTTTCGGCCGGGCTTTAGCTTCTGTCCGTAGATGTTCACCAACTTCTCATCCACGGCAAAAAAAGGCGGCAGTCTTCTCGCGGACCTCATCATAGAAGTTGGATGTGCTGAAAACAACAAGGATTACTCTCAAATCGTTCAAAATCGTAATGTCGAGTTGTATAATGTCAAAATCGCAGAATGTCGAATATTACATAAAGACCTCCCGCAAAACTTCTCAAATGCGATCCAAAAAATTGGCATATCGACCTTTCGACATTATAAAATCTCTAGATTATGCAATTTCGATCTTCTGATAGCACATCAAAAAAGCGCTTTCAATTAGCCCCTCTCAAAAGCCGTTTAGAAACGAACCTTTCATCAACCATAGACGCACCACAGCAATGTTCATCGACGCGGCGACGCTTCAGCTCGAACCGATCGTGCGTTTCGAAATTGCAAGCTGAAAATAGAATACTAGCCGAAAAGTGGTCACTTTTGGGTCAGCAGGTTTCGACAATTTTGCTGCTAAAATTCACTAAAAATCCCGATTTCAGGGATCTTATCGTAAATGGCGTACAAAGAATAGCTTAAATCCTTGTTCATTTTTGCCTGAATTCTATGGTCGAAATCCGTGAAAATTGGCAAACTAAGGCCAAATTCGGCCTTCGGCAAGATAAAACAAAAACATACAGGAACAACGGTACGGCTTGAATTCCATATGAGACATTGTGTGTTTGATGATACGAGCTGACGTCGTGATGGGCGATTTCCCGGCATAGATCAGTTGATTGCAGCGCTGAAATCAAGTCGTCACGAGCTTTATTTAATTGGATACCTTGCATTGCAATGCCGTTCCCAGTTCTTCATCAGCTACTGACGAAGTGCCGGGTTTTGAGCGGAGGCGGTTGATCGCCTTGTCCACCAATGCCGCGTCGATGATGAAGTTTGCCAGCGTCATATTCCTCCATTTAACGCAGTATTCATCCGTGCTAAAACAAATAACGTAAAAAAATAATCGAAACTTTCGGCGAGCAATTCCCCCCTCCCCCATTATCCTAGGTGGTTTTAGAGAACAATCGTGGATAAAAAAGTTTGTAATTAGGTTATTTTTTGGTGTAATTAATTCGATGAGTATATTTTTCGACGCTCCATCGAATGGTATTTGCAAAATACTACCGCTTGCCGGTGCCGACACGCGACGCCTGCCCATATAAAAACTTACAAGGCGTGGATGAGGAAGCCCTCCCCTTGATGCTCACGTCGCAAATGCCTTTTCATCCACGCTTTATCGCGGCAGCAGCACGTACATTCTACAAACGGGAAACAGTTGATGGCAGCCAAAATCACTTACTAGAGCAACGATATGGCTTATAGTTGATATGGGTGGCGACGTGGTCGAGAATGTTGGACACTCGACGGGCCGTTATCGGAGTCGCCAAAGTTCGTAGGCATTTCTGAAAAGGACCTTAGGAAAATTGTAAATAAAGAATACCCTGCACGTATTCTCCCCAAATGGGGTGCCAATCTCAGTCGGTTCGTCGAGACTTTCGGCCTGTGCCGCCTGTCGATCGATCACAATTTCACAATCCTCCGCCTGATCCGGGAAGCAGTTCTTGGTGACCGTCTTCAACTCGTAGATAAACTCCGGCGAACTAAAGGAGTATTTTATCGCCTAAGGTAAAGAAATCGATACCTATGCTTGACGACGATACCATGGTTCTCATGGCAAATTTGTTGATGTTGTCTGACGCACTTCATCGTCTTGGCCGTAAATGAACAGTCTGAAAAGGGAATGAGGTTATTGTAATCTTGCCAGGTATATAAGAATTGGGCCTGTGGTGGCTTTTCGAAAATAGAACGTAGCATACGATACTCCGAATCTGCTTTCAAATTTTGTCAGAGCCCGATTCCAAAAGTTACGGCCTTTTCATGTCATATTTTTAGACGTCGAAAAAACGACGTCGTATCGTGAAGATATTCATTTTATAAAATCAACGGAGAAGATCAAGGTAATGGTCATTCAGCTCCATATTTTTAAAAAATAACTTTAAGATCGCTATGGCTTTTTTGGCCGGGCTATTTGGTAAAAAACCAAACAAGACCCGGAACCAGCAAGAATTTCTGCACAAGAT
Organism: Mesorhabditis spiculigera; assembly: GCA_958295435.1. NCBI lineage: Eukaryota > Metazoa > Nematoda > Chromadorea > Rhabditida > Rhabditidae > Mesorhabditis > Mesorhabditis spiculigera. The sequence goes on along the minus strand of CATQJA010002610.1, from coordinate 289,767 downwards.
ACGCTGGGTTCGATCCCAAAACAAGACCCTGGTTCCTTTGTAACTTCAAAACAATCGACTGCTTACCCGAACACCCATACGGTTTTGATTTGAGGTGCAAGTTTGCATGGTTGATAAGCTTCTGCAGCGTCTCGGTAAGTTTTAGAGCTCGGACGAAGGGCCGAGAACAAATCTGGAAACAGAAAATTTTTCATCTCGGAAATGTTTTACCTCGCATTTGATTGTCCGCGTCAGGTCGATCAACGATTTCGGGCGTGTTTGTTCCCCATTTTGTATTTGCTAAACGGAAGATGAATATTTGAATTTCTACGAACCTTCACTTCAGCCGCAGAACGGGTGACTGTTGGCTCTGCGAAGAAATCCTTGATAATTGCATCGGCGTCCAGCGGGAAATTCTTGATGCACATTTCCTTCAAGGTCTCCGAATAGTGGCTGGCACTAAAACGGGATTGGGGCTGATTTTGGAAAGTTCTTACGAGAGATGTTGCACTTGTGCATTGCCATTGTGGGCCTGGATGTTGTGGGCGCGCATGATCGTGCTCGTCTTTGCCAACACACCACAGGCTGAAAGAAAAATGAAACGTTATTCGATGTCGATGTAGGTGTTTCTTAGACGCCAGTAAAACCGACCCGAACAGGCGAATGGTTGTTGGCGCATATGCTGTCGAGAATGGTTGACCAATGCATGAGACACCTGATCCGGTTGCGCGACGACTTCCTGGCTACATTGCTGCAAAAAAATGGAGTAAATACTATTAAGAAAGACTGCCTTACCGCACATTTATGCAGCGACGGTGGAGGCACGGAAATAGTTTTATATTGGAGATATGCGGGAGGAGAAGAGCTGCTGGCCGCTCTTTCTGCATCAGCTTTAGTAGCTGGCCCTTCGTTCGCTGCACGATGCGCAGGGACCTTTGGCACTTCCGGTGGCGGGGGACGATTGAGGGCAACGGTATGGGATGCCGGGTGATGTGATGGAGGAACGATACGGCGATGTGGCGGTGGGCAGATTCGGTTGAACGAAACGTGGTAGGGCGGCCGATAGGCTTCGTATCGACTTGGAGCGGTTTGGACCGCCGGCGTTCCGATCATGTCCCCCGGGAAGCGTCGCTTTCTGGTCATTCCAACGGCCGTCGGCGCAAGTTTCTAAAAAAAATATAGTCTCTTTCACCTTTTTTTTCGATCTCGTTACTAGCTTTTGTCAATAAAAAACAATCATCTACTAGAGTGGCAATTGTAAAATTAAAAAGTCAGACCCAAAAAGCCGTTTTTAATTCTGATACGCGTTTCGACTATGTTTTTGCGGGCGAATTTTGAGTATTTTGCCGAAAAGTGATCATTTTTGGTTTTGGACATAAAAGTGGCAAAAAAATTCCGATTTTAACGGTATTTTCGTATCAATCAGTTCGCCAGATAGAGAAGAGTGCCCTATGCATTTTTGCTAAACATTTCGAGTCGAAATCCGTCAAATTCTCGGTGAAACCGGGAAACCCAACCTTAATTTAGCTATTGTATCAGTTGGGATCTGCTATCCTGCGTCTTTATCAACCATATTGCCCATGTATCTGAGCCCGGTTCCAACTATTCCGGGAATCATTCCGAGAACCTATTTCGGGAACAATTTCCCATACAAAATTGTTTCCGGAATGATTCCCGGAATAGTTGGAACCGGGCTCTGAGGTGTAGATGATCAAAACTGACCACAAATCGATAGCGAAACTGCGGCCCAAGAAGTTGACTCCGTTCCCTGTGCCATGTCGAATCAGGAATCGGTTGCTCTGGCCGCAACAGGCGCATCATTTTCGGGGCAGAAGAAGAAGATGATGAAGTTGATGGGCCATCCGCCTAGAGGTTGTTAGAAATTGATGCGTACTATTCAAGTTGGGGGGAGGGCAAAATTTTTTAGGCCATTTTTGGGCTACCTGGCCAGTTTTTCGCCGCCAATCAAGCGCAATGATCTACTCGTAAGCAAAGCTCAGCCCAAGCTCAGCTAAATCGAGCTTGAATAGAGCTAAGCCGAAGGCAAAAGCCATGAAGCTATGAAAAGCAGCCGCGAGGGTACTTCACCCGCCCAGAAGCTACGCCTAAGCTAAGGCTAAGCTAAGCCTGAGCCCAAACTAAACCAAGCCAAGCCAAGCACTAAGCCAATACTAATACATAAGCTAAGCTCCGCCTAAACGCAAAGAAAAACTAATAAGAATGACCGAAAATGACCCGGAAAAATGTTGCTCCGCCCCAACTTGAATAGTACCAATTGATATGTTTGAAACCTCGATCACTCAAGATTTGAAAAATAGGAAAAACCAACCAGAACCGGGTACGGCGGCATCATCTCCCCATTTAATTTCTTGAAGCGAAATTGCGGCGGGGGTGGCAGTTGTTCCATTTGGCGATTTTGCTCGGCTGGATCGCGCTCTACCCTGAAAGCAAACTTACTATTAAAAGTTATTTAGAAAGTTTAGCATGTATAGGAATTGGTGATTTTATAAATCTGAGGGGGGGGGGTGGGTAAAAGCGGTTTACGGAAATTTCATCAAAACCCGACTTTTTTCTTATCCGTCGAGGCTGACTATAGATATCAAAAGTAAGGCGTATTTAGGTTGTTTTTTAGAAAATTTTAGCTATATGGAAAGAAGCAAAACCACGGAAAAAAGTAAGAAAAATGTTGTAAGTTTTGGAATTTTCTTCATTTTTGTGCAAGAAAACTCTATTTTGGGACCTAAAATATCATATTTTGTTCAAAACCTTATCTTCTACCTAAAGTTATCGTTTCAAGATAAACTTTGCGCGAATAAGTAAGCTTAAAATTCCCTGGCTCCAATCAAACGCAAGTGACAGACTGCGGAATCCTATTTTTCTTAGCATTTACCCAAAAATCCCGAATCCTATGACGAACTGCAAAAAAAAAATAGTCGAGGAGAGCGGTAGAGAAGTGGGCGGGGTTTCGAGGCTGGTAATGGTGGTGGGAGATTGCAGAAAGAGTGGGAGAAAGAAGAGAGAAAAGCGCATGGGAAGTGGAAGGGCAGAAAGAGACGCGGCGCGATACGCGATGCGCGCCCCTCCCGGGTCAAGACCCCAACCGGGCGCCAATTCGGTTAAGAACTGACGTCCAGAATAACGATAAACAAAGACATTTTGATATGGGGAAAAGGAAATAAACGAATTACCCGAAAATCCCGAATAGCTCCGGGTGAAAATCCGGAGCGTCCGCAATTCCGCACGACCGTAAATTGGTGTGTTTCGTTTTTTCAGTGTTGCCAATAAATCTGCTTAAGAAAGGTAATTTTGCAATTTTGATTGAATATTTGTTAACATCTCGACTATTTCCAGTATTTTGGGCAATTCATATAAGTAGACCGGTAGACCGGTAGACCGGTAGACCGGTAGACCGCCTTTTGGGCCAAATTCATAAAAGTAGACCGGTAGACCGGTAGACCGGTAGACCGCCTATTCGTTCAAATTCATAAAAGTAGACCGGTAGACCGCTTTCTTGTTTAAATGTTTTTTACTTAGTAAAACATTAAAAATTAAACTTTTATTATTATAATATACCGTAATTGGTATTTTAACTTAACAGAGGGTACTTTATCATGAAATCTAGCTTGTTGCGGTCCATATACTCATGTATCGGGGGCTTTATTGCTTATTTTTAAACCGGCTTTTAGTCTTTAATTCAATTTAGCTATTATTTTATTAATATACTTTTTCTATTTGATACTGTTCTACCTTCGCGTTCTTTGTTTGAAACATTATCTACCAATTACGCGCTCTCCCCCTTAATTCTCAGGCTTTTCATGTATTATATTGATTCATTCCTCGTTTAATACTTTGTTAGTAATCCGTAGTATTTTAAACTGCATTTAGTGGGGAAATACTTGAAATACCACACATTCAGATACTAGTTTAATAACATGCCGATAACTAGCGCCTTTTTCCGCGTCTTATGCGTAGTAGTTCGTGCTTCTGCATCAACTGACCTTAAATATGAAGTCAGACGTTGGTTAACGAAGGTTTTAAAGTATGTAAGCCCATCATAGTCGTGTTTTATAAGTTCCTTATGACAAAATCGCGTTTTATTTATAACACGCATAACCGCGCTACTCCTAAGCCAGCCTTGCTCAAATCGAAGCTAAGCAAACAAGCAAACAGCAACAAGCTAACTTAAGCCAAGACTTGGAATAACGAAACCTTGTGCCTAACTTCCTGTCAAGGTTTACGCGAGGTATAGCCATTTAGCATCTATTGCTATGAATGCGTTAGGTATACAAAAAGCATTCTCATTTGCTGCCGCTGACTGATGACTTGACGACGCTGGCTGAAGATTCGTCGCTTACGTCGTCGATTGAGAGCGTGAAACCATTATTTAAAGTGAAACCGCCGACTGTAATAGGGAATATACCTTTAAATTAAACTCACCGACTTCCAGTTCAAGGATATGTGCTACAAAGGCAAGAACTACTATAATAATGGTATTATTATCCTGTTAAATGCAAGACAACGCGTTAGAGGTTAGCAATCACTGCTTTACCCTATGAATAGTTGCTATTTAAAGTATTAACCAATAGTACTTAAATATGAAAACCATGAAATACTAAAGGTTGGACGAAATACCAGGAAGAAATTATTGTAACAAACGAAAAGCGTGAGAACTACGGAGCTAACGCGTTTTGAGTAGGTAACGTTTCAAATAAAAAGTACGCGCTTGTAGGATAATAGAATATTACTAAACTAATAGCTGAATATGCTTCAAATAAAGCATTTTCCTTAATAAATGTATTAAGAAACAAAAGCCGGTTTAAAAATAAGCAATAAAGCCCCCGATACATGAGTATATGGACCGCAACAAGCTAGATTTCATGATAAAGTACCCTCTGTTAAGTTAAAATACCAATTACGGTATATTATAATAATAAAAGTTTAATTCTTAATGTTTTACTAAGTAAAAAACATTTAAACAAGAAAGCGGTCTACCGGTCTACTTTTATGAATTTGAACGAATAGGCGGTCTACCGGTCTACCGGTCTACCGGTCTACTTTTATGAATTTGACCCAAAAGGCGGTCTACCGGTCTACCGGTCTCCTTATATGAATTGCCGTATTTTGGAATGGTTCAATCAGAGTAATTGATCCAGAAAGACCTGAGAACCACTTCTTTTGTCCCACATGGCTTTTGCGGATAGAGGGCGCGTACGCACGTTATTAGAGTGTCATTTGTACTGGTACGTCGCCAAAGTAGACCGGAACTATATTCGCACAGCGGAAACAGCTAAACAACGAAGGTCGACCGGCTACGGCATAATTCAAATGACGGAGCACCGTAACGAGTAGCATAACGTACCATCTCGTTTGTCTAATCGATTGCCTTAACTGAGTAAAAGCCGAATGCTTAGCAAAATAAAGTTTTTAACTTTTCATTTCTATTTTATCGTTTTCAGCGTACTTTTATACCCATGTCCCGAAATTTTGTTGTTTCCCGGATGATTTTCACCAAAATTTGCTTTTATCTCGAAAATATGAGCTCGGACGGAAAAACAAAACTCATATTCAGAATCTACGCACAAAAGTACCTTAATTCAAGATCTTTTATGCCGGAAACGAGCCTGAAGCTCACTTAAATACTTAACTTTTAACCTCGAAAACTTCCGACCCTATAAGCTCTAAAATCAAACTACGATTTCCATGATTTTGTGCGCAAAAGACGCGCCGTGTGTTCTTCTACAAATCGTATAATCGCAAATTTGCTAATAACGTCGAAATTTTTTTAAATCGGCCTTTTTTATCGCAATCCCCAGCTTTTTTTCGGGCGCCCGGGGGCCCCTATCTCCGCCAGCCTTCGCCCCAATGTGGTGACCTGACCACCGTAGCCAGGTCAGCCCAGCCCCATTTTCCCCCACGTAATCGGTCCAAAAAATCCGCCCAGCGATAATACGACACAATCCGTCTACGAATTCCGTAATTAGTGTACTTGTACTTCGTTGCAGTTTTAAGTAAGGCTGTATCCGCTGTGATTCGCGATTTTAGGGTACATAATAATAAAAAGGCATACCCCGGAAAATTTTGAGTAAAATTCTCCGCAGGTGACTCAATTTCTAGTTCATTCACGCGCTTTCTATTTTTTCTGGTCAATAAATAACTTGTGGTTCAGTGCCAAGTTTATTCTCTGTCAACGGGCAACACATTCATGCTTTTTATTCATCGAGAAAAATTCATTTGTCGGCCTTGACAAGAGCGATTGACTTGGTCTTCGTGACGATGTCGAGCTTCTTGGCACGCTGCCAGGCCTGCAAAAAACGCGGTTGTTTTTCATATATCTATTATTTTCAATACGTGAAAAAGTGGCTTTAAAAAGCTTACCACAAAAGCGTTGACTGGCTGGTTACCAGTGACGGCTGTGTACTGGGTGTAGACGAGCAACAGGCCATCTCCCGTTTTCAACTGTTCATCCGTACTCTCCAGCATAATCTGAAAACACGCATCGTGACTTTATTCAACCCAATAGGTATCTCTCAAGATTACAAATTTCTATAGATTCTAAGATGCCGAATTTTGAATAACAACCTTAACAGTATCCTTCGGCTTGATGAGTCCGGCGCAATCGTGAATCAGGCAACGCTTGTTGTTCGTCGCCTTCAGCTGAACTCAGAAGAAGTTCGTCAAGGACGATGGGCATTACCTTGTACAAGACGGGAAGCGGTCCAGGATTCTCGACGGCCAGCTTCTCATGCCACTTGTTCTCGGCCACCTAGAAATGCTTGCTTTCATTGGCCATTGTAAGTAGCAAGTGCAAGCAACTAGTCAAATCAAGATTTTCGCGATATCGCATCCGGAAGCGCCTACCGCGATCTTTAGCGGCACCAGCTTCACATCGTCTGCATCATTGGCATATGGCGGGAATTCTGCGTTATTTGTGCCCATTTGAAGATTGGCAGACAAGCCCTGCCAAAATTCGGCGGCCAAAAGGGGCAATAAACGTTTTTTTTGCCCCAAATTCATGCAAATTTCTGATGAATTCAGATGAATCGAAATGCGATAGTTATAACGGTGCACATAGAATAACAGGGACTGCCGAAAAAACATCGAAAATATCAAAAATGCTGAAATCGGTTCTTACACCCTGAGTTCTATCAAAGTTTTTGTATAATAAACTTCTAAATTGCATTTCGTTTGCTTCAGACTACACGGTGTCCCAACCCCCCCCCCCCCTTGTGGTCCGCAGTCGAGTCCGATTTTTACGTTTTAGGTATCTATCGAAAGCCATCGGAAAGGCGAGTCCAGCACGTCTCACCGATTTGTGCAATGTCAGAATTTTTTGCTCGATCTTGACCTTTTTCACTCAAAAATGTCACGCCTTTTACCCTACTAATACTTTTTACTCTATTTAACCGGTTCAGGCGCTATCCAAGCTGTGTTTTTGCAAATGGCTTTCAAAAACTGTCGTTGGGCTGCCAGGAAAGGCAAAAAAATCCTTAAATGGTAATTTTTGGGAAAAACCTCTGGTCAGAAAAGCATCATCCTCATCCATCAGCAGCATCCGCACTTTTCGCAAAAAGTATTAGTAAATGTAAGAACGATTTAAAAAATTTGAGAAGCGGGTAGCGTCCTGGAATCGCCTTTTCTGTAGCCTTCGTTGGATACCTAAATCGTGAAAATCGGAGACGACTGCGGGCCGCTAGGTAGGGTTTTTTTGGGACACCCTGTGGATTTCGACATGGAACTCGATTTCTCCATGGAACCATCTGAATTTTTTTTCTTTTGGTATACTGTTCATGGTTTCTCAGATGGAGCTCGCGAAATATCAAAGTAATTTAAAAGTATTACAAATGTTGAGTATCCCCCCGTTATCTTATGTGTACCAAGCAAGTTCCACCGCCATGTTATGCAAAAGATTTATACCGGAATCCAAAATCCCAAAAGACACTTTGGTGTATGATGAAAGAAGGCAAAAATAACACAGGGTATACAGTTGTCAGTCAATGGTCACAGTGTTCCGTTCGACAAGCCTCAACTCTTCCAACTCATCCTTCAGCACACGATTTTGTGCGGTCGCTTCGCCCAGCTGCGCGTACAGCTGAAAACAAGACAAATATAGTTTGAAAGGTATATATAATCTTCGAATAAATACTATTTTACAAACTTTAGAATTCAACGTCGAATATTGCGATACCTTGGCCTGGTACTGCTTTACGTGTCGAATCTCCGTAGTCCTCAATGCCAACGTTTTTTCCAGTTCCGGCAGCGTCGGAATCTGAAAAATATCGTCGGTGCTAATCACTTGAGTGGAGGGGGCAGTCCTGAATTGGCGGTAACAGGTCCCGAGGCGCTCGGATTAAGCTACTTGATTTTTAGCTTCAGCCTAGGCTTAAGCCAAATATAAGTAAGCTTACCTTACGTTAAGCTCCTAGCTTGTTCAGCTTTAAGTTGCCTTAGGAGGGCAAAAAGGGATAATTTTGGGCTTAGCTTAAAACTCAAGCTAAGCTTAGGCTTCGCTTTTATGAGGCTAAACGTAAGCTTGGGAGAGCACCTCACAGCTCCTTTAAGAAAATATGCCAAAAAAATTATTACCGGTCGTATTTTGAACTGAGCAATTTCCGCTTCTCGTTGCTCAATAGCACGCATCAACTGCGCAATCTCTTCAGCCGGCTGAAAATACGTAGCAAATTACGAAAATTTTTCAATAAGATACCGTAAGGGAGGCGGGCGGTTCCTCCTTCAAAAGCCGTGCCGGACGTGTCTCTTGTGGAGTTAATGTTTGAACAGGCTCCTAAAAGGGGGTCTCAAGATCATATACTGAGCGATACCTCGCGTATCTGAATCGTCCTGCATGGAATTCCGACCTCTGGCTTTAGTTCCTTTGGCTGTACAGGGGTGTATTGTGGAATCTCATAAATCTCCAGATCAGAGCCATCGTCGCCAATGTCTGCATCAGAAAAAACCGGCTCTTCATCCGAATCTTCGACATCATAGACAGGCGTCTCATCCAAAATATTTGTCTGAAAACATTCTTCGTTTGCACGTGCCTACAAAAAAAAACGCGGAAAAGCAGGTGTTTCGCGCAGGATCGATACCTTCGGGGCGAAATGCTTCGGATCGCCGTCAACTCCATCGTTCTCATGCACGATGGCCGCGATTTCGAGGTGTTGTAGCGGGAAATTGCTTCGACTGACGGCCTTCAGCTCTTCTTTTCGCTCTTCCTCACTGTAAATCTCTATAGGGGAAGAGTTTAAGGGCACCCAGGCTGCGTCAGTAGTTGTGTAATGAACTCCAACACACCATCGGTTTTTGATAAACTCTACCTTATATAATTTTGAACTTTATCTCTGTGTTCGATAGGGGTTATTAGCTCTCCTCTAACAAACGGCGTTTTCGGAATTCCGATATAAAATTCGAGCTTACGAAGTTAAAGCTGGTTTGACAAAATTTTGGTGTCCTCGACAAATTCCGAATTATGTCAAGTCCATTTTATCATGAAAAGTTTGCAACCAAAAGTACCTCTTCTCCCTCAAAACAGCCGAATCCAATTGATGCTTCCATTTGGCGTGACTGCCGCCCGACGATCGGTTTTGGCAAGACTGCCCGCATACTGAAAAACAATTTGACAAATAAAATTTTCAATTGCCAAATGCTACCTGTACATTCCACGGCCAAAAACGTAAAATGTGTATGGACGTGGCGCAGCAAGTTGCGTGCATTAACGGCTTTGTTTCGAGACTCGGTTATACAAATCCCGCAGTCCTGAATTACGTTAAAAATTGTTTTTTTTAATCCGACGATTCGATACCTGGCATTTGTTTGGGACAATAATCGGCTTGTCTTCAGCATCATTACGTTTTGTGGTTGTTCGTTGAGGGCTATCAACTTCCATGACATCGCTGGCTATCTTCTCCTCGTTTCCACCCGCCCTTGCTCGCGATGGGCTCGTAGGAATTTCCTGGATCTCAGCGGGGTCCCCCTGGTCTTTGGAAGCCTAGAAAATTTCGGTGCTTGATGGGAAAAAGAAAACGAACGAGTTTCATCCTCATCCATTCCTGTATTTCGGTGCTCCGATCGGGAAAACAATCGTCGATGAGGGTGAGAAAGCTGCTCGTCATCATTTCAGGACTAAAAAACAGTTTTTAGGTTTTGGGTCGTTTTTGGTCATTCTATACTCTGGGCTCGGATTCGGCTCCGGTTACTTAAGCTGAGCTTACGATATGCTTAGCTTAGGCTTATGCTGAGCTTAGATTTGGCTTTGATTAGGCTTTGGGTGGACTTGGAATTGGCCTAAGCTGAGCTTCGGATCGGCTTAGGCTATACTAAGATTATGGGCCTGATAAGCCTAGATAAACAAGCCTGATATTTGCTGGGCTTAGGGTTAGCTTAGCTTAGGTTGGCGCTGAAGTATCTTGCTAGAATCCCCACCGTTTGTCGATGATCGTATAGTCGAGTCCGTGATGTTGGGACTCTTGATGTCGACGCATATTTGCCCGATGGTTGTCACTTCTGACGCAATCTGTAAAGCGCGATTTACAACGCAGAACGGGGAAAACGAACGGCTGCAATGATAGCGCTTCATCTCGCAGTGTTTCCAAAGATGAGCCACCAAGTTTCGAGGGGCATTCACTGGCAGTCGTGCCCCACAGTCCTAAAATCCTTATTGCAAAGGGAACTCGCAGCTAACCAGGCATCTCGTGCTCCCATTTTTCTTGAAGCCATTTTGAGGCTTGGGGCTGAACGACGTTCGCTTTGACGTACGGTGCGGAATGTTCTCCTGGAATGCTTTCTCAACCCGGAACTGTTAAACAAACCTGATTGTCGACTGTATCGGCTTTGCGCAGCCACTTTTCCGCAACAGTACGGTAACTGTAAAGGCCATTAAAGGGTTACTTTCGTAGCAATAATCTCGGAATTTCATAATGTGAAAATTTCAGGATCGCGAGATTTGATAATGCCGACATTTTGCATCAGCAAATCTTACGGAAAATTGTCCGAAGGACAATATGGACAACATGTAGTTCGACATTATGAAAATCCGACAGTAAGAATTTCGACATTATCATAGCAAATCTTATTAAAAATTCAATGCATTACTCACCTTCCACCGGTGATGACATTCACGTGAAAATCTGTTGCATGACATTTCCCGATGTGGCGGTCGACGACTTCTTCTTGATCAGACTGAAACCAGGCTTCAATAACCGCCGCGCGCCAAATTCTTTTTATTGAGTCTGTCCAGTATTAGTTTTTATAGTTACCGATCGATAAAACATTACACCGCATTAAAATCAAAAATTTTGGCTGGTGTCGGTCATATTTCATACAATTTTGACGGTAAAGCTAACGTTTTTCAAACTTTACTATCTTACTAGACCGTACCAAAAATCGACATCCGGAGCATTCGTACACTTTCTTGTCGGCTTTTTCGGGATGTTTTTCCAAAACATGAGCCGTCAGCCCTTCCGAGCTAGCCATGCCAGAGTAGTGGAGACACAGCTGAAATCGGGAAAGTGAATATTTGATGGTGATATATACCTGACATCCAGAGTTCTGTTCCATTTCGGCCGACGCTTGAAAAATAGTGTTTGACGGCGTCGTCGACAGTTAGAGATAAACTTGAATAAGCAGACTTTCTCGAGCAAAAAACTCAGAAGAAAGGTCAGCAATTGATAAAGGCTCGGTGTGAACCGCATTAACGAAAATTTACGATGCCTTATCCGCCTGCATTAATGAAATGTAAAAAAATTACGCGATCGATCAGCGGGATGGATTTAGTTCTACCTTATATACATCTGCTTAAAAATGGAATGAAGCATCTGTCCGTTACATTTTTTTATCTGTTGACCGATAACGCAATTCAGTACATCGACGGGTTATTTCCCAAATCCCAAAATCGAAATAGCAGAATGCCGAAATATACAGCCCTTGCTAACATCCCCCAATATTTCGTCTTTGTGAAATGTCGACATCATTAGTTTCGGGATTATAATAGCCAATCCAAGCCGACAATCCAGGATGAAAACAAGCAGATTTTGGCGATTTTTTGCTGGCAATTGTTTTCTCCTGATTTTAGTGCGAAATTGTCATCATCTTGCTCTTGTCTTTCGAATTTTGTATGATTTATTCTCCAAATCACAAGGGTCTCCATCGTCTAGCATCACAATCCGACCGTAATATATTGGCATCGGCTCACTCGTCTCTTACCTAAAAGAATCTTTTTAATTCTGTACCCGGTGATATCTACCGTTTTCCTTTGCGGCGTTGGATTGGGGGTGCTGTGTTTTCTCCGTCATCTGATGACGGCCGTTTTCTAGATAACTTGACGGGCCCTCCTTTTCGACTTGCTTGCGGCTCTGGGCTGAAATTTTGTTGGGTATTTGATAGCGTTGATTTTGGCGTAGAACATTCCGCCGTTTTCTATTAAATGTAGATTTTTACGAGTCTTAATCCGCTTTTTATGCTCCTCAAAATTGCGAATATTTTTGATTGCTTATTAGGATGGCATAATCAGTGATTATGAGGATGTGAGGTCTTTAACACTTACCTCACAATTGGCGCTTTGACCTCGTCTTCTAGTGGCTGGAGGAAATCGGCGAACGGGTTGACAAAAAGCTGTTTCTTTGATTTGATGAGCTCATCGATATATGATGTCAGATCTTTCACTTGAAGCGGATAGGCCTTTCCGGCTATTCCTTTTAAGCTTTCAAGAAGTTCTGGTGTCCTGAAAAGCAAAAACTTGATATGATACATCTATATATTGATATGGTACATGCTTTTACACGCACGGTTCGTCAAGTTACAAAAAAACTTACGTATTGTCGACGCAAAGCTCGGAACGCTGATGATGTTTCCTGCCAGTATGCGCGGCAACAACGGTCGCCGTCTTGGCCGTGTAGGGGCATTCTGAATTTTGTAGTGCTACTTTGGCCGGAAGCGATTTCAGCATCACTGCCTTGAAATGACGGCCGGTTAGAATTAATATTCGCTTACTTACCTGTACAAGAAAATGGCTGGGCCGCTAAATGGGTACGTAGATGGTCGAGCAATTTCCGGGCGGTGGCAACGGGGGTTGGGTAACAGACATGGTACACTCCGCAAATCTAGAAAGGCAACTTTTTGTTCCTTGTCCTAGCTTATTTGTATTCCCTTATTTTAAACTTAAATCGAAACTTTTATTTTATCCTGCGATGCTCTATCGAATGTCCGGTTAATATCGGACCCGTACCGTAAAAAATAACAAAAATATCGACAATTTTGGGCCTTTCAGGCTAACGGGGAGGAGTAAAGCAAAGAGTTGCCCTGAAATCACCTTCAAAATCCCCGCTTTGTTACGGGAAATATCGAAATTTTAGCCCACCACGCATTTATTTTTCTCAATCTCCATAGAACGTTCAGGCATCGGCCGTCGAGAATTCATTTCGGCCCGAAGAATACAGCTAAAAAATTTTGGATCGATGGACTCGGCTAAAACAAATCGATGCAATTTGAAAAGTGTTTTTGCAAGGATCGCAAAAGTTGACTAACCAGATTATTCCACGTTTTCGATCATTTTCAGCATGAAAAAAGTAAATAGTCACTTTTTTCTGGCAGCCCTTGAAAAGCGCTTCAGAAACCTCGACTACCCAAAAAAAAGAAAATTCGCACATTCTTTATTTTGGCACGCGGTTTATTGGCTTTTTTCCTCCAAAAATATTGGATTTCTGCTTGTTACACTATCGTGGGTATACATATAAAGCATTAATGACAAAATCCGGCCGAGAAAGTACGCTACCCGTACCTCCGTTGCATCTTTTAGCTTCGCTGTAGGTCCAAATCTTGGCTTTCATTTATAACCACTGATTTTTTTAAGCAATCCGATTTTCAAAGCGTAAAAGCCGCCTGATGAGTGGCTTGAGCAGCTAGAGGAGGAAATGAGGTTGAGGAGGATCACGATCAAGAAAACATGTGATGCCACCGCGGCCGTCCGGTCCCGCTGGGTGGGTAGCATCCGATGACGACGTGAAATGCTGCAGCCCAAGCCATATGCAAACGCCTACGGCTGCAAGAGGCAAAGTTGAGCGATCTAGAGAGCTAGCGAGGAAAATTAGCTCAGTTTACTAGTTTGAGGTAAAGGTTCCTTAACGGGGGGGGTGAATCAAATTTTGTAGTTTTAAAACTATTCTGCTATTTTGAAAATTTCATCGGCCGAAACGGCAAAAATTATGCCAAGATATTTAGTTTCATTTAGAAAAACCCCCATCTATACAGTAATTTTTAATTAATAAAAACAGAAGAGATTATAGTACATAGACAGTGAGTAGCTTTATTCCGTGAAAACCGAGACAAGGCTCAAAAAATACGGGATGCGTTAGCGGCGGTTTTTCAGTGCTTCAACTTCGTCGCTGAGCAGACTATTCTCAGAGGTGATGCGACCGAGCTGCGAATAGACCTGAAAAGGATGTAGTATACGAGTTTCATTGAGCATAATTAAATCAGTGTTTAACTGAATTTTGCTGTTTTTCCATACCTATATTATAAATTATTTGGGCTAAAATTAAAATTCATAGTTTATTTTTGAGCCTCTATCGAATGACATTAAAAATTGAACACAAAGTATCGACAATTTTGAAAATTAGCCCTTAGTCCATTTGAAAAATTAGGACTTTCAATCCTCTATCTAAGGTTCATTTTTGTTTTTGCTATAACTTTTTTTAAAATACGTTATTTTCAGCTGTCGATGAAACCACTAGGATCTATTTTTGATGCTTTACCAAAAGGCTCAAAAACCCCAAAGCAAGAGCGAACATCTCCAATTTTTTGGGCCCTCGGCTGGCGGAGGTAAGGTATTCCTTTGTACATACTTTCTCCTGTTTTTCTTTCAACTCGCCCAGCTCCACCTCCCTCAATTCGAGCTCCCTTCTCAGCTTGACCAATTTCGGGTCGGTCTGAAAACGGATAAACCTAATCTTTTCCTTGGGTCAAAACTACCATTGCCACTCGAAGCGTCGCCAGTTCGGTATCCTTTTCTTCAAGCACTTTCCGGAGGCGCTGGAGCTCAGCAGCCTGCTGAAGCTGAACGAAAATTGGTATAATAAAAGAATTGATAAATACCTCGGTCATCCTAGTGTCTTTGACCGTCCCTCTCCGTGAGCCGCCATCATCTAGAAAATTCCATATTTTCACCCAAACGATAGAAATACCATTAGGTTCCGTTTTGACCACACGAGCCGAGTCTGGTCTGACGATTTTCCGGGGTTCCGATCTGGGCTCCTCCTGGGAAGTAGAGTGCTTAATGGAAACCGGAAATAGGCACCGTACCTTAACGACAATTGTTTTCTTGAAGACGGTGCTAATGGAGGGAGTGGAAAAATCAATTGTCGCTCGTTTCTAAAATGGTGCTGTGAGGTTTAATCTACTCATCAAAGCTTCGACGGTGCTGGTTCATTAACGGGGGGTATGGATGGCCTCTTCTTTGATACCAGTATTATAGATTACGTTATTTTTAGCCTTAAATCCGACTCGTAGCATATTTTTTTCCTAGTAAAACGAGAACATCGAAACCGACAGAATTCCGAATATTAGCATCTGAACGTCATTTTAAGGGCTATTTTTGTTCTTTCTAGAACTAGTTTTGGTTGCAGTGATATGGGCGGTAACTAAAGCTTAGTATTTTGAAGAACTTAACCTACCTTTTTCGAAGCATTCTTGGCCGATTCACCGCGTGTATCATGAATCCTTGCAGCCGGCTTTCCACCTCGATTCTTTTCGCCGGATGGTGTTTTGTGATTGTTTGAGGGCTGTTCGGAGGTGGCGGGTGCTGTCGCCGCAAATCGAGCAATCTCCGCCTCGAGCACCGTCTTCAACACGTCGAATTTGGCCGGAAACGCCCGCTGGGCAAAGGCAATCAGTTTGTCGTGCTGGTCTTTCGTCCTAAACGACCACGGACATCAAATGGTGCTATTTAAATTGGGGAAATTGTAAACTTTTTTGATGAATTTTGGGAAAGTCATTCCGCTTCGTTTCTTTGGGGCATTAGGCCGCTGCGCCCGGGTTTAAGATTGGGATTAGTCCAAAAGTCCAGATCATCAAGATCAAAATTCAGAAACGAAATTACCCCTTGTAATCGACGACGGGATGGTTAAACTTGTTGTGGTGATAATACATCAATACCCGCGTGCTGCTCCGATATCCACATTCTAAAAACAGTGAAAATGGTTCGAAGGTATTTTTCTACCGCAGCAGACATACGGCTCGTAATCGAAATGTTCTCTGATGTGCTTCCATACGGAACGCCAATCAGCGCCTGTTTGCGAAACTTTCACACCACAGTCCTAAACATGAGTATTTCAAAACTATAAAGGACTCTTTACCTTGCAAGTGAGCCCCGAAGCTGGAACACTCTTTCCTCGTTTCCGTGTCGAGCCCTTGGTCGCCTTTGGTGTGTATTCTGTTTCCAAGCCCTCCGTTCCGCTATCATCTTCCGATTCCTTTGCGATCTCTTCTGCTTCTGGTTGCCCTTCATCCAATCGTGCATTTTCGAGGCTCGTATGAGCTGTCTGATCCATCCGTCGCCGCTTTCCCGCGGGAGCATCGTCATCGTAAAATGTTTCCAATTCTTGGATTTGCGACGGGAACGCGCGGCGGGCGAATTCATGTAGTTCTTCCTTCTGTGCGTCGGTGCTGCAATATAAAGCGTTAGCGGTCAACAATTCGCGGTGTTAATGCACTTTGGGTGGGGGCCGTTTTTACTCTAGCTATGGGCGGCTGCTAGGCTTGTTTTTAAACAAGCTAAGCTTTTACGAAAGCCAATCTGCCCGTCATAATACCGACAGCCATAATTCCAACAAAAGAATCCCGACAGAAAATATCGACAGCCAGAAAGCTCAGATTTTAGAACCACGCATGGGTGAAACGGCCAGAAATATTGCATTAGGCTGTAGGGATTATAGCTGTCGGGATTATAGCTGTCGGGATTTTGAATCCCGGGAATATGGCTGGAATTCGATAAAAATTTGCTTACATTGTGGAATCAACGACCGGCTCGGATTCGGGGTGCCACTTCCTCATGTGCAATCGGGTGCTTTCTTTCCTCTTTGTGCGAACTCCACAAACTATAAAACCAGAGATATGCACCCCTTCTGACGAAATCCCGACCTGTACAGCCATATGGTTTGAAGTCAAAGTGGTGTCGAACATGCCCCCAGAGTTTCTGCGCTCGGACGCTCGGCGCGCCAGCGTCTGTCAATTGCACGCCGCAAACCTAAAATTCTCCTTTTTTCCGATTAGTCCAAAATTCCCCAGTAAATTAGTGGTACGTATTTTAATAATGTTTTTATTGTTAGTAAAATTTAAGTATATTGAAAGTGCAAAAATAAGGAAAACGTAGCCACAGTTTTTGGTTGAGATTTTGTTCCAAAATGGGCCATTTTTGGTCGAAAATCGATATATTTTGTGTTTTTTAATGAAAATTTATAAAGCTTTTACATTTAAGAACTCTTAAAACATTTTATCTATTTAGCTTTGAAAAACTGGATCCTTAGACAAAAAAGTTGGATCCTCCTTCCCCGAGAACGCGCCAACCTCTTACCCCCCTCGATAATGCCAAAGAACCGAACATTATGTATATAAATATGGTTACCGTGCACTTGTTGCGCTCGGCGGTACCACCATCGTTCTGCTTAGTAGACGCGCGAATCTGAGTCGGCTGCTCAGCGGGATCTTCTGTAGCGTCAGGACTCGCCACCGACTTCCGTTTCCAATGTTTAGAGCCTTGGGAGGGCGGAGGAACGATCCATTCCTTCAGCTCTTCAAATTGCAGTGGGAAATTTTTGCAGAGCGCGGCACGAAGAACATCCTGTTCTTCCGGTGTGCTAAAGTATGAGCTATGAACAATGGTCTAACCAGTCTCTGCCGACTTTGATAATAGCAAGTGACTTGAAGCCCCGATTTAAACGACATTTTTGTGAACAATTGCAAAATTTGTAATTTTTTTAAGCATATAGGAATTCCTTCTTCATTTTTGAAAAATATTACGAAGTCGAAAATCTGCCAAAATCCTCATGATATCGGCATAAAAGTGAATTTTGTAACTTTTTTATTTTGCTTATTTTGCCTTGATAAATGGGTTGCAGATAGGGTTCAGTTTTTATAAGGGAAGGGACCTTTTTAATCTCCCGTATGAGGCCCACCTCTTATCTTGAAAGTTCATCCCCGACGAATTGTGAACGGTGCGCAGGTGGTTGCCAATACCACCTCCGTGTTTGTGGCGGAATCCGCAAACTGAAACAAAGTGGCGGTTTAAGCTTTTCGGAGTAGTCTGCAGCCTTATTATTGTCCGCGGTCGAGGATGCTAACGCGAATCTCAAAACGGACCGTTACACTCAAATCCCCTGGCGTCAAGATGGCCGCGTACGTGATCGATCAGACGAATCAAGGAGATGTGCCGACACTTATGACCGCGAAGTGTCACTCCACATTCCTAAAAATTAGGGATAATATTTTAGCTAGGGATTCTGGCGCCTACATAAAAATTCTGTCTTTCAATACAACAAAAAAACTACCAGAGCAGAGCAAACAAAAAAAAAACGTACCATACACTTATTCAGCGCCGCCTTGTTCTTTGCATCACTGCCATGCGTTGAGCTCTTTCGCTTTCGGCTTCCGCCAAAAATACCGCAAAATCGTTGCTCCTCCTTCTTTGGTGGCTCTGCCTCGGGGTTTGGCGCATCATTTGGCATATTTTCATCCGCAGCAACTGGATCCATGTTTTCGCTGTTTTCCGTATTTCCGGGGTCAGCTCCTGAGGCCCCGTGGCTCCCGGCAGCCATTATGTCGGCAACGCGAAATTGGTTGAAACGCGGAGGGGTTGGTGAGGTCGTTTTCTTGGCAATCTAAAGACCAGTTCAATTTCCGGACAGCTACCTACCATTTGTTTTTGCAGGGCAAGCCATTCACTCAGCAACGCGCTGTTGTTTGGGAAACACTGGTCGACCAGTTTCAGGGTTGACCAAAACGTTTCCGGATCACTAAAAAGGGCAAATAGTACACTGATGAAACGAGAGAGAGAGAGAGAGAGAGAGAACGAGAGAGAGGGCGAGAGAGAGAGAGGGAACGACAGAGAGGCCGAGAGAGAGTGAGGGAGAATGAGAGAGATAGAGAGTGAGAGTTAGTGTAAGAGAGAGAGAGGGAGAGCGAGAGAGTGAGAGAGGGTGAGAGAGAGTGAGAGCGAGAGTGAGAGATAACCGAAAACTCGAATTTCTTAGCAGCTTTTAACAACTCACCGCCAACCCAAAACCTTCGGATTCACGCCAGCCGTATCCTGATGAGCCAACAAATGTTGAACCACGCTCTCTTGCACGTCAGCGCTGAAGTCGCAGACTGAAAATAATGGCTTTTTTTAAAAAAAGTGTTACCAACCATTGCAAAGATAGCGCCGTCGTCCATAATGCATCCACGCGTGCTCATATAGAGCGGAGAGCGTTGAACTCGCCATCTCTTCCTGACAAACCTAAAGTTAAAGATTTTAATTTATTTTAGCTATATTCATCTATGACATGGATGACTGCAAGGCTAAAAATACGCTTTTGCTTGAAAAATTTTCCATTTTTGTTAAATATGTTGATTTTTCTTGGGTTTTACGCAACGTAATCAATTTCTTGCCACTTTTCAGCTTTTTCGACCAGTCGTTTCTATACCTGGGGCACGTGAATTTTTACCTCTTAACCCCTTTAAAAAGACCAACCTTGCAACTCTCCGATACCGTATCCTTTTGCAATGTTTCGGCCAGCTCCGGCAATTGAGACATCGGCGTTTCTGTCTGCAACGATCCGGTCATTCTCTGAAATTTCGTTGTTGCGATCGATAGCCATCAAGGCCGCGATTAAAAACCAGAAAAATCAAGGATTAGAGAATATTCTGAACGATTTAATTTACCCTCTAGCTGGAAGAGAGGCCCCAAAAATTTTTTAGCAGAGCCCTAGACCCGGGATAGTATCCCCCAGAAGTTCGAAAAATAAGTACTTAAAATCTTAATTAAATCGGTGTTAAATATGTATTCCGGACTTATTTATTGTTGCCATGGCTTTTATACTACATTATTATTAACAAAAATCATATCTATTAGTATATATTCCAAAGCTGAATCCAGTGGCAGCAAAAAAAACCGAAATATCGAACATATAAAAAAATCAGGATCAGGAAAGAGTAAGCGTTTGCGAAGAGGCCAGGTGAGAGGTCTGCTCCAATTTGCTTTTGCGTTAATTTTTAAGGAGGTCACCGGCAGATGGCACGACGGCTGTGATTAGGAATGATACGAATTAGGATGGAAGTGATAGGCATTAATGGGAAATAAGAATTCAAGTTTTTATAGTTGATTTATTCTCGCACCAATGTTCGAACGTCGGAGAACACTAATAGAGTAGAATCAAATGCCAAATTAAAACCAGAGAGCACGAGGATACTATAGATATATTCCTAGGATACGAATCATGGATAAAGGTGAAAAAACTCAGAGAATCGTGAAAACCGGGGATACCAGAAGATAGTAAGAAATTTGCGGTAAAGGTTGCTTAACGGGGGGGGGGGGGCGGACGACCGCAATAATGTCTTTTCCTTTATAGAGACTTTAGAGAGATAGAGTTGCACCTGTGCAAGCACACCATCGAATCAAGCAGAGCAAAAATTTCAGCCCGAAATTCGATTATCTAAAAGCAGGACTTTATTTGGCTTAAACGGCACGTTCAGGGACGTTTTTTGGAAAAATAGCAAAGATTTTTGCCGCGGCCGGGGTCGAACCCGGCCCCGCTCGGGAGGCGCGGATGGATACCAGTCAGCCACAGCTACAACCTGGCGAGGGGATGAGGGGCGCCCCACGCCGCAAAGGAGGGAAACGGCCTGTCACAGCACGGGCAGGCAGTGCGCGCGGTCCCTACGTCCATAGGGTGTATACGTTGGAACGAGTATACGGCCCCTCCCTGAGCGTGCGTTTTAAATGCTTGATTAAATTAAAAAGAATTAAGGTTTTCGGCTTTTTAAAAAATTAAAGCTTGTTGTATTATTTTTTGACCCTCCATCCGATGGCTTTTCCAAAGAAATTTTTTATCAAAACAATTTATTCCTGTTCGAGCACCTGAAATCAGGCCTCTGAAAGCGTCCGAGAGACCAGTGAGACAACCCGGACTGCTGTCGTGCCATTCCCTGTAAAAAATTCAACGATTGCGATGGGCTTACCGCTTTTGTCCTTTGGACGTAACGCCTTGGGAAGAAGTGTCATAACGAAGAACCGTTTATAACGGCTATTAAAGCCGATGCCCGTACTCGAGACCCAATAAGTACTCGAGGAGAAGCCAATCGGGACCAGCGGATTCAGATCTGGAATCAAAAGGGTGGCAGCATCAGGAGTGCATAAGCCCAATTACAGGGTTCTGAACTCACAGTCGTAAGGGATATCCACCTCAAAAACGGCAAAAATCCCCACGAATATACAAAGGCACGCCGCTCCTGTGGGAACGATAAACTGCAAATAACAGCTTGGAAAAACTGCGTGGAATTTAACCTTAGGTGTTTTAAGTTTAGAGATGAAGATTTTATAAACGAAAAATAGATTTTCGACACACCAATCCCGGCAAAAATTTGCACCTGCAAAATGACGCACAAATAAGCATTGACTTGCTGCTTTGAGCGACTACGCGACGATAACGCGCCCTGTTTCTCGATGTTGTGAATGAAGATAAAGATTGATAATCCGAGTTCTGCGGCCAGAAAACAAGAAAACCCCAAGAGTAATCCAATCTGAATACATTTTTTTTGATTAACCAAGCGGCCAAACATAGATCGAAAAAATTGGATTCAACGCCGGGCAATAATACGTTGTAATTCCAGGGTCCGTCATTAGGTATTTGCGCTCCGGAAACTAAAATCATGACTTTTCCTAAAACTAGCTGAAAGTCTGGCCTTTGCAGCAAAATATTCAATCGCCGCTTCTCCATCTACTTTCCCAAAATAGGCAGAGAAGAATATGGACAAGTCAAAGACGGCGAAAAGGAAGATCTGACACCACAGTCAATCGAAAAACTTGCCCAACCTCCCAGAATAAAACAACATTTTGGGGAATCGACTTGATAAAACGTGACACGGCCATCATACGTCTACGCAAAACGCAACCCATTCCGAGGAAACCCGTGAATAGGAAATAACAATGCAGGGGCTGAAATCGATGCAATTATCCGGTAAGGGTAAGGGTAGGGTACCCACATAATAGAAATCTTTAAGGATAGGTATCGCGAATATCGGCCGATAATTAACGGCAAGCACCGGAAAAAGGGGCACCGTGTTGCATAATAGAATGGTGAAGTCGAACAAGAAAAGGAACGTCTGGAATTTAAAATTATTTTACAAGCTTACGTTTTTTGAGTGTCTTCCGCGCTTTTAGAATCGGACAAAGTCTACCCTGAGCAGAATTTTGCGCTGATTCCGAATATGGTTACCGTTTTTGCGGAATAACCTATTTATCTTATTTTATCGAGATTTTTTCCGATTAAGATGCACTAGCAGCTTTTTCCAAAACCAAGTCCGAATGTTTTTGTGTCCATCAACAGTGGCTGATTTATGGATTTTCCGCCTTACATAGCTCATAACTTTCAAGAATCGGCTATTTCGCAAAAACCGCAACCATATTCGGAATCAGCGCAAAATTCTTCACATGAGAGGCTTGGTCCCAGACAAAATCCGGACGACACTCAAAAACGTCTCCGGGTTAGTAAGGAAGCGAAGGCTAGCTTTCTTACATGCATAACAAATAAATAAGGCAATAAAGGCCGCATCGCACTGGTAGACTGTGTCCCAATTACGTATGCCGTTGTGAAATACACCAACGGGACGAAGACCAGCGCGAATTGCTTATACCAATATAGGATGTTTGCCCAGGAAGTGGCACTTTCGAGGATGGTAGCCATTCAGAATTGTTGCAAAGGAATCGTGGGAATTTTAGGGAAAGCCGGCTCATAGACTCACCTGCTTGCATGGTTTCGTAAACGACGGGGAAGAAGGCTATTTGATCCCAAATGTCTCACTGCAATATTTTGGATTCACCTGTGGTTGGAGTGGGGGAATTGGAGAATCATTTTTCAAAAAAAACCCGTTCATTTTTCACGAATCCCAAAGATAGTTTCGAGCCCTATGATATCCTTAGTTTGTGGAGAAGCACTCTGGTTCAGACTTTTGAAATATTTCGAGGTCTAACTCCGTCAAAATCCCAGTAAAATTGGCAACACTTAAATGTTTATTTTTAAGGAGGATGAGCAAGAAAAAGCCGGCAAGCACCTGCTGGCTAGTGGTTGCAGGAAACTTTCGGGAAACAATACAATTCGGCGACGCGACCTATAAATCAGAAAAGGGGAAGCATGAAAGACGAAAGAGCTGAAGCAGAAACATCAGCAAAGCGAGGAACCGGTGACTAAATGTTGCAAATAGCTTCAGGCTCTTCAAACCAAAGTCTGGCTACATTGTGCTCCATTCAACCTGATATTTTCAAGCCCATTCAGTATGGTGAATTTATGCTAATTAATTCCGGGATTTCTAGCAGTCACCACGCCCTTAAAACGCAAATAAAAAGTTGTGGTACCGGATTTTTTTAGTCACAGCTGATTTTCTCAAAATTCAACTTAAAGGGGAAGAAGTTAAAGCTTAGGTCTCGTCGATTCGAAGTCGATTCTATCCTTCCGAATCCAAAATGATAAAGAACAGAACTTTAGCCTCAGCGATTTGAAAACTAGATTTGCATACGGTAGCGAATTCCGTTCGCTGCTTGACGAAGAAAATCAATACCATTGATAAAAATGGACGTCTATCGTGCTGGTGAGTTTTTATGTGGCTCTCTAGAAAATGTTAATTAGGGCAGCAGCACGGCAACAAGCTGTTGATCCTGCTGATCTGCAGCTTCTCGGCCATCGTATACTGGACGTGTCTTCACAGACTTGGAAGTAGCTGTTTTTTTTAGACTATGACTTCTCTTTGAAACTGTTAAATATGAAACATATCCGGTTCTTCAGTTGACCCACACGATCAGAAGCACATCGGGCTAGAAGAAAATCCTCAATCCCATGAATCGCCCCACGACACCCTCGGCTTCGATGAAAATCAACTTCGACACGCCGAAGACGACGATCTGGATCTGCGACGGCAGCAGAAAATTGGTGCCAGCCCGCCCGTCTGCAACACCAAAGGATGTCAGACGGCTGCTCAGACATTCGTACGTTTGATGGTCTATTTAAAAAAATCTTCGGTAATACGGTTTTATAGTTATCATGCTATTTTTTAGGGGAAAATTGCGTTATATGGTCACTAAACCGATTTTGGATTTTTATATACCAAAATGCTCAGCAGTTCGAGCTGGTTCAGGATCAGTTGAAAAAACTATTGGGAAACACTTCTGGAGCGAGATATACCGCTTCAAAGTTGGCGAGTGTCGTATATGGTCACCGAACGGATTTTCGATTTTTATATGTCAAAATGCTCAGCAGGTCGAGCTGATTTTAGATCAGTTGAAAAAACTTTTGGGAAAAATCTCTGTCGCGAGATATCTAGCTTACAAACCGTCCATTCAGCCCCTGAAGTAGTACGTAGTACACCAAAATACGCCAACTGTACCTCGGAAAGAAACGGAATGGTGGAGAATTGCCGTTTCATGGGTAAAAAAAATACATTGTCAGGCAAGGTGGGCCGTCGCTTCGGATGGGCTGCCGCTCCACTCTTTCGAAATCGGGGCGCCTGGCCGCTACGCGCGCCTCGGGCGCCCCGATTTCGAAACCTTGTACGAGCTCGCGCCCATCCGAAGCGACTAGGCCCCGGGTGGCACGAAGCCTTATTTTTAGGCTCAGATCGAGTGTGGAGTGTCAAGCCAAACGCTTATCGCACACTTATCCATCTTCCCCCTAGAACGGAATTTCCGGGGCGAAAACTTGGTATATAGGGGGCTCATTGAAGACTAACTTCGAAGTGGTATATCTCATAAGTGGTATATTATTGAACGTACTCCCATGAGTCAGGCAAGGTGGGCCGTCGCTTCGGATGGGCTGCCGCTCCACTCTTCCGAAATCGGGGCGCCCCGGCCGTTCGCCGGCCTTGGCGCCGGATTTCGAAACCCTGTACGAGCTCGCACCCATCCGAAGCGACTAGGCCCCCGGTGGCACGAAGCCTTATTTTTAGGCTCAGATCGGGTGTGTAGTCTCATGCCAAACCCATTTCGAACCCAACCATTTTTCGCAACACCGAAAACTGACTCACCGGGGCGACAACGTTATGTAGTGGGCCGGGGTGACGCCAAACTTTGTAGTGGTATATCTCGCTCCAGAAGTATTTCCCAAAGGTTTTTTTAACAGTTATAGAATCAGCTCGGCCCGCTGAGCATTTTGACATATAAAAATCGAAAATCCGTTTAGTGACCATATACGACACTCGCCAACTTTGAAGTGTTATAACTCGCTCCAGAAGTGTTTCCCAATAGTTTTTTGAACTGATCCTGAACCAGCTCGAACTGCTGAGCATTTTGGTATATAAAAATCCGAAATCCGTTTAGTGACCATATAACGCAATTTAGCCTTTTTTAGTTTTAAACGCCAATTTTAGCATTTAAAAAACTTTTTTTTTGCATAATGAAAACTACCAAACCGCAAAAATATACGGCATAACATTGACACGCATAAAAAATTTGCTAGGTCGTTATAAGCTACATAACTCCTCCCATAAGCACGCACCCCCCTCCCTAACAACCTAGAACCGATGAATGTGATTGGTTTAATACATATTTTTGACTATAGAAAAGCATCATCCTCCCTTCGAGCAACCCGTGCAACGACTTCTTCGACTTTGCATGCGGGAAATGGGTTCAGGTATGCAGGAATTTGTGCCTTCAACCCAGGTTACCTGCTTGCAGGACAATCCGTTGAAGCCGGGCGATATGATGACCGGCACGCCGTTGGGCCTCGAAGCTCTGCTGCACACAAAGATAAAAGGTGGGTAGAAGGTTCCAGTACCAAAAATGGCCGATTTTCGACCAAATCCACCTTTTCAACAATTTTCAAAGTCTTAGATAGTTTTTTATCCTTTTCTACTTATTCAAGCTTTTAGAATTCCTCGTCGCCGTCCCCCACAATGCCTCGGCCACCCACGCGGATCGTATCGTGCACAAGGTCTACAACATGTGCATCGAGACTCAACATGGAGGAGTCCAGTCGGAACCTTGTTTACAGCTAATTTTCAATCTTCCAGACAGTTCCGCGAGCTTGTGACGCAGCTGGGCGGGCCCCCATTCACCGCCTCATCTCGGCCATCCTACGCAGAAATCATTCGGCTGACGGGCGGTGATGTGTTCCCCTTCTTCCAGCCGATGCGCTATTTCGACGGCGAACTCCTTGGAATCGTGCTCGCCCCGATCGCCCAACTCTTCCCCGAGCACGTGCCAAAACGACGGAGCTTGGTCAAGAAGGTTGCATATCAATTGTAGAGGCGAAATTCTGATTTTGCAGCTATCTCTGCAATTGGCCGCCGACTTCGGGTCGACATTGTCTGAAAGCCGGCTCGAAAAGGGCCTCAACGGCTACATGAACCTGCTCACCAAGCTTGAAGCTGTAGGGTTTTGAAGTGTTATAGGATAACCTAAGAAAATATCTAGGGAAAAATAGTTTTCAGGCTCGCCCCGGCGACAACGCGCAACGCTTCTTCAACGACATTGGAGAATTGTCGGCGCGATTCCCGAATGTAAGTCAAATTATGTCGGATTAGAATTTTGAGATTTAGTTACACCTCAAAACACAGCTCGATGCCCATCTCCAGCATTTCGGCACCAACTTCTCGGTCATAGTCCAACGGGCATCGTATTTTGAAAAGGTATTTCCTACATAGATCGAAACTTGCTTGGTGCTTTTCTATTTATATTAATGCTTTTCCAGCTGACCCGAATCGTCTACGATCAGCCAGAAGAAGTGCTCGAGGCGCTCGTCATCGAGCTGTTCATCTCCCGATTTGGCGAGCTCGGCAATTCATATCACGCTCTTTGGCAGGTATTCCAATTTTTGAAGCATATTTATAAAATATGCTATTTTTGCTATACTTTAAGTTATAGGAATCAAAAACCACTGGTCAGGACGTTGAGAAAGAGTGCATCAAGAAGGTACGATGGCCATGTTGCTCGTCTAGCCCATTTTTAGGTGATCGAATATCATCCTCGATGGGTGGATTCGATGTCGCTGAACAGTGTATACGATCGCGAGGATCTGAAGAGTATTGTGGTGGAGTGGTGCTCTTTTTAAGCGCTAAAATAAAAGTTTTTAGGAGCTGGGGCTAAAAGTCCGCGAGGCTTTCGTCGAGATCGTCAAGGAAAATCCTTGGGCTGACGGTGGAACACAGGAAAATGTTATTGAAAAGGTATTTTTAATCGGACTTCTTGGATAGGATTCCTTAATCAAATATATATGTATCTCGATAGATCGATTTATCGAATTGCAGGTGAAAAACATGACGATGCACGTGGGCGACACGTTCGAGACCTGGACCATGGGCAATGTCGACGCTTTCTACAAGGAGGTTGATTTAATAAGAGATTTTTAAGATAAAAATTGGCTCTAACTGCATCGCTTGTATTAACTGACCATTTCAGTACACACCTGCCAACGTTTCCAATTGGTTCGATTACAAGAAAGCCGTGAAAACGTTCCGCCCATCGCCAACGCTTGCCAAGGTAGCGTCGCTGGACGGTTTCCCATCGATAGAACATTTGGTTCTCGACTATTAGCGACCGTTGAACGAAATACAAACCGTTTTATAGCACTTTACACAGTTTTTCGACATAAAAACAATGCCAAAGTTTTAAAAAATTTCGAAAATGTTTGGCTTTTTCGTCAAAAATGTGTCAAAAAACGACTTAAAAACCTAATGGAGTATAGAAACCAAAGACGAAATGAAACCATAAAAATTCCCTAAAGATTATTAACAGGTTTGCATAGGCGGAAAAATAAACATTAGTCCCAGCAAAATGAACTTTTAGAATGCGTTCCGGGATACGCAGGCCGTCGTCAACGCGTTCAACGCCGGCAGCTACATTCGTGCGCCCCTTCCCGGAGATAAAAACTTCCCTTTTCAGAAATCATGTGGGGAATCCTGGCAAAACCGCTGTACCATCACGACGCGGCGCTGGAACTGCTCTACGGGGCCATGGGATTCATCATTGGACACGAGCTGACGCACACATTTGATGCGGATTGTCAGTGGCAAAGAACCCCGAAATCACAATGTCCGATTCAGCCATCGAGTCGGCTGGACCGCACCAAATCCTGATCGGCGCCGAAGACAGGCAACAATTCGGTGCCCAGTTGGCGTGCATCGAGGAACAATACGGAAACGCCACGCTACCGCTCAATTCTATCAATGGGACCTTTTCGGTGGGATTCTACACTATGTCCAACCCATTTTTTCAAAAAAATATTATGAAAAAGTTTGTGCTGAAAACTGTTTTTTTAATGACGGTGCACGTTTCTAGTTTTCGTTTTTTTTTATTAATTGCCATCTCACCTGGTAAAAATCCGGGCCCGATCGGATAGAATTTTTGGGGTACTATGTTGTTTCACCCAGGTTTTCATTCGATTCAGCAATCCGGCGAGCTGACCAATGGCGAGGCCATCTCTGACAACATGGGGCTACGCACGGCTTTTCGGGTATTTCGGCATTGATTTTTCTGAAACTCAACTGTTAGGGATACCGGAACGAGCGCAAGCGCCTCTACGGCGACCAAAGCTCTCAATTGCCCGGCCTGCAACAATACACGCCTGATCAGCTCTTCTTCGTCGGCGCCAGTTTGGTGGGTGACAGTTGAATCTATGACAAAACCTTTGAAAATACACTAGCCGGCCAATCAGAGATCTTTTTAGTTCTTTTGCGGCGAAGAAAGCGATGCCCGGCTGATTTCGCTGCTCACCAACGAGCACCCGCCGATGAGAACCCGTCTCAATGAGGTATTGTTATAGATTGGCCGCTCGCAAGTGCCCTTTACAGATGATGAAAAACTCGCAGGAATTTGCGATGACCTACAAATGCCCGGTAGTCATGCCAAGCCTTTTTACGCCGAGTTATTTTTCAGCTCGGCTCTCCGATGAACCCGGCGAAGAAATGTCGCGTGTGGCGCTACAAAAAACACTGAGAAACGCTCGACCGTCTCGGATATTGTGATCAAAAACGCTTAACCGGAAACCGTGAATTTAGATGCCGATCGGCCAGCGCTGCATCGTCTTCGTGCATCTACTCGAAGCGCTTCGCCAAAAGCCCATTTTTGTACACGTGCTGTATTTTTGTATTGATGAGAATAAAGAAGGCGAGAGCGTCTTTTGAGCGGCAATCCTGAAATAGACTGCAGCCTATTGAAAGCACGCTGTATCCCACAATATTCTGTCATATTTTTTCCAAATAAACAACGGCTTTATTCCTGCAATAGGATAACAAAGTAAAGCTACGGCAGGGACCCGTGCGCAGTTTTTAAAGACAAAGTGTAAACCGTGCAGAAAGGGGAGAGCGGAAACATGAAAATAAAGCAGGGTAACAAGGGGCGTTTAATCGATATCAATGGTTACTATCGAGGGCTTGTTCTTGTTCTTCAAAAGTTCCACCTCGTCCTTCAGCATCTTGCACTCGGTGCTCAACTCGCCCACGTGTAGATACACCTGAAAAAAGGTGGCATTGGAATGGACTTGAAGAGCATAGACGACACAATCAAAACGGAATAAAACAAAAACCTACCGCTCGTTGTTTATGACGCATCTCCTCCAGCTCCTCCTCCTTTCGCTGCAACTCGATACGCGTCTGAGTGCTGTTAGCCTCCGCCTAAATGGAAAGCGTTAGCAAAACTATTGAAAATGAAATGCCGAAGAAATCAAAGCTTACCAATTCGGTGCGCAGCATCCGATTTTCTTGCTCCTTCACCTCGAGCATGGCCTTCAGCTCTGCAATCTCTGCCGCCGCGCGAGCCTCGGTCTGAAAAGAAACAATAAATCCGGTTAGAAATCAATCCCACTCAAAACCCTTGTAAACCATACCTGAGCCAGCTGGTTGCGTAAGATCGCCACATCATTGGCGCTCTGCTGGTTGCCGTGCCCGCGGAAAGAAGCGGAGGTGGCGGCGCTGCTGCCGACTTCTAAAAAAAACTGAAGCAAAAGATTTTGCCAAACCGCTAGTGACTGGCTCCTGCTTGACGAGCTTATGTTCGGTAGGAGCATTCGCGGGAAGGTCGTTGAACACATGGAACAGATCCGAGAACGGCACCTGGAAGGGGGATTACAGAAACTACGAATGTATTACTGGTTCATGGCTGGTATCATTCGCGCTGGATGAAGATGGCCACAATGCAGAGGTGCTCGGCTGCTGAGAATTACCTAATAGACATAGTTATCATAATAAAGATTACCTGAGGATCAGTGTCGTCATCGATGTAATAATTGAGCTGCTGATTATTCAGTGGCAAATTCCAGTCGGTCGAATTGCGCGGCTCGAAGCGATTCAGCCATCCCCTCAGCACCTCCTTTGACAGTGAAAAGTTGTTCATACACTTCGACATCAGTTCATCGTAAAACTCGGCGGTGCTGAACCTGATTTACGAAAATCAGAGAGTAATTACGTCTCGAGAACTATGTTGTCCCCACATTTGTGGTCCACGTTGACACGCCGATAGAACGAAGAACGGTTCTTGGCCGGGTAGGCGCAAACTAAAAAAAGTTAATGATGGCAGTGCCAAAGCACAAACCGGCGCATCTAAATGGGCAGTAGGTTATGTGGGTGAGCGTGTGGTTGACGATGCTCCTCGACATCAGCTTGTCGCTGCCAACGTTCGATTTGAAGCCGCACTCCTGAAATGAACGAAATTATTCTGTAAATGACAACACAAAAAGGCCAAATCCGAACGCCAGTTTTCAAGGTCCCATGGAGCAAACCAAAATCCTAAGCAATAAAATTCAGCACGGCCTTTTAAAATAACGCAAAATTTCACTACGTCGAAATCCATTGCACAGGGATCCCACTAGACCGGAAATTTAATAGGATTTTAGTTGCAATTTTCAGTTGCAGTTCGAAAGCTTTCGATATAACCAAAATCGTGCGCTTTGGATTGAGTGCATAAAGTTTCAGAGTCATAAGATCATCCCGTATTGGTGGCTGGCGCAATGTATTTCGGAATACCCAATTTTCCGCATGGCGCTATCAGTAAAATTCACCTTGCACACGCGCGGCCCATTCATCCCACTTGTGCCACTAGTTGAATTCGCCGAGCCCGTGGCAGCCTTGTTGAGCGTGGCCGAGCGGGGTTGCGGGGCGGACGTGCACAGTCCATCCTTGATGTCCTGCAGCTTCTCCAACTGAGCATCGACGAGCGCCGGTGTGATGGCGAACCCGTTGAGCGTCTGCA
The DNA here is from genome assembly GCA_958295435.1 of Mesorhabditis spiculigera. NCBI lineage: Eukaryota > Metazoa > Nematoda > Chromadorea > Rhabditida > Rhabditidae > Mesorhabditis > Mesorhabditis spiculigera. The sequence continues at coordinate 258,377 of CATQJA010002610.1, read as the reverse complement.
GGCGCAATTCCGCGCAATAGTCCGGTGTGCTAAAAAGGAACTTCAAATCGAAAAAAAGCAGATTTTCCCGAGAATCTACATAGCTCAAAAACCAACAACGACTTCAGCTGATGGCCATTCCCATGGTGCACGACCCGAATGTGGTTCGACAGGTTGTCCTCGGTGTGGCAGGCATGTAGGCAGACTGAAAAACGGTCGGTGGTCTACACGTATATGATACCAGAGCATTTATATGCCTTGTGCCATGTGATGTGTCGCATCGAGTGTTCGACAAGGCCTTTCACCACTCTGCTTGGGGCATCGATGTGCAGCCGGTGATGGCAGATCTAAATGTCGGTCGTTTTATCCGCCGGTGATAATACCCTCACCTTACAAGTCCAATCTTTGACACGTGGCACTGCTTCAGCAGCTAGCGTCAGGCCGTCCGACTTGAGGTTCATGTGCGTGATATCCAAGTGGTGCTCGCAAACATCTACTTGAAGGGGGTAGAGGCGACGGCAGCACTCTTTCAATTGAGCGATGAATTCGGGCGTGCTAAAATAAAACTATTTTTAAAAGGGCGACTGATGCTCACCTTTTATCCACCACGTCGCCCTTTCCGGCGTGCATAGCCTTGATGTGAGCGGAAACGGTGTTCTTGATCTTCGACTCATGGCCGCATTCTAAAAGCAACGAATAAACGTCAAAAAACGTGTCGCACCCGAACAACAAAAGGGCCTGGCAGAGAGGTGAGTCCGCGCATGATTCACCAATTTTCGGGCATTTTGGTAGACGGATTGCATTATCGACGATGATGATCCACACAACTAAATGAGAAATTAATGAAATTACTGCAGATTCTCACTTACCAAGCATTGGTTGGCGACTGCCTGACTGGCTGGCACTTTCGGTGTCGGCACATCCGTCATGGGATAAGCCAGGGCACCATTAGCAGTGGAAGACTGCGGATGTTGACGCTTCCGCGACGCAGCCTGAGGCATTGCAGCATTGTCCGCCTAAATACGACGTTAATAGCCCCGATAATGGTCAGCCAAACCGTGCCGCCACCCACAAGAGGCTGCAGCTTCTCGGCCATCCATTTTTTCAACATCTTGGCATTTTTCGGATAGCAGACTGTCGCCTCCGCCATAATATCCTCAACCATCTTGGCGTCACTGAAAAGACGAAATGCTTAACAAAAACTAGAAACACCATAACTGCTCGCAAAATATATTTTCGAACGCCTACATCGAATCCTCAATCACGTGTGGCTCGTTGGGATGCGTTGAGTCCAAGTGCTTTGCAAGATGGCTTCGTGTGTAGGAGTGCCAACCGCAAACTAGGCAAGTATTGGTGAATCCAGTTTATGCTTACTTTTGCAAATGTAGCGGGCAAATTTGGCGTGAGACCAAACGTGGCTCGACAATCCGCTCGGCGTCACATCTTGGTGCAGCATGCTGCATTTCTGAAACAAAGTGTTCGTGGATTTTCGAAAATCTTAATATAAAACAACCTTCCCTATCACTCCTCAAAGTCTTAATTAAAATCTCACTAACCCGGCACTTTTCCGATTGGTAATTCTTGGAAACGTGACGACTCTGAACTCCCGGTGCGCTTCTCCGGGCTTTGTTGGTGGCTTGCGTTGAAGTCCTTGGCCTGCTCGAAAACATCGAAGCAACCGTTTCAAGCACCGCGGAATTGACAGCTTCTTCGTGTTGCGGAAAGCACTGCCTGGTCAATTGTTGCAGTTCCTCTCGCCGATCATCGGGGCTGGAAATCATATCCGTTCACCATTATATTCCGAAACAAAGCGCAAAATTCATGAAAACTCACATAATTGACAAAGACAGGCCACGGTCGTGGGCCGTTGTGATATGGCAGACTACCTCCATGCGATGCGCATCTTTGAACGAACATTCCGAACAGCGTTGCTGAAGATAAATAATGAAAGCCGACAAAAAAAATCTACCTCGAACGGCTTATCCGCGTGAATCGTGGCATGTTCCACCAGCTTTGACGCCAGTTCACCGTCATAAGAGCCGACATCGACTTTGTCGTCGCAAATCTAGAAATATAGGAAAATAGTGAGACGCTTAGACGATACCTCGCATCTGTGCAGCTTCTCCTCTTCTTCACTGACGATAGGATCGGTTGGCGGGGTGCCATGATTCGAGTCGAGAGGCTGGAAGCAGACCATTTCAATAGCTCGATGAAAGGAGTGAAGTTGTGTGCTCACTCCATATGAATGGATAGTTTTCATTCATTTATGTGCAGGGCACAAAAAATTAATCGGCGCCATCTGCTGACCTCGGTTTTGCAACGCAACTGATCGCCATCTGCCGGTCCGAACAGTGAGCTGACTTCCGTGAGGACTATCTTCTCAATTGGAACGAAGAACTCATCAGTGACTACATGTTTCTAAACTTAAATAAAAGGATAATCAATTCAAGCGCACCGGAAGCTGGAAGTACATCGGTATTGGCGAATCTGAGGAACCGCAGGGGCTCGCAGCTAGCTTCTTGACGGGCGAAAGATTTTCGTCAGAACCATTTGAGAGCGATGGTGCGACAACTTCATGGCGCTTCAAAAGCTTCCGCAAAGCGTCCGCCATACTAAAAAAAAGTTAGTAATGTGAAATCCGCGAAAAGTGGTGAAGTCGGAAAGCTGAGAAAAGTTTCCTAAAAGAAGAAGGTGCTGTGTGTATGATAATTACCTACAAACAATAAGCTCGTAGCCCAATTATTTGGAAATAGGAAATAGGATAGGAAAATATTATTTGGAATTGTTACGAAAGCTCGGGTCGGGGATTGCCGGCAGAGACCATTCGCCGCCGTGATGCCGTGACTTTGCGCCCGGGACGCGGCTGTCATCCCGGCGGCAAGCGGTCTCACGAAAATTCAAAAAAGCTGAGCGTTTGGCCTGATTGTACGCGTTGCTCTCATTGCGGGCGGCGAAACCGCTGCCAGTAAGGGCGGCCGACGGCAAAGTCGTGGCGACCGCCGTTTGGCATTCGCCGCCACGCCCTGGCGAAACCACGGCGGATTCGCGGCCTACAGGAGGCGAATGCCAGACAGCGGCATCCCGGCAGCGGCATCCCGGCAGCGAACGCACGCCACATTTCCCCCTGCGGAAGCTATTGAGACCTTGTTTTATTTCGGTTTTGTGGAAACTTTTGCAAACAGAATATTCGGCATTGTCCCCGAAAGTTTTTTCCAGGAAAAATCTCCGAAAGGTTGCGCACACGACGAGGCGTCATGGCGCCGGAGCGCGGCGTTCACTAACATGTGTTGATAGGTGCATGGTGTATAGTGGCGTAATGCTTTGTTCGCAAGTGTATTTTTGGCCTCCAACGCGCGCTTTTGAGCAGCGCTTTTCGCTTTGGAGGCCGAGTTGAGCTATCGATGGCCAACGTGTTCTTTCAGAATTGAGCCCCTTGACTGCCGCTTTTGTCAAAGGGCTCAAAATGCGTCATTTAATCGCAGGACGGGGCTTTGAAAAAATCGCGTGAAAATTTAAACTGGTTTCGAAGATAGGTTCCAAAAGACCGAGAGCATGTTAGCCTGTTATCGCCATACTCGCTGATTCCCGTGGCTTGACGTGCATGCTTTTGCATGCGCCGAGTCGAGAAACATCATTATTTGGACAATGCAATAGTAAACTTTTGTGAGGTTCGAAGGAACGCGCTTGGTGTAGTTGTGGGAGGTTTTGAGGGACGCGGGGTGTGGTTCCGAGAGGTTCCAGCGAGGGAGAGAGTCGGGTCGAGGGGTGGTAGAGACGCCGCGCACTAGAGAGGGCACAGACAAGGCGCCCGACTTCAGTGTCGTTGCAACCGCGTTCCCGCCGCGCTATGGATCCCCCAGCACAGTCCCCTTTCAGTGGTGACACACACATGCATGAAGGGTAGCACAAGGCACGAGACACAATCACTTACCAGGACGCATACGGCCTTGCGGGCAAATAACGGTGAGTCTAGCCCGTCGTAACGTATGCGCATCGCTCACGTTCGTATTACTAACTACTCGGGAGATAAATGGTTCCCGGGCCTTATGTGTGCGAAACATGCGGCCCGTCACTTGCGCCCGACACTTGCGGAGGCGACATTTGCGGCCCGTCCTATTAAGCCCGGTTTTCCAATTTAAAATTAAAAAGAGAATTGGTAAGGGTCTCAAGCATCTTCATGAAAGGCAGGCCGTCGCTTCGGGTGGGCTGCCGCTCCCGTCTTTCGAAATCGTGGCGCATGGCCGCTACGCCCGCCTCGCGCCCCGATTTCGAAACCCTGTACGTGCTCGCACCCGATCCCGAAGCGACTAGGCCCCCGGTGGCACCAAACTTTATTTTCAGGTAAAGGCCAGGGGTCAAACTAGCAAAAGCGTTCAGCAAACTAGCCTGCCGGACGGTTAATAGCTTCAGTAGTGTGAATAACCACAGCTTTGGGCAGCAAATCTCGGGCCGCAACTGTTGGGCGCAAGTGACGGGCCGCAAGTGTCGTGGCACCGAGATAAATATGTACCTTTGATTTGTCAGTTGTTAGAATATCCCAATATGCGCCCCGTGATAGACGTCCTGCAGGGTAAGTAGCGTACTCCAGGCTATATAATTTGAGGTGTGGGTCCTCGCGAGGGGTAAATGCCTCCCCTCCCCAAACCAAAGGGACCGAGTCTTGGCAAAAAAGTCATCGTTAGTCATTGGTCATGTTCTCCAAGTGCCTCCACCTCCAAGTCAACTCGAAGGGGAAAAGAGCTAAAGCTTATTGTTAGCTCTCTTCGGATTCGGATAGAGCGTGGTCAGTAACCCCCAAACTGATAAGAAAATTATGAAAACGTTTCAGTTTAAATTATTAAAACTAACTTTGAAAGTTTTTTTTTCCTTAGTAAAAGGGCCGCCATACTAAAAAAGCCAGTAATGTAAAATCCGCAAATAGTGAATTCGGAAATCCGAGAAAAATTCCCCAAAAGAAAGAGATGCCATGCGTATGACAATTACCTACATACAGTAAGCTCATCTCTTATTATTTGGAAAAGAAAGGAATTGGCGAAAAAAGAGTGCACGGGGATTGAGGGCAGGGAGACCTTTTGAGAGCAGGGTCTTGGCGAAGACTCGGCCGCGGCGGGAAGCTATTGAAACCTTGTTTTATATGGCTGCCTGGAAAGTACACCACCATTTCTTACACCCTCTGGAAAAGACGCCCTTGATTTAGCTAACAAGGGAACACGGCTCGTCAAAGGGCACTTTACTACGGGGAGCGCCTATTGCCCTCCGGGCTCTGTGGGGCGGCGCCGCCCATATTAAAAACTCAGAAAATCTACGTTTTCTTCTAATAACTTTTTGTATACTATTTTGAATCTTCGGGCGGCGTGGGAACTTGGTAGAGAAAAAATTCTCTATCGAACTGTGTGGGTCGCGACGAGAGTTCTCACCTAAATAAGGAGATTTTAAAGCCTAAAGTTCCCGAAATTTTCGATCCAGCTGGTTTATGGCTAGTTTTTCGGCCTGTTTTTATCAAAATACGATCAAATCTCGCTAAAAGGTTGGGTGGAGTCACGATACATGCTTTTGAATTAATGACGGAAGTTCTGGAAAAAATCACCCCTTGTCCGATGGCGATCCTAATATTTCGATGCTAGCACCCCACCCGGAAGGATTTGAGCCTTGTATGGCGGTTTTCTAGGTAATTATATCAATTTAATGTAGTATTAATCGCAAAACTGCTGAATTATGAACCTCCTCTTAAGAAAATAGCCAAGGTAGTCGGGGAATTGGACGCTTGGAGCAGGAGCTTCGTCATCTGTAGCTCATTTTGCTAACATAAACGCATCAAAGCGCTTATTATCGTTACTAAGCCAAAAGATTTGTAATAGCAACCCTGAAAGCTGGTTATGGAGCGAAATTGCGACTGTTTTTAAAAAAAAACATTTTTTTAAAACGGGTTCTAGCCGCTTTTTGCTATTTTCTGGGACTTTTTCGCGAGTATGATTTGATTTTGTGTTACCGTAGACGATCGGTGATACATTGGAGCAAAAAGCAAAACAACGATCGCCAAAATGGGGATTTTTCGCCGCAGAGGAACCGAACTGGGGGGCTCGCCTGGGAGGTTAACCCACTATCCGCGGGGAGAGGACCCGCAGCCCCCAGAAGTGCGTTTTTGGTAAGGCCTGACGCGCCGTGGGAACCTCACGCGGACAGGGTGGAATTTCGGAAAACGCTCGCGGCCCCCTAGGTAATCGGCCACTGCGATCACGATGCACTTGTCAGATTTTTCTGAACGCACCTGTGGACAGAGATACAGCACTTCCGGAAAATGCTGTTTTACATGCAAAAAATTAGCATAGAGGGATGGTTTATGAGGCATTCCCATCACTATGGAATCACCAATTGAATGGCCGAGTGGTAAGCGACTCACTTGATAGGATACTGACGAGGGTACGGATCCGCTCACAATTTTTTGCTTTTGCTTTTTGTCCAGCAATTTTTATACAAATTCAGAACCACCAGGGTTGAAAAGCCGCTTCGCGACTTTTCAACCCTGGCCCCGTCTGATCCCGTTTTATCCTTCACTTTGCATAATTTTCCTGAAGTCAGATGACAAAAAATGAAAAACTACCTGTTGAGCTCCTTTATATAGTCGAATCCCCACTTCCGGTCTACGCTAATTGTTCCTAACAAAGAGGTTTTTACAAAACTTAAATTTAATGTCGAAAATAGGTGATTTTGTTAAATCTGATATGCGTGCAGTCATCTCCAGGCCATTACGCATCTAATGACGTATCATACATACCTTAAAATTCATCTCCTATCGAGATAACCTCCGGACAGACAGACGGAAGTGGATGCAAAGTGGCACACAGACACACACACAGACACTATTTTTTTATACAGGGTGTCCCATAAAAAAGCACCCCTCCGGCATTTCGCCATATTATATCCGATCGGTTCCAAAATTGGACCACAGGTGTATCAGGCCCTAAATAACCACAATCCTGAGTTACAGTCTTCCTACTATGGTAGTTTTCGAGATACAACAAAAATAAACTTTTCTATCCGCTTTTCATAAAGTTTTCGACGGAATCGACCCTTCGAATATGAAGTGAAAATGAAGCGGCATGCCTTCTTTACCCCTAGAAATTTTTCCCTAATTAAGATTAATCAAATAACCGTTGATTTCAACGGGGTATTTCCCCTATCCCGAAATTCTGTATCCCGAAACTCCCAATCCCGAAATTCTGTATCCCGAAACTCCCAATCCCGAAACTCTCTATCCCGAAAACTCTCTATCCCGAAAACTCTCTATCCCGAAAACTCTCTATCCCGAAAACTCTCTATCCCGAAAACTCTCCATCCCGAAATTGCATGCGGAGCGCCCCGGAAGTGAGGCATGAAGGCAAGCTTTGCATCATTGCCTCGTTTCCATATGAAAAGCAAGCTCTACTCTGTTTCGGCCGGCGAGGGGGCCGGCGAACCTTGGGCGAAGGGGCCGGGCCGGGGGGCCGGCCGGTTCGCCGAACCTGGATTGGCGAACCGGCCGGCAAACCTACGTTCGCCGGCGAACCTCGGCGAACCTGAGCGAGCTTTTAATGGCAGCCCTTATTAATATATGAAAATTAAATTATTAAACGCTTTCTGCGTGTTGTTTCTATAGTTTCTGCTTCCGGCAACGGCAATCGAAGTGTAGACGAGTAGGGAGGCTGGAAATACTTGGGTTTCCGGTGTTTTTGGCCTTCGTAGCCTTTGAACCTACTTTTTCTCGGATGAAACTACTCTGCTATCAATTCCTACTTTTAACAGAGCGGTATTGTTAACTACTATAACTTACGAGCCGTTACCACCATACGTGCTGTCGACAGCAGTGGTGCATCCCATCTGCGAAATCTAGGACTGAGCGTTCTTTCGATAGCCTTTTATTATTTTGAAACAGCTTGCCTGGAATTAATCATTTTTAAAGAAAATAGACATTTTCGATACAGCAACAATGTTGCCAATTACCTGGATTATGAGTAATTAAAATCCTCCTCTTATGCCCTGACAGCCTACCTGTGCTATTTACCTCATATTGCGTAGTAGTAGCGCGTCTACTTTGTAAAATGGTTCTGAAATTAACTTTACAAGTTAGAAACTCTAAGTGGGGTAATTCTGTAAGAAAAAAATGAACAATGCTTTTATCGACCGCAAAATAAAGACAACAATCAAACCTTTTTCATAAACCTATCGCTTCGCCGGTTGCGCCGTTACGCACCACGAGGCGTATGGTAACCCTAAAACACAAAGAATAGATCGACTTCAGCATAAAAGTAAAACCTACACTACCTATAAACCTAAACATCGACTTAAAAAGTTTAATTAGTCAAGCGTGCAGGCCGCTCAGCAGCCGAGATTTGAATTAAAGGTAAAACTAACCGAAGATGACGTCGTCGGATGCCATTCTCGTCTTCAAGTTTCTGGAGGTAGCGTTCACACTGGTAGGACTGCCTATAAAAGATGAAATCCATAAAAAAAAATATCAAGATTTACCAGTTACCAACGATTCCTGGGTTTCAGGTTCAGTGTGCTAAACAGATATCACCTAAAGATTACGATAGCAATAAATATAAAAGTTATAAAAGATTTTACCTTGTAAACAGCACAATTTATAATTATTTTTTGTTTTATTGCTTAACAGTTCAAATCTTCCGCATTTGCCGCACCGGCGCGCGTTGCGGTTCGCCGGGCCGGTTCGCCGAGCCGAGATTTTGCCCCAGGTTCGCCCCGGTTCGCCGCAGGTTGGCCGGCCGGTGTGCCCGGCCAGGATCGCCGTCCCCTTCGCCCATCCTCGCCGGCCGGTTCGCCAGCCCTCAGGGTGGCCGGCCCCTTCGCCGGCCGAACCAGAGTAGCCACTCATGCACTTTTACTTTGCATTTGGTGTCCTTCTAGCTTTTCTTTTAACTGGCTTAACAGGTTCCGAGATAGAAAGAGTTCTGGATTTGGGAGATTTCGGGATAGAGAGTTTCGGGATGGAGAGTTTTCGGGATAGAGAGTTTTCGGGATAGAGAGTTTTCGGGATAGAGAGTTTTCGGGATAGAGAGTTTTCGGGATAGAGAGTTTTCGGGATAGAGAGTTTTCGGGATAGAGAGTTTCGGGATTGGGAGTTTCGGGATACAGAATTTCGGGATTGGGAGTTTCGGGATATAGAATTTCGGGATAGAGAGCGGTATTCGATTTCAACAATTCTTGTAACCCAAATTCCCCCGATATTAAGAGAAATTAGGGATTCGCGGCCGGAAGTCGATGCAGATCGATGCAAAGTCCAAAAAGATAGCCGTAAATAACTGTCCAGAAACGCGTAAAAACTAGTATTTTTACCATAACTCGAAAGCTACTGCAGCGATCGGGCTATAACTCAGGATTGTGGTTATTTATGCTCCGATACACCCTTATGCAAAGTATGGGACCGATTGGATGTAAGGCGGCGAAATGCCGGAGGGGTGCTTTTTTTTGGGACACCCTGTATATAGTAGGATAAGTGGTAAAGCACTTCTTAAGTCGTCTCAAAATTAGTTCTGAAAAATTAAAAATTTTTTGTACCGACGTGTGTGGGCACCCCGAAAGGCACCCCGGGGTGCGTTCAAAGGCACCCGGGGACACTATTAATGCACCCCCGAGGGAGTGGGGTGTCTTTCAAACAGACCCCGGGGTGCGTTTCAAAGGCACCCGGGGACACTATTAATGCACCCCCGAGGGAGTGGGGTGCCTTTGAAACGCACCCCGGGGTGCGTTTCAAACAGACCCCGGGGTGCGTTTCATGGTACCCGGGGTGCGTTTCTTGGGGTGCTGTCCGACACTAGTGGGAACCCAGCCGGCAGGGCTGATTTTCATTTTACGAATTTTTTTACCTACACTGGCTGTACATGGAATATAACCCAAGTAGGGGTTTTGACTACGAGTAGTAACATTCTGGACTTGTGCAAAAACTTCCGGCCAAAAAGTAAAACAAAAAATTGTGAGCGGATCCGTACCCTCGTCAGTATCCCACCAAGCGAGTCGCTTACCACTCGGCCATTCAACTGGTGATTCCATAGTGATGGGAATGCCTCATAAACCATCCCTCTATGCTAATTTTTTGCATGTAAAACAGCATTTTCCGGAAGTGCTGTATCTCTGTCCACAGGTGCGTTCAGAAAAATCTGACAAGTGCATCGTGATCGCAGTCGCCGATTACCTAGGGGTAGCCGCGAGCGTTTTCCGAAATTCCACCCTGTCCGCGTGAGGTTCCCACGGTGTAAGAAATTTAGATTTTAGAGCCCTCTAGAGCGTATAATTTCCAAGAAAAGCAAGATTTAGCGGGTGTACGGAGGTTGCACGGGGGTGTCCTTTCCAGGTTACCTTCTATTTAGCTTTTCTAGAAACGTTGGTAAACAAAATATTCGGCATTGCCCCCAAAAGTTTTTTCCAGGAAACGTCTCCGAAAGGTTGCGCACATGACGAGGCGTCATGGCGAGGGAGCGCGGCATTCACTAACATGTGCTGATAGGTGCAGGGTGTATGATGGCGTAATGCTTTGTTCGCAAGTGTAGTTTTGGCCTCTAACGAGCGCTTTTGAGCAGCGTTTTACTCTTTGGAGGCCGAGTTGAGCTGTCGATGGCGAGTGGCGGGCAAGCCCGCGGCGTCCCCCAGCACGGTCCCCTTTCAGTGACACAAACATGCACGAAGGGCCGAGCACATGCATCGAGACAAGCACCTACAAGGACGCATATGTCCCGGCAGGTAAATAACGGGCGTAAAAATAACAACCTGTGCGCACCGCATTCACTGTGATTGCTGGTGCACATTCGTTACGTTGTTTTGGTAAAGGGTTAAATAAGAGCGACCGCCGCTAAGGGCTGCACCTGGATAAACTCTATCTGGTTGGAAGGTAAGTCCTTCCGTTTTTGCGAAACGGTTTTTTCCGAAATATTCGATAGTAGTGTCTGTCTATATATATAGATAGATAGAACTGTCTGCGACTCTCCACTGGGCGCGCTCTTTCCCTCCCTACCGCGACGCCCCCGACCGCAACGCCTTTTAAAGGGGTAGCGCGTACATATGTCAGTCGCTTACGCAGGGAAAGGGGATTCCTCTGCGCCTCTCGCCCGGTTGGCAATTTGCCAGCTGTTGATCCCCCCTACCAGAAAGGGGATCAATGGATGCTTTCGGATTCCCTTTGAGGGATCATGTCGTAGTGAAGACGTAGCGCTCCACTATACACAGCCAATAAAGGGATAGCGCCCTCATAGGTCGATCACCCAGATCCACTTTTTGGCAAACAGCCAAAAGGGCAGATAACGCGTTCCGGGAAGAGAGGCAGAGACACTTTCTTTCCCTCTCGTCACCGATTACTTGTGCCGTCCTTATCCCTTGGCGACATTTTGTACCGGCTCTGAAGTTCCTCTGCCCGCTAATGTCTGTGTGCCGAAGAACTTACAATTTCATTGCTTGGAATTAGAGCCATCATATCAGAGCTAAAACTCATTTATTACCCGCATCAAATAACAACAAGCACAACAAGCATATTATTTTCTTTTCATTTTTGAAGTTGAGCCTTCAGCCGCTTGTTCTAAAAAATATTTCTTCGATAATTCTTTGAAATTTACCTCAGCTTCGAGCAACTTGTTCTCAGTCGTAGATTCGCCAATTATGCCGTACAACTAAAGCACATCAAAACAAAGCCTTTAATGGTTACATCTTTCTGCTTTTCCCGGAGTTGTGCTACCGTCGTCTGGAGCTCATCGATGTGTCGTTTTTTCTTGCGCACTTCTTCTTGGAGCTGCTTGTTATCGACCTTAAATATTGTTAGTTATAGAGAATGGTATTTGGCGCAAACATGGCATCTAGATTGCCAAACTCCTTGGTTACTCGGATACGAAAAGGGAAACATACCAATTGGGCCATCAAGTCCTCAATCTGCTTGTCGCGCTCGATGAGTCTTGCATGCAGAATTGCGACCTCGTCGAAACCGCTATCCGTCATCTACAATGCAGGGTTTGTTCGTTTGAAATCTCGTAGCTTACCTGATGGTTTTGTCCATTCCGCAAATCGAGCTGAACGGGCGTGGAGAGAAGAATTGGCTCGGCGAGTATAGAGAAGGCTGGAACAGGATTTTTCTATGATCCCATTTTTCCAAACGGACTACTGGCATTGGTGTATTGCATGAACTTACAATGTGGCTCCTCGTCTTTTTCTTGCTTGATCTTGACATCTCGGCATAAAGAGCTCGTTGCTCGAAAAACGCCTTGCCGGAAACAGTCAGATTCATCAGAGATGGAAGAGGGGAACTTTTGATCCTAAAAAGAGCTCATCAGATGATGTTCTATCGAAACTTGCCTGGAAGCAATTCTGGATGACATCTAACGTCATCGTCGGCGTTTTCACAAAATAGCCGTCATCGGTGTCGGTTCCATCTATTTCCGGAGAGTTGCTGCCCTCTGCGCCATCCATTCCAATGCCAACGCCCTGCAGCGCCTCTTCAATCATGCGGTCGAGGTATGGCACGAGCAACGCCTTTTTCTGCGGAAAACAGCTCAGCGTCATGCTTTTGACCGACTCGTAGTATTCTTGATTTCTGAAAAGATCAGGGCTTTATTGTTAATTTCAGCAGTCTCCGAATGGCTGTACAACGAAAAATTACCTTAGATCTATCAAATGACCCTTTCCATTATGCTGGCGGCTCAAGTGGCTGCTGACCTGCGTTTTTGTGCGCATTCCGTGGCTGCACACTGGGGAAATTTTCAGTAGAAACGGATCGAGTAAGAGCTTTTACGTGAGCATCCAAATGCGCGTTGATGAACGTGCGTATTTCCATGCCAGGCCATCCGTCGATAACAGCGCCCGATGTTCAACTTCTTGTTGCACATCTAGAATCAAGATTCTTTTTTTTAATTGCTTTTCTCCTACCGAACACTTCTGAAAGATATCATCGTCGGTTTGCGTGTTGTCCTTCTGTGTTGGCTAGAATATAATCTTGATTTAAATCTCCTAAACCTCACCTCATCCTTCTCACCACTAAAACTTGGCACTTCCGGTTGGTTACTCTCCAGCCATTTCTTCGGCACGTATTGCTGGATGTAGTGTGCTTCGTCAGGGAACAGAACGGCGGCCATATTCTTCAGATCCGTGTAATACTCTTTCGTGCTGTAAGGCTTGAAAATGATTGCTAAACAATGCATACGTGGCATCAATAATCTCTCCGCGCCCATTGTGCGAATTGTTGACATGTTTGTGGACGTTGCGCTTCAGACGAAGCGACATGCCGCAAACTAAAAAAATGAAAGAAGTTCAAAAAAATTAGTAGCAACATACCCGAGCAGCTGAATGGCCTGATGGCTATATGAGATGCGGCATGTTCTATGAGGTTCCGGAAGCGCTTGCCGCCAGAATACGCAATTGCCTTGTCGCACCCCTGAAAGTGGATAATGGTATTGGAAATGGAAATGTTACTCCGCAATGCTTGACGTCACGTGAATCTCCATCGGCTTTGAACAGCTTGTCAACGTCTTCGGCTGCCTGAAAACGCATCTTCAAATTAATGTGCTCAAATTTTTCGAACCTAAATAAAATAAATTTTTACCTGACTCAACATTTCAGCTTCATCCGCATCATCTAAATTCATGCCCATATTTCCGGTGGGCAACGATTCGGATTGCGCCTTGCGCGCCGCAAAGTCAGCATTCAAGTATTTGGCCATGTATCGCTCAATGTCGTCCTCGTACCCCGGATAGATTTCCTGCGCCATAATCTTGACCTCTTCGTAAAATTCCTTCGTGCTAAAGGGAAATTAAAGTTCTTAGGGTTATAAAATATTAGAATCCAAGAATTCAGACAACTGCATTAAAAATCGTACCTGACATCCACCACAGCCCCTTCCCCATTATGCTGGGCTCGGAAATGTTTGACGAGGTTGGCGGAGATTCGGGTTCCGAGGCCGCATACTGTAATTTTTGGTGCGTCTTAATCATTAAAAATGTATTTACATACTTGAGCATCGAAATGGGCGAAAATCGATGTGCGTCATTGCGTGGTCGACCAAATTCTTGCTCTGAAGTATCCCGGGCTTTGCCACGCCGCATTTCTAAAATAAATCTATTTTGTTTCAATTCAGCTTGAACTCGCCATGCATTTCGGGCCCATTGCTGCCGGTTTCGGCGCAGTTCGGGCAATGACCGGCTGACTGCTGCTCGGTTTTTGGAGTTTGTAATTAGCCAACTAAGAGTATAATAAATTCGATAAAAAGTGACATACGGGCACGGGGTTCTCCATGCTAGACAGCAAGTTTCGCTCCATATAGTTTCGCACATTCTCGGCGTTTTGCGGATAGCACTCGCCGACCAGTGCCATGAAGTTATCAATCATTTGTTCGGTACTGAAAACGATGACGGTACTGTTTCGTTAGCGGGGGGAGGAATTAATTTTTGAAACCAACATTGTATCGATGACTTTCTTGCTCCACTTTCCACCAAAGGACTCGCATTTGTGGCCGGCGCGCGTCATTTGATAACATCCGAAACCGCAGCCTAAGCGGAATTTTGAAAACGTTTGAAGTAACCAGCTCAAGCAATTTTTTTGATTTTTTAAAAATAAGATAAAAACAGGCTGATTTTTACCTTTTTCACAGTAGAATCGCTTGGTGCCCATGTGAGTCCAGACGTGCTGTCCCATATTCCGCACGACAGACTGCCGACGGTTACATTTCTAAATGTAAAGACCTTTATTCATAGAGCGTTCTCCTAAGCTATCTCCTTACTGTCGGTAAAAAAACACATACCTGACAATTCTCGACGATCGTTTCGGTCGCCAAAAGGCTTGGGATGAGGTTGTAGGCCTGTTCCTCGTCAAAATTGTCCATACCAACGTCTAGATCCTCCTCGTCCCCAGTGACCGTATCCCATAATTGGGCCAGCAGTGGAAAGCACGTCGGCAGCAGTTCCTTTAGCGAATTCTCATGCTGGGACTGGCTAAATAATGAATTGAACATGTCAAAAACGCTGAACTCACATGTTCATCAACACTTTGCCATCATCTCCGTGTTTTTGTTTAATGTGGAGAGCTATCAGATCTTTGCTTTTTCCGACGAATGGACAGCGCGAGCAGGTTTTCTTAAGGAAATTGAATTAATTGGTAAACGAGATCCATGTGGTCCCAGAAACGCCTTTTCACTTTCTAAATCCGGATTTCTACCTCAAATTTCAACACTGAGTGGGTGGCGGCATGCTGTAAAGCATTCGTATGGGTCTCAGCTTCGTCGAGACCAAGATCGATGGCATTGTTGCAAATCTAAGTATTGATTTGCTATTATAATGTGGAAGATCATAAGGTCAAAATTCATAATGGCGAAATTTCATGATGTCGAACTTCCGAACCTCGAATTTTTTTTCTCATGGGATTCGGGCTTTTTTCCGGGAAAATTAGCTTATGTAAATTTAAATATTCTAAATGACGTTAGGAAACCTCGACGTTCTGAAATTTCGACATCATGAAAGGACCGTAAATTTTCTGTTTAGCCACTAACAAAATAAACAAACCTGGCAAATTGACATATCATTAGCGCCACCAAGGATGTCGATGTCGCCATCGAATTCGCCACTTTCGCCCGGAAGAATATTTGGTTTCTAAATCCGGGGCTTCAGTGGCATTATTTTCTTTACCTTGTCAACTGGTTCATCAGGGTCTTCGGATGACGCCCGTTTCCTGGTTGCCATCTGCGGGAATATCAAAGACATTTCGCCTAGAAATGTGATCTACACCTGGTCGTAATCAACGTATCAGTACTGATTAAAAAAAATAAAAATATTTGTATTCTACTAAACAAAAAAAAACATAGGTAGATGCGTCCGTCACAGAGTTCAAATCGAATCCCTTCATTGGAAGAATTTAAGGATATTTTTTCATGTGCTGTTGGGCAATAATTTAGGTGACTGCACGCGTACATATGTTTTCAAAATCAGCTATTTCCTAGTTGAAAATTGCTTTTGTTGAACACCTCCCGGACGCTGCTGTTTTGGGACTCAATTTGCATACGCCGAAAATAATATGTAAAGAGCCAGCCGCAGCGATTTTCACATATTTGTCTCCAGAATTCGTGGAAGAACTAACGCATAATTTAAATTATCAGTCGCTTAGCGTTTTTTAAGCCTGCTTGCAGTCAAAATAATATTTGTGGTTTTTATTCATGCAAAAATTGCCAGCATAAACTGCTGGAGGCTGAAAAGTTGTGGCTGGTAATTCAGAACGTGATTCGGGGCTACAAGAAGAAATTCAGTAAAAACCCCCGGCGGAAATTTGAAAGCGGCGCCAGGAATAGCGGGCGGCGGGTATCGACCCGGGGAAGGGGATGGCGGGCGGGGGGACAACGCGGGGCGCTTGCCTGGTGGCGCCCCGGCAATGGCGCGAGTACGCGGGAATCGAGGAGGGGCAGTAGTAGCGAGGGCCGTACACCGACCCCGTGGATGGGGGCATGGCGCAGCTGGCGCCCACATAGAGATATAAGCATTGCAGCAGTCACCGAACGGGGCGCAAGATAATTGGGCGCTTTTAGCGCGGGCCGGCATTGACACCCCGGGAAACCGGAGCCGGTTAAAGGGACGGTGAAGGCTAGGTTTTACGGGCTAAACGGTAGATCTTTAAAGGGGTCGGGAAAGCGCGGCTCCAAATGCTAGTTGATCCCTCCGTGGGGAGGGGGAGTCAACAAGCATTTTGGATTCTGACTTCCCATCCCCTTTTAAAGCGCGATACTCGAGGAGAATAACGCGTTTCCAAGTTATTTCGGACTTTTCATACTAGTATTCCAGGTTTCAGGCCTCGAATCGCGAATCTGTGGCGTCTCAACGAGAAAATCATCCTCACGCTTCGCGACGGTAACCATCTGGCCTTCGGGCTCCTACACCACACCATTCCACCTACCACATCAATACCCACGCTAACGGCTTCACATAGCCCCCCCCCCCATAGCTGAAACCCCCTTAAAAAACTTAAAAAACTAATTTTTGTGAGCTTCAGAGCTTCCATTTTTTAGGCCCTTGTTTTATTGAACTTTGTAGGTGATTGTGAGTGATATGTAGTGCGCAACCATTGATATCGTGAATCGGGGGAATGGATAAGGGGAAGAAGGGTGTCTACTAGGGCTACAGAGGGATTTCTCTTTCTCTCGGCCTCTCACTCTCTCTCCACTCTATCGTCGCTCGTTCAATCGATCGATTCCCGTTCCTTGCTGTGTTCCTACAACCCAGCCGAATGATCCCCCCAATCTTACTTCCTAAACGATGTCTCGCTGGCCTTATATTTGCCACCCTTTTCATATAGCTTTCCTTCTTATTTCGATTTGAAGAATTAACAAATTCTCATACCGAACCAATACTCTTAACGCAATGAATGAATGAAATATAGCGTGATTTCTAAGGTATCATTTTTGGCCAACATTAAAAGTAAGGAGGAGTCCCAAAGGTTTCTCGTTTTTTTTTGTCGCGGCTGTTCTTTGCCATTCTCTTCCTTCCCCTCGTTTTTCGTAACTTAAGCCCCGGCTTTCCCGTTTTTCTTTTCTATGACACGACTAAGATTCTTCCAGGGTTGACCCCACACTCCCTATTTTCCATTTTACATTTTTCTTCTTCAGCGGCCTCTTTCCACCTAGTATACCTTATTCTAACATGCTCCTTAGGGGGATTTAGAGCGTAATCAGAATATTCTAGCATATACAATGTTGTTTATTTGAATCAGTGTCAGAAAATGAGCCAATTCTCCCGTCCGCCCGCAATGATGGCTGTTTGGCAGCCCGTTTCGCGCGTAGGGGGGGGGGAGGCGATGAGCACGCCGCTTCGGATCCGGAGCGGAGTGGTTTAACGGAAAAGAGAGGAGAATGATCTCATCCTCCCTTCTCTTTTCCTTCTTTTGCCTATCCACACAGGGGAGACACTCCAATCATCCCCATTCAGCCGGCCTAGATTCCATTTCCATACGCACGGTGGCGCCCGCAACCACTATGGATTCGGGCGCTGATAGCAACTTTCCAAAAAAAAAACAAAAAATTATTTTGCCCGCTCCTACAGCTGATACCTTGAGTTAATAATCTACCAAGTCTGCATTCGTTAATTCCACTGAAGTTTTCTCAGCTTTTTTGCAATGATCCCGCTTGGTCGCGAATTTATATTTGGTGCTTTCGCATTATCGGGGGGGGGGTTTCTTTAGGATCCAGTTCTTCTAGTCTAAATAGCAGATCGGTTTTTAAACTATTTTTACTATTGCTAAACGCAAAGGAGTTACCAATTAAAAATTACAAAAATTGAGTTTTCGGCCAAAATAGTCGATTTTTAACAAATGTCAAAATGTAAGAAATTATTTTCGGTTTAGTTTTTTCCTTTCATAATCCTACTATATATAAAAAATAGTGTCTGTGTTTGTGTTGGTATGTGTGTGCCACTTCCGCCCGTCTGTCCGCCGGTGTGTCCGGAGGCATAAAGTTAATGGTACGTATGATACGTCATTAGGTGCGCAATGGTCTGTAGATGACTGCACACGTATCGGATTTTACAAAATCAGCGATTTTCGACATTAAATTTAAGTTTTTGTGAAAACTTCTTTGTTAGGAAAAATTGGCATGGACCGGAAGTGGGGATCCGACTATATAAAGGACAGAAGAGGTTGTTTTTCACGTTTTGTCATCCGAATACACGACAATTATGCAAAGTGAAGAGTAAAAAAGGAGTCAGACGGGGCCAGGGTTGAAAAGTCGCGAAGCGGCTTTTCAACCCTGGTTATCCCTATTTTCGTATTTTCCGAAAGGATGACACGAGCAATCGATCGTCTGACCAGTGCCTGTACAAGCCATTATCGCTAGGCGCAGAGTTGGGCCGATTCTGTATCGCATGATTCATCCTTGCTGCCCACTCAAAACTTTCAATGGAGCCGACGGAAACCGTCACATCCAGACGGCCCGGGGGATTTCTGTCTCCAAAAGTAGTATATCGCCTTTAACACAGGCGGTAGAGACGCTAAGTATTCTTCCAAAATAAAAATTTTCATCGCGAATTTATGCCATCTTTTTGCAGTTTTTACAAAAGTCGTTGAAGTTTTAGGCCTTAAAAGTGTTGTATCTCCTCATTAACGCACCTAAAACGCAATAAATTACTTTTACTATGACATATTATTTATTATTTATTACATTAGTATACGTATTACATAATATTAAAGTGCCACTCATTAAAACACAGCCGCAGATGCTTTTAGCTAATGCCAGCATGATACTTTAAACCGTTCGAAGCCATGCTATTCAGTTTTTACAAGGGTCAGTCGAAAGGCGACGAATAGCTGTTTTGGAAGGAGCCCTTCTGGGCCATCGTCCTCCCGCATTAACACACGAATCGTTGGTTCTCTTTTGAGGGTCCAGAATGTCTTTTGCGCCTCTCTTTCAGGCACCCCCCAGTCGATAGGAATCCCCCGTTCTCAACATTCCATTTTCTGGCACTACCCAATTCTTATTCCATGCCTTCCTTTTCCTCAGAATTCCATATTTTTCAGGAAAATGCGGAGTATGCGTGATGAGCGCCCACCACCGCCACCATTACGGTATGAATTATCATGATAATCAAAAAGCATGAGAATTTTTTGTTATGCATATAAAGGAATTTAGCTAAATGAATATATGAGCCTAAGTAGAAACGTCTACAGATCCAGCAGCAGCAACATTGAATGCCAAAATGTGGTCGGGTTGAAGCCATTGCCGAAGGAGCCAACGGACACACTCGGAAATAAGAAGAAAAAATCCCTCGGAATGAATCCCTTCGGAACTAAAAGTGAGTAACAACCACCATCTGTTAAAATAACTTTCGATTTCGACCCTTTTCAACCACCGGCGAGTTAATCCGCTTCCCACCGATCACGAATTGATATTCAATCACCGGCATAACATTATTTTCCAGAAAAAGAAAAAGAAAAGGTCGCCGAAAAGCCGGTTATTTCCGCGCCATCAAACTTTGAGCACACGATACACGTCGGCTACGATCAAATCACCGGCGAATTTACGGTAGGGTTTTTCGTTATTCCTTGTAATTTTTTTGTTTAGGGTATGCCGGCGGAATGGACGCGACTGTTGAAAGATTCACAAATCAGTAAATTGGAGCAGCAGCAAAACCCACAGGTTCGTAGTTTATTTCAGTTACAGGTTCTAATTCCAACGAATTTTTATTTAGTACTTTACCTTAGCACCATAACTTTAATAAACATTTTTTGTAATAAGTGTTGCTAAGCTGCTTTTAAACGTACCAACTTTACAAATTTTATTGGTTAAACTAAATTTACAAACATAGATTTTCACCCAAAAATGGCAAAAGAAGACCATTAAAATATATATCATGAAATTCCCGGGCGATGCTTTTTCGCAATTCGATTGCAACGCAAATTTAAGGCAGTTTTGACGGCGCTACGATACTATACTCGTGACCACGAGCCGACAGAAAAATGGATGCAGCCACAATACGAGTCGGGTGGATCCGGTGTGTAATTTTGCCATTAAGCTTGTTTTGGTTTTCGTCCAGACCAACGATTTTTATAAAACTACGTGAAATTCAGGCTCCGGCTACTCTCCGCGCAGCACCGAGACGTTTTCGCCGAAGAATTCGTACGGGATGCCGCCTCCCCTTTTCAATTACAACAATGCCCAACGATTGCTCGGAGGTTGGGTCATTTTATTGGATTTTTAAATTGTGATTTAGGTCCCTCATCTGCACATTCCAAACCACCGACGGGTTACTCGGGATATGGAGCACAGAATGAGCACAGGATTAGTATGCCACCGGTAGGAAAATGTTATAAATTGTATTGACCTAGCTATAAAACCCGATTTCGATAATATATGTCGTTCGAATCGGATACTAATCCTGAATGTTCAGAGCTACGCTCCTCCCGCTCCTCCAGAAGAAGATGACGAGGCTCCGCCCCCAGTCCCGGATCGTCCAGCCCGCACACTAAGCATAGTAAGTCAGAATCGGAAAATCTCAAGCTACTATTCTTTCTTAGTACACAAAACCGAAAGACGAGGAGGACAAAGAAATCAACGGTGGTTTCGGAGCCAATGTTCATCGGGTTGGCGCCAAGAAAAAGAAGATGTCGGATGCCGAGGTTGTCGCGAAGCTGCGAACAATTGTGACGATCGGAAATCCGGACAAGAAGTACCGAAAGGTCGACAAAATTGGATGCGGGTGGGTGTTGATTTTTGTTATTAATGCATAACTAAACAACATCTTATTATTTCTGTAACCATCAAAAAAACCTAACTTTTGCTTTTCTAAATACACAGCTTGACGAAATATACTTTTTAAAAGTGGCTACGAGCTCTCAAAAATCAATCAGTTTAATTTTTTAACATTTTAGTGCCTCCGGATCCGTGTACACAGCAGTTGAAGTTTCCACAGCACAGGAAGTGGCCATCAAGCAGATGATCCTCCAGAAACAAGTAGGCAAAAACTAAGGGTTCTAAAACACCTCACTCATCCAGGTGAAAAAGGAGCTGATCATCAACGAGATTCTGGTGATGCGAGAAAATAAGCACCCAAATATCGTCAACTACCTTGATTCGTACCTTGTCGGCGAGGAGCTTTGGGTGAGTCAAGAAAAGGGTGTAATATTAATTCTACTAACTACAGTTTTGACCATTACAAAAATGCTGAATTAAGGTGGTAATGGAATATCTCGCTGGAGGATCGTTGACTGATGTTGTCACAGAATGCCAAATGGAAGAAGGAATGATTGCGGCTGTTTGTCGAGAGGTAATTCACCACTTTCCATCATGATATTTGCTCGTTGCTCAGGTTCTGCAAGCGCTCGACTTCCTCCATAGCCGACACGTCATCCATCGCGACATCAAATCCGATAATATTCTGCTAGGCATGGATGGATCGGTGAAATTGAGTGGGTTTTATGTGCAAAATACGGCTGACAGAACCGATGTCTATTTGATAATTTATCTATAGCGATACATATTAAAAACAACCCTTTTCAGCCGATTTCGGCTTCTGCGCACAAATTTCGCCCGAGCAGAACAAGCGGACAACAATGGTCGGCACGCCATACTGGGTGAGTTTAGAACCACGATCAGTAGACAATTTAAAAAAGACTATCTATCCTACCTTATATAATTTTCGCGTGTATCTTTGTGTGTGTGTGTGGATGTCACTTTCGAGGCCCGATTTGAGGGCCTTCCCGTGTATAAAACGCTCCAATTTTCCGTCACTTGGAGTAATCGTCCCTCCTCTATCCGATGACGCTTTCAGAATTTCGATAAAATACAAGTTTACAAAGCTAAAGCCGGTTTTATTCATTTTTGGGGGTACCTGAGGGCTAATTTGCATAATGCGGAGAAATACAAATTTCTTCGTTCTTGCGAATTGCAGGCGCGCGTGTGGTCCGGGGGGTCCGGAGGACCCGAGCTACCGGAAAGTCGAATTTCCCATGCAAAGGCCTGATTCCAGCGCCCAAGGCCCGCGAGGTGGGTTTTGGGCGCTGATGTATTAATAATTGCAGATGGCCCCGGAAGTGGTGACGCGCAAGCAGTACGGACCGAAAGTGGATGTCTGGTCGCTTGGCATCATGGCTATCGAGATGGTTGAAGGAGAACCTCCATATTTGAATGAAAATCCGATTAGGGTAGGTTTTAAAATTGATTATCTAAAAAATTGGATTATTTTTCAGGCTATCTACCTTATCGCCACAAATGGAAAGCCGGAATTCCCGTCTCGTGATACCTTGTCGCCAACTTTTAAGGTATGCTTTTGGAAAATATGATCAAATTGAACTAAATTTTATTCAAAGACCATTAAACTGCTTCTATTATAGAGTTATGCAAAAATTCGTTGCCCCGATAAGGCGAAAACGCCAAGGTCAACTATTTGGCAAGGCCGATTAGCAACAATCTCTGTAAAAGCTAGCTAAAAATCGGCTTTTGCAGCAATTCATCGATGCTGCCCTGGAAGTTGCGGTGGAGGAGCGATGGTCTGCGGCCCAGCTTCTGGCCCATCCATTCCTTCGACAGGCCAAACCACTGGCTTCCCTCTACTACCTTATCGTCGCCGCCAAGAAGAGCATCGCCAACAACTCATAGGCAACTCATGGTCAATTATCTTGTGGGGTTATATTTGTTTGAATTTGGGCTACCCTTCGGTGGGACTAGTCGAATTTTTATGCGATTTTTATCGTGTCCCCCAGTATGCGTTTTTTTGTAGAATTACTTTCCTTATTTCGAATTCCTTATTTGGCCTAAGGACCTGCCTTCAAAACTAATGCGAACTTGGTTCACGTGGATAATATGCATTATCGGGGGGCTATCGGGGGAGGGAAAACCAACTTTTTTCCTTTCCTTTTTTTAGATAGTTCTTGGTGCGAAGCTATTTGTATCTATGCAAAACTCCATCTCCCCCCCCCGATAATGCAAAAGCCCCAAATATTTCACAAGCCTTGCTAGGAAAACAGTTGTTCGGCCAGAATTCTGTTCAACAGCGCTCCTCTTCGATGGTGATACCTTGATTCCCCCGCCCCTTATTTATTCGTTTCGTCATTTCTAATTTTTACGCCTAACGACCATTTACAGTGTTACGGTTCCCCGCGCGCGAGACACAATTGATTCTGCGCTTTCCTCTGACTCGTCCGCCCCATTTCAGCATTATCGCCTCCCTACCCCCCTTGGTGCTCTTCGTTGCCTTAAAAAGATTATTTTTTGCGCACCAAAATGGGTCGCACCGCGTGGCCTGTACCTTCTCTATCTCTGCCCCCTCTTATAGCTCTTCAGTGTCTTAATAATAATTATTCATGCCAAATAAAGATATTTACGGTTATATTTATTGCGAAGGCAGTGATGGGAGTGGCTGGAAGGCACCTAGGAGGGCTTGAAAACAACTCCAACTTGTCAAACGTCGATACAAAACATTGACTTTTGAGACTTAGTGTATTTGCATACATTCCATAACGCGGTAAAATTAGACAAATGTAACGCATGAAATACCATCCGTAGATAGTAATGAATTGGACTTTGTACCAAAGTTGATTACGACATCGTCATCATAAATAAGGATTAGTGCACAACGCGCTTCGTAGTGTAGTACCTTCTACCCGCACCTTTTTTCAACATCGAGATCCGATCTCTTCAGCATCAGTCCAAAAAGAATGCCGACGACCAAGCGCTATTCCTCAAATGCACGGGGAGCACGAGGAAGAATGATATAGTGGCCAGGGTGGCCATCGAGAATAATGCGAGCAATAACCGGTCAACGACACCCGCCAGCTGCTGCCATTGCCATTGGATACGAGCACGCTCGTCTAGGATCTGGAAAAAGAGGCAGTACTGGACTGTTTCGTATGTATTTGAATGATTGATGATGACCTCTTTAGATTAAAGGGGCTCGGAAGTCAAAATTCGCGTGCTCGGGGATTGAACCTACTGCTGAAAAAACGAATGGATTGCCGCCGAAAAGTGCCATAAAATTGATTTCGTTTCGAAAAACCGCAAAATATCTGAGAAAACCGAAATGTTTTCGGGGCGAAAACGTCTTTTTGGGCGCGCGGCGATTACATGTCGTAATGCCTTGTATGGCACCCAATCTCTAGATCTCGGTGATTCCCTGATCAATTTTGATAATTAAAAAGTCTAAAATTATCAAAATTCGATGAGGAATACAGAAATATCGTCAGAATTTTCAAATTCACGCGTTTTCCGTTACAAAAACGGACTAGAGAACATGCGTCGCGGTCGGCTTGCGGCCGCATATGGCTATTTGCCAGGAATCAACGCGTGGGCCGTGGACCAGATTTCGGAGCCCCTTTAAGTTTCGTCTTCCCGATGGATTACTCTTATTTCAAAGCAAGAAAGCTTTGGTGACATTTTGAAGGTTATGCGGCGTACCTCTTCCCGTATTTCATGTTGCTGCAAACTTCTATAGACTCGCTTCAGGATTTTCCGAAACTTTTGCTCAAATTCGGTGAGCATGACCGGGCGAGTGGTGGACATTCTTGGCATTAACTAAATCAAATTGTTGATTGTATAAATTGGTGGTATTAAAGCATTTTTTTCTGAAAATGTTTGATATCCATTTGATAATGTAATAATTACATTCCCAATAAGGTACCTGCTCTGACACAAGCCGCGACAAAAAAGCCCCCTCACTTCCGGTATCATTGGTACGATGCTTTCCGTTAGCTTTCAAGTATTCATGTGCAGCATGTATTGCTTCTAATTCGATTGGAAGCGTAGGATCCTCATCTTGTTGGGCAAGACTCCTCTGTAAATTTGTTCTCTCATCTCTAGTGCACGACGTACGGTTCCCTGTGATACCATACATTCGCACTCTCCACTTTCCGCCGTTGAAGCCTCCTTCTTCCGATTGTCCAGATTCTTGATGCGTTTCAGGTCGCGAAGGATTGAGCTGCGCCGAATCGTTGATTTTTTGGTCTGAAAATGATTGTATTTGGAGGGTCTATGGAGGGCTCCTTTGTAGCTTAAATTTGGTTCCTTCAGCGTGGGGAAAGAAACGTTTTTGCTTTACAATTAGTGTCGAATTTTTCTAATATTAATAGAAAAGGTGCTTCGTAAATGTTAACGGGGCCCCGCCCGCCCGGACCCGCCCCCCTGTTTTCCGCAGGCGCCTTCCGCCGAGCCTCCCGCCCGAATCCCCCCCCCTCCAGGCCGGGGAGGGAAGGGGATGGGCTGGTTCCCACGCCGGCACTCAGCCTTCCGGGCTTTTCCTCTCGCCAACCTTACTTCGTAACTGTTTTTTCAATATCGCTAAACGCGAAAATTATAATTTTTGAGGAACAATCTACAAAAACTAGATCAGAGCATACCTGAGCCGTTTTAATCAGTGTTATGCTGTCCGGTTCTCGAATCGTCATCTTCATAAAGGTAGCCAAATACCCCAGTATGTATTTCTCCATCCAAGGTGGTACATGACGACCCTACAAAATGGATACGCTTTTAATGGCATTATTTTTCCGGCTTCTTGGTTCTTAATTTTAGGTATATTACCTGATTTGCCGCACCGTTCCTGTGTATATTTAACGTTATTACATTTACACAGGTAGCTAGACATACCATAAACAGGGAGGCGACGTAATACATTCCTAAATGTGGATTTTTTTTGTTTTAGGTGCATTTGCTCCATATTCCGTTAATGTCTAACCTATCAAGGGTACAGCCTCTGAAGTCGGTGGTATCGATTCAGTAATTGATTGTAGATAAACGCCCATAGACAAAAGCGTCGTGATGATCATATTAATTTTCTCGCCCGTCTCCGGCGGCATCAAGAAGCCGAGAACGGCCATCGACGAGATCAGAACGCACGGGATTATCTGAATATTTTTCTTTTTATTTTGATGTCAGGGCAACGTTAGTGAAAAATGTTTTCATCTTGAGTAACATCGACTCACGTGGTTGAAAACATAGAACAATGGCCTCCTCCGCATATTGATCCGCACCACAATCACCGGCCAGAGGGAATCGGGTTCCGAAGGGAAATGCACCACCTAAATTCCGACCCTAAAGATGGAGGGGCCGTATTACTTCACGCGTCGCCGTCATGTCCACCAAATCGAACTCGCTGTTGTTCATGTAACTGCTCAGATCGCCCTGAAAGCTTTTCAAGCTATAAATCATGATCCGAAGGTTCAATCGTGGTTGCCAATTTTTGCTAACATTATAGGAATGGTGGGAACCGGTCGTTGAAATCGTCTAGGTATTGGCAGCTCCGAGGTATATTTCAACGGTCTCTGGGTAAGTGATTTTGCGAAAGCAATAGAAAAATATGCATGTGGGCGCGATTTTGCGTTCCGCGTAGCTGTCAAAGGCAGTATAGGGGGTCACCCCCGTGATAAGACCGAACCTACATAATAACCTTACCTTATTCGTATTCAAGCCCAAATCCATCTCCTTGTTGTCATGAGACCAGGAGGCGAATTTCAACTCGCATTCCTGATCGTCGAAAGGATAGTACCGTACTTTGATCCTAAACCATTTTTGGCTTTTTTTTTGTTTTGAACCCTACCGGCAACTGGAACGAAAGATGGCCGAGTAGAGGAAGGTGACGTTGCCATCGCTTGATACCATAATATCGGTTGAGACGAGGGAGGCGTAGTATTCGCGGATGGCGCTTTATTTAATTATATATATATATATATATAAGGTATCTGAGTAAAGATATCTCGCTTGCCCTCTCTCCCTCTCTCCCTCTCTCTCGGTCTCTGTTTCCCTCTTCCTCTCTCTCGATCTATCGTTGTTCCCCCCTCCACCGCGAGTAAAAACCAGAAGTAGAGCGCCAATTGTGCCAATTCGATTGTGTCTCCTCGGGGGCCCTCTTTTCTGCCTAAGTGAGTCAACTCTCGCAGGGACCACCGTGTGCCGCCAGGGAAGCAAATCGTTTAAGCTTGGGTGATTTTAGTCTCTCCACAGCGAGACGGCCGAGCCAGATCAAGTAAAAAAACTCGCGTTGTATGAGGCAAAAATAAGCAACCAAAATAAGCATAGGTATCATTCGTATTCAAATTCGAAATTCAAAAGATCTGGCCTGTGAAGTTTTCTGACTATCTTAATTTCATAGAACAAACGTTTCGACCATGCCCTGAAGGGAGTAGTAAAACACACCCTGGCTACTTTCTAGCCACGTTTTTAAGTGGAAGACACGGGCTTCCTTCCCAAAACCCGTCAATAAATATGCAATGTGAGGAAGCGTGTACCCGAAGTACCCCCCCCCCGCCCAGATTTGCGCAACACACGAAACTTTCTCGCCTACTTGTTGACGAGGATTATGTCCGGTTTCCACAGCTTCTGATGCGGGACGTAGATTGTCTTGATCCCGCCCCACATTGTGTGATTCCAACTAAAAATTAAAAAGGAATTTTTATGGAGTAAAATCCTTGAAAAAGCTACCTTAACCGCTGATCCATCCAGTTGATGTTTAGCCAACTTCTCGTTGTTAGCACTTGGTTTCGTTCGTCCTAAAAAATGGATTGGCATCGGATTTTGAGCTCCTAAGATCTTCTAAAGTGCAAAATCGACCTTTGAGAGACTAGATCTCGACAACTACGCGATGATCCAAATGGAACCTGGATCTTTTTTTGAGAACCAGGGTTGAAAAACCTCTTCGCGGCTTTTCAACCCTGGCCCCGCCTAACGCACATCATAGTAAAAAATGTGCATATTTCTTCCCGAACCGATCGCAAAAAATGAGAAAAAGCCCCCTGCAGCCCCCTTATATAGGCTTTCCCCACTTCCGGCGCCTGCAAATTGCCTCCTAACAAAGAGATTTTTGGATATCGGTACAAAAAACACAATTTTAATAGGGAAAACAGTAATTTTTCAAAACTTTGATATGGGTGCACTCATTTCGGCATCATTACGCACCTAATGACGTATCATACGTACCCGATAAACTTTCCCCTGAGGCTGTAGGTCGGAGACAACCTCACGGAAGTTGCATGCAAATGCACACACACAGACACTATTTTTTTATATATAGTAGGATAGGGAAGTTGAAGTGGAGCAGCAATCCAAAGCAGTTTACAAGTGTTTTGACTTACCGCGTAGCTGTCAACACCCAGTTGGTCAAAAGAGGGTGAAGCGTAGACTTCCTAACTCCTTTAACATACCATTTCGACAATTTGGTTCAACAAGAATCCAAAAGTAACGTTGGTTGGCAGTGAATGGTGCATAGTTGGTCGTACATCCTTCTCATATCGTGTGGAGTCCATAAGTGTGCGATAAAGCTGTTGCTCCGTACCGTCGGCGCTCGATTCTATTTAGCTAGATTAGCTTGCGTAGAAAGAGCTTTGAAAAGGATTTTTCCTGTCGAAAATAGGCCTCAAAAACCTACTAATTCGTAGCGCTCTCCGTACCCCCTCTTCCATCTCGCGTTGTCCCTGATCGCCGAAAGGTGGATGATCAGGTTTTCGCCTCCCCGGACTCGCATTCAGAATCTCCAGAATGCTAGCGTCCGTAAAATCTGTGCGATTTTCAGCAGGGCCATACGTTTGTGAAGGGAGGATCTCCTCGTCGGTGAGGAGTGGGTGCAGCGATTCTTCTCCTAAATTAAGTAAAACCAGGGTTGAAAAGCCGCTTCGCGATTTTTCAACCCCGGCCCCATCTAATCCCAAAATGTCCTTCACTTTGCATAACAAAATGCACGGATGCTCCCGAATGCTCCCTAACAAAGAAGGCTGCCAGCTTTTTCAACAAAAACTCGATTTTAATGTCGAAAATAGCGTAATTTACAAAATCTGATATGCGTGCAGTCATCTCGGGGCCGTTACACACCTAATGACGTATCATACGTTGCTTAAGAACATTCCCCTCTTGAGATATCCCCCGGACACGGTGACGGAAGTTGTATGCAAATGCACACACAAACAGACACTATTTTTTATATATAGTAGGAATAGTAGGGACTTGTCGTTGCATAACTTTTTAACTTTGGTCAAAAGATTCTAGAAAACCCGATCCTGGCCTGTCAGCGGTACCAAATGAAAAAACCTAAAAAGGGTCAAAGTTAACGTTTAAAAATACTTGAAAACTTTTTTGAACGCCCTCGCAATCCAAAGTTGCTAAAAACTATAAAAACTAGAACTGGAAATCAATTATTGATTACTAACGGGTCGGAATCGGCGGCAAGATACCCCCCCCGCTAGCAGGCCGGCACGGAAAATCCGCAAAGAACAAACCTGCTTGCACAGCAGGAGGATGCCGCATTTTAAGATGAGGCCCTTGTCGTGCAGTTCTGGACGGTTCCTTTGCCGTAACGAGGCCGGAACGTAGGGCGGAGAGGAGAAGCAGCAGCCCCCATTTCTGGACACCCATCCTGCAATTCGGCTATTTGCCTGAGCGAGGCAGGCACAAATTGCCCAATAGAAGAGAGAACAAGGTTTCGTTCAGACGTCTCAACAAGAATTTTTTAGTTTTAAGAACATTTTAGTATTTTTTACTGGTATGAAGTGATATATAATCGTTAACAATTTGCGTAAATGTAAACATTTTGGCCTTTCTTGCTTTTCTGAATCTTTGTTTTATCCTTTATAATATTTTTATATCTAAAAACTATATCTAAAATGTTATCATAATGGTTTATTTTTCGTTTTAGGGCCATACGGGACAGGACTACGAGATCAAAGCTGTTAACCCCCCCCCGCTAACAGTCCAGTACTGAGAAAGCTACTGTAGGCAACGAATTCGTTTACAAGATCTCATAGCTTTTCCGAGTCGGGAATTCGCATTAATTTGCTTAAAGACCAACGGGAACCCAAAAATGAGGGCCTTTAACGTCAACACCTGTCAATATATACATTTTTAGGGTTTTTGAGAGGTCTACCGTAGGCAAAAAACGCTGTGAACTTTTCGCTACGCTGTTCTTTTCTGGCCAGAAATTTGCACTAATTTGCATAAAGACCAAAGTGAAGCCAAAGCGACGATCCCCAGAAGAACAAAAACCCGAGGAACAAGGTCTTGGGTCTGATGATGGGCCAAATGGGATGGCCGGGGGACGGGCCGCGAAAACTCGCGTCGACTGGTCCACCCAGGAGAGGTGGAAGGCCCCGGGGACAAAGGGATTTCCACGGATGGGGCCAAACTGACGGCGAGAAAGAGGAAGGGAGAAGCTGAAGAAGAGGGAAGGAAAAGGAGAAGGAGGAGGAGGAGGAGGAGTAGGAAGAAGAGGAGTGCCAGGATGGGCCTTTTTCTCAACAACTTCTGAAGCTCCCCTGAGGGATATTCGTGGATTTGGCTTCCCTGCCGAGGTCGAGAATAGCTTTTTATGGCTTATCACAATTCCTCAGGGCTTTTGGGCGTAGAGGGAGAGAGAATTGATTGGAACGTAGAAGCTGAGGAACAAGTTCTAGCATAATTTTTTGGTAAAGGTTCCTTAACGGGGGTGAAACAAACCTTGTAATTGCCTTGCCTGGATAGGCACAAAGAGCAGCTGAATGGAGCATGACTCCCCCGTTAAAGGGATGCCGACGGCATAGTCAATCGGTTACGCGCGGAAAAGAAAATGTCTCTGCGCCTCTCCCCTGTTGGCTACTTGCCAATTTGTTGATGAGGGGGGATTGACACATGCCGTCGGTAGCCCTTTAAGCAACCTTTACCAAATTTGCCATCTTTGCCAGAGTAAATTTTAAAGCGAAAAAAGGGTAAGCTTTTGAATTCGCGTCTATCGCTCGAGGGAATAGATGCGCTCCATCGACCCATATAGATGGACCTAGGGGGTAAATGGGGGAAGGGCGGTGAATATGAAGAGTGATGGATGGACATCGCTCTATTCTCCGGCTTCTCTTCCAAACCCCCCAACCCCACGAATTCCCACGCCCCAATCACCGAGACCCCCTCGGTGAAGTCCACGCTTTTCAATTCCAGAGGTGACGATGCGCAATGAACATGCATTTATCATCGGTAATAGCTTTTGATCGCAAAAGATCCAAGGGATTAAGAGCTATAGAATTTAAATAATTTTATGCATAGGTTTTATTGATGTCAGCAGCGATGCGACCTAGCCGAGCAATTTCGTAAGAACGATCGGTGAGGAATGGGACCTAAATTAGTGGTTCTACATTTGATTAAAGGTGACCTGAAGCTTCTCCTGCATCCATAACATTTCCGGAAGCTCATTGACGGTCCAGGCAAGAACGTGAAGCCCACGATCGCGTTGCTCTTGCACCCATAGTCTAAAGAGTCCCGCTTGACCTTAATTTTATTAAGCATAGGGTTACTATAACTATTTTTTGCATTCGTTTGGATGCAAACTCAGGCAAAAATTATTAGATTACCAAATTCTTTTTGCAAAAAACGAGCTTCAATGAGCACCCCAAGCTACTGGTCAAAAACACGTACTCGTTAATATTCTTGTTGTATCCCATCAGCCCGTCGACTCCCAAGAATGATGGCAGAAATCCGTTAATGGCCACCATATTCAGCCAGTCCCCAAGTTCTAAGCATCGCTGCCACAATCCCTTTGATCGAGGCCGTTGATCGTGGATGCCCTCGTAGTACCACGTCGAATAGAAACGATCACGGAAGATCAATACTAAAATTAACTGAATTTATCCATGACCGTCAGGCAAAATCAGGGGCTAAATACCTGTAATAAACTTTGGATCGGCCCTTTTGAACGAATACAAAACGCTAGGAGAAAAAGAAGCGATGACCGAGCGATTGTAGAGACCATGCTTTCGAAACATGCCACTTATTGTCTCGACTAGCTAGATTGTAAAGATTTTTTATTCCGGAAATTTTTCTCACCTTTTCATTATCGTCCTTCATATCGAAGATCAGTCGAACCTTGCTCGGTTGCACTAATTTTATTAGGTCTTCTAATTCGGGGATTCTTGAGGGCACTACAGTACGATTTGAGGGTCTAAAACATGTATAAAACTTCAAAAGAGCTGTAAAAACCCTGTTCTATTAAAATCGATCCCAACGTAGCAATCCTCCAATTCGGCCAATGTTTTCGATGAGATTGGACCGGTCATATTTGTCATCCTAATGTAATAAAAAGTAAACATGATAGATACAGCTGCATTAATGAAATAGGAACTTTTTACCTGTCTAAACTATCGTCATGCATCAAAATAGGAAAACCATCCCTCGTTAAAGATATATCAAATTCAATCCCGTCAACCCCATCGAGAAGAGCCTAAAACAAATACAGTGTCTAGTCCGCGCCCAACCTCGCCTGGGGGAAGGATTAAAATTCGAACTCAGCCGGTCGGTTTTCTTTAAAATACTTATTTCTCTGTCCCGCCTTGGTTCCTCCCCTTTCTTGTTTAGTATTTAAAAGTCTCCCCGGTTAAATGGGTATACTCGAAAACCTGCCGGGTTCTGTGACACCTTCCGCTTTCAAATCGAACGTTGGTGGGGCCTTTGTATGTGTAAATAACGTAAAAACAGTTTTTCATTAAACAATACCTGTTGAAAACTGTCCAAAGTATTCTCCGGAAGATTTTCCGGCGACCCACGATGCCCAATAACACGTAAGGAAGTGAAAAAGGCTTCCACCTAAAACTGTGACTTCAACAACTACAAGAGAACCCACGTCACTTGCATCGGCTTTCGAATTTTTCAACAAAAAGAATGCAATAACCACCGTCAACGGGATTGACAGTATGAATGCGAAGATTATACTAAAAATTACCGTGGTTAAGCAACAGTTTCTATACTATTTAATCGATTTTGGTCTCAGCAACAGCGCGCAACATGTGATACAATGTAAATAGCAAGCGCCTTTGATCGGTTCTTCTAGAGGGGAAGCGGGGCGCATTTTGGGGGGCTCCATTCCAATTGGCACCCCGCCAACCAGCGAAAACCATTGCGGAAATTTTAATGGGTAAAGGCGGGAAGGGTTGGGCTTGGGTCTAAAACCTACCATAGCGGTTTACTAGTGGAATTCCGCTTTTCGGTTATATTATTGCCGTTTTCCCATTTTTTCATGGTTCTAGGAAGCCTAAAAAAATCTAAAAATACCGTATAATGAATGAAAGCAAAGTAGATCGGCTGAAGAACCGGAGAAAATTTATCATGGTGTCTGTGAAAGGGACATGACCCGAAAAATCGTGGTTTGGTGGCCGGCTCTAGGAAGGTCATTTGCCCTATCAAGGTTTTTCTTGGAGAACCGACGCTGAGAAATCGTTGGGATTAGTGAAATTTCAAGATTTGACGATGCTCATAAAAATTCGCTGCACCATTTGTCGCGCTGTCAAAGGTGGATCGAAATTTGAGGAAACCGGCCGTTTTCATCGATAATAAATTCTCAAAATGGTTTGAAGTGCACTTTTTCTTTTTTTGCGTCTCGATCAGAACTTTTTCGCTAATTTTTGTACGAATATGTGTTTACTTGCGCTTTCGGATGGTATAAAAATCCTGACAATCCCACTTTTCTAGGCCGAGTTCAACGAGTTTTCGGTAGTCTGTAAGCTACGTATGTTATATACTTCTATCAAGTGTCAACCTGTACACGGATCTTTATCCCAAAAATTCATAGAGACTATCATTTGGCAGTTGAACAGCAGCATCATCTACACCTCGGCGACAACCATCCGCACGCCGCTACGCCGTTTCCGGATATCAAATTTGGTGCGCAGGATACTAAAAATTGCCCGTAATTCGGAAACCGACGCGAAAAACTGACTGATTAATGGAGGAACGTGAGGGGAGTGTCTCTCGACTGCATAGACCATCCCTCAGTAGTTGGGCTCGGATCTCCGTTTGGCTGTAGATGCCTAATCTGCAATAATTGATTGTTGAAAATGAGAAAAGTTTTGTTTACATTATTATGCATTACTTAAGGTAGCGTTCCTAACCTTTTTTGATAATCACGAATTGCAGTGACCAAAGGGCCTTCGGGACGGCCCTCTTTTGCATCTTTTGGTTTGACGCTCCCCGTTTTTCGATACCTTAAATGATGATAGTTATTTGGAGACACCTAGAGCGAGAGAGAGCGTGAGAGAGATAGTAAGCGAGAGAGTGATACCTTACCTTTGCAATATTTTGGAGACACAAGAGTGTGTAACTGCCAGCCTCCTCGAAATATCACAAATTCTCCATCCCTCTTGGTATAGTCGGACGATAAACTGGCGTTCTGATAAGTTCAACGGGATGCCCGGGGAGAACGCTCGGCCCAGCTGATTTCGGCCTAAAAATGGGTGGCCTAACAGCTTCAGTAGCTCAAGCCAGGTTTGAATCAAGAAATCCTTATTTTTTACAAATTTTTCAAGGATTTTGTCAGAAAACAAACCTATCGTCCGCTTCCGGGTTACCCTGGCTGTCACCGGCTTAACCTCAATAGATGATGTCGAGCATTCCGATCGGCTACTCTGTACCGATGCCCCCGAAGAAGCCGATGAAGACGTTGGTGAGCAAGAATCGTACAGTGCCGCGCCGAGAGTCGGCATCTCGGCCGAGATGAAGGGCAGCAGAGGATACCCGGCTGCTTCTTGCTCCCCGGCCAACGTCGCGAAGCAGTTCGGGGATTGGAGGGAGGTACAGGGTTGTCCAGTTGTCAATGTCGGCACGCCATAACCGGTCGAATCGGGGATCAGCACTTTTGCTTCGGGGAGAGATCTGAATTAGGGTAAATGAGATACTGCCTAATTATATAGTCTATTTTTCTGGCCTCTTTCATACGGATCGGTAAACCATTCTAAAACTATTCAAACGAAAATTTGGCATTACAAAACCAATGTTTTCGAAAATGTCTGTGGCATTTCTTACTTCTTGTGATCTCTACCAAATGTCAAGTTTTGTATATTTTAATTTTCAAAAAACTGGTTTTCGACAACTTGACTTTCGTAAACACCTTGTGAGTTCAAGAAAGTTTTTAAATTGTTTAAAATGTGTAGAAAATCATTGACCCACCTATACTCCTGGCCCGGCAAATTCCCCTCATACGGTGGTTGCGTGCTGCTGGCTGGAGGGCATATCTGCGTCGACTGGAAGAAGAGCGGAGGCTGGGGTATTGTAGGGGCATAAATGTCGGCTGACAGGGATAGATGGGGGTAGATGGTGGTGTGGTGAGCCTGAAAAACAGCATCCACACTATCGTACCCAATCTACCGTAGTCCCAGGTAGTAGTGGATCGTAGCTGAGGGTTTGTTGAGCTTCCGGAAAGAACGAGGCCTAAAAGTTGTAAGAATCCACGTAGAAGGTTTTTTGGTGTCTAGAAATTCTGCAGGGGACGGCTACTTCCGCGTTGCGATGGGCCGTTCCGCCGGTGCGGCCGGGGCAGAAAAAGAATAGTTAAAGGGATTTGGAAGTGGCAATATAAAAGTTATAGTAGTTTTTAGAGAATTGATACATGATCTAGTTTCATATAGATTTCCTTAAAAATTCTTACATTCAACCACATGCCATCCAATTCTTGATGGAGGGTAGTCGCGTTGTAGTACTCGTGAGCATCCATTTGCGGTTTTTCTATAAATCCTAGTTTGACAAAACTGTATTGCAAAAAAATTAGATAACGAGAGAAGCCCTGAATCAAAAATGATGACGAAAAAGAGCAAAAACGGTAAAATCAAGTAAGGAGAGGCCGTAAGGTTTTCAAGGTTTAACCAGCAAAATATGGCGTTCAAGCACTAAAATTTTGGCTTAAATTATCCATTTTCTAATCGTTTAAAAGAATTCCAAGTACTTGGCAATTTGTCCACATTGGACTACGGCGGCAGGAGCACTCTGGTAAATCGGGGAAAGAATGCCGAAAAAGGTTCTTCCTAGAATGGCACTTATGTTTTCCGGGTTTTGGCACTAGAACACGTATTTACCCGGAAAGGAGATGAGCAAGTAGCGGAAGGAATGGGGAAGAAGTGACGGAAAAGATAAGGTCAGTAAGTAAGTATTCATTAAATGACAAGGAAAAACTTAGATGAAGAATTTAGACAGAGTCATCTACAAAACAGTTACTAATAACAAAAGAAATGCGTTCGTTGATAAAGAATAAAAACAAAGCCGGGTCGGAAGCCAAGTCGATTGACTTGCCAAAATTCGCTCCGATCTCCGTTCCACCAATGGTTTCGTTAGGTCATCTACTAGAGCCCAAAGACCGGCATGGAGCGATGTTGCAACGGCAGCTCCCCCTTCAAAAGTGAAATGACCCCTTTGGGGAAGACCCCCGTTTCCACCCGATCAGGGGGAGGCGCCTACCGTAGCCCGCAAGAAGCCAATCGAGCCAGCGCTCGAGCAACGGCAGGGAGGGCCTAGTTAGTGAGCGATGCAAAAAGGGCAGAGGAAGTATCATCTGCCCCCTCTACTCTCGAACCCCCAGCCAAAGTCGAACTGACTGTCCGGTCGTCGTATCGAACATCTAGAGATGGATTGTTTTCTCGCCCACTTTTTGCGCGCCTTCTGCCCGCCCGGCAGGCCCAGGAAGTGGATTTCTGCGGGGGACGGGGCAAGCAGCGAGTGAGGCGAGTTGATCGGTTAGAAAGTGTAAATAGTTGGGGAACGGAACGGTTTGGATGGACCGGGGAGTGGGGGCTCTGTTACAAAGGACGGGATGCAGATGCTGTGGCAGTCCAAGACACGCTAAATATCGAGTGAGGCTGTTTTGGTTTTTTTTTTAACCACCCCCCCTCTTTTTGGAACCCCGCCGAAAAAAAACAACAGCCTTTCCGGACCCTTCATAGGTATCCTATGTCAGACTCTAACCTCACGTTTATTAGACGTTTGCTCCAAAATCGAAAGCTAGATATTTTGCGTAACCTGGCGTAGCTGTCGACACCTAGTCAAATCGCGCCGTCAATCCTAGCCTTCCCATCCCCGTTAATGACCGTGATCTCGTTGTTTGTCTCAACTAGGCACCCCGCTTGAACCCGACGCCCGCATCTGACACTCTCATCGATCTGAACCCTCAAAACTGCTCAAAAAGTTCGAAACAAAAGGGACGGCGCCGACGCGGGGGAGGGGAACGCGTCGACTCCTCGGGCATCGCTTTTTGTGGGCCTCAAAAACTGGAAGGGAGGAAGGGCATCATCCAAATCAGGAACTGAACATAGTGTATATCGCGTTTAAAGGGGCAGTGAAGTAAACATTTTTTAACGATTGAGGTGCGCAAATGAATCTACTGCTTATGCTGATGATTTACGCCACAGAATTCGTTTTGCATAAATTTTATACATGGTTTTAGGAAAATTTAAAGAGTTCTTCCACCAATATAAAAAAGTAAAAAACAAAACCGAACAAGACCAGCAAAAGGCAAATCGGCCAGAATGAGCTCCTACCAACATTTTCCTAACCCATTTTTCTGTTTTCCGGTCCCAAATCTGGTTCCCCGACACGCCCAACAACTACAACATAACATCCCCCTCCTGAAAATCAAGCCTTTTCGAGTACCGAAAACAGTTCGACAATGCTTCTCCTCAGAAAGAGGTCCCGGGGCTCGCGTCGGGAGTCGGCTTTCCTTTCGCTCGCCTTGGGGGGAGAACCAGTTCCTGGGGGAGTAAAAACGTGGAAGAGATGCCGGGAGCAGCAGAGGCAACCAACATCGAATAAACACCACAATTCCCAAGTATCAAACAAAAAGCAAAAATGGCCGGGCGGGGAATTGGAAGTCATTTTTCAGGGGTGGTGCCTGGTTCTGGATGCTGATTGCGATTTGCTGACGCCTACATTTGGAATTTGGCGTCGCGCGTAGCTGTCGATACCTAGTGAAAAAGAAAGGTATGTTTTTGCTTTCTGACCCTTCTATAGGGCCGCCAAAAAAAATAAAAAATCAAGGTTCAGGGGAATGGAACACCGGATATCAATTTGAAGTAAATAGCGCATAGAAGGCTCTGTTCACATTTTGACGGAGCATAACTCTCGAGCCCTAGTTGCTGAAGGGAGGGGGGCCGAACTTTCCACTGCCAAATCCCTTAAAAAGACCGGAAAGGTATGCAGATATATTTTTTCTCTGCGGATTCCCTGACTTTGTCGCGCCCGCGACGCGAAAGGCGATAAGTCGCATACTGAATTTAATGAGATCGGAATCCATTACGCAACTGAAGGTGGACAGGCGAGCGTGCGCGTTAAGTTTGCGTTGCGTTCGCAGTGCGTTCGCGTTGCGGGCGTGTTGCGTTCGCGGTACGGTTGCGCTACTGGTGGCGTTGCGCGCCGCATCCGCCACGCTAGAGAATAAAATGAGATATGCTAAATAAACTAAGGGGCACAAATCCGTAGTCCTGCCCTCACTGGACCTTTAAAGGGAGCGCGACAGCCGGGCCAATTGTAAAAGTTTCACAGATAACGATCAAGCGTCAAAAACGAATATGAATCACACAAAAAGATATGTCTAAAAACGATGGTGTGGAGACAGGTTGTGTGGTTGGTAGTGGCCTCGAGCCAGAAAGTGAGGGGAGCGGATATTCACAGGGATTAGGACCGACTCCAGCCGCGGGGCTCTTGCCACCCGGTTGCAAGGGAAGGGGGCTCTCAATTCGAAAACGAGCAGGTTACTCCACAGTCAGACCCCCGGAATAGGATACGGTTCGCGAGAAGGCAACTTTTATGAAACTTGTTCAGAGGATGGGGTGGTACTATCCTATCGATAATATTTCCAGTCAAAAACTACCTGAAAACCTTAACATTCGAGATTTTGATTAAACATCGATATTTTTTGTAACTCTTGGGAAAAATTTGTAAAGTTTTTGCGCTTAGAAATAGTAAAAAACAACTTAGATACACTTACTTTATTTTTATTTGCAAATTAGACAGCAAAGCAAAGAGTTGGGGTGCACCACGGGACCAGAATTTTAAAACACCTTAACCCGGTGGTATAGGTTAGTTAGCTTAGTTTAATCGGTAATCCTTGGTCGCAGAGAAATTGAAAAAGCTATAATTAATTATTAACATTTTGCTGTATAATGACGATAAAACTTCGAAGAGCTGAAAAGCTTAAGATGAGAAGTCTCTCATAAAAATTAAGATAATTTAATCAATAGAATGGTTTATACCAAGCCCAACTAACCCTCAAAAATCGATGGCTGCTGATTTGGCACGATCACAGCCACCCCAAATACTCATTCCTCGGGGGGAAATCAGCTCCATCCCGGGGGGTTCAGTTCCCCCCGCGCCCGGGGGCCACTTTTTGCATGCCCAAAAAAAGTTGCGAGATTTGCCGTTGTCCTGAAGGGGGAAGCGACAGAAGGGGCAGGGAATGCATTTCTGTGGGGTAGAGGGTAGAGGACGAGGAGGAACAGAAATGACTATTTCCGATGATGGAATTGCCACGACGACTCACCTCGGTGCACTTCTGATCTAAATGGCAGAATGTCGAGTCGGGAATGCTTGGAATTGCTCGAGTGGGTGGAAGGTGTTGTCTAGATGGTTTGACAGTTGCGATAAAGATCGGGGTGGGTGTGTGTTATAATGGGTATTTATTTCCCATTGTCTCTGCTAATCAGACCTACCGTATTATTTGGATTTTGATGCTGAAAATTTGGGCTGAAAATTTTTGTAAAGGGGGAAGAAAAAGGCTTTTCTTGGCTTTGTCCGCTCTCTCTCTCTCTCTCTCTCTCTCCCTCTCCCTCTCTCTCTCTGGCTCTCTACACTCGCGCTGTTTTCATCGTCATAAGCTCGAAATCCTTCCAAAGGTTTATGTCTCGATAGCGTGGGAGAGCAGACATGAAGGGTCACAACATTTATTCGGAGGATGTCCCCGGTGGGGTGACACCTCGGTGAAGTAAATGAGGACAGGGTAGCCGGGTTCGGATCGGATGACTGAGGCAATCACAACGAGAAATCGGGGCTTTATCTACCAGGGAACACAAAAAAATCAGCATGGTAATGAGGGGAAGAAATGGTCTTAGCTTGGTCTTCCGGTCATTCAGCATGCGCATGCAGTCGCGGGAACGCGACAGTTTAAGAATATCGAATTACAGAAGCGCAAATTTGACAGAGACTCGAATTTTCAAATTTACGAAATTTACGCGACTCTGAGGGGTTCGAGTTGCGATTTCGTGGTCCTCAAAATGCAGATATCTGAATAATCAAGGTTTTGAAAACTCCAGGATACGATGGACAATATTAAAAAAAGGGGAACGGCAAGGGTTTTAAACAAAAAAAAAATCAGTTGTTATACTTAATTCACCTCCTCTGTCTGGACGACCCACCAGAACGATCCGACTTGTACTCAACATGCCCGCCACTCTCCTAATACAGTGTTCACAGTTGGTTTAGCTGGCTCTACCCGCCCCGTCCGACCAAGATCTTTTACTCCCCCCCCCCGCCGAACACACTGCCATCAAGAGGCGCCCACCCCCTTACAAAAAAGGTTAAATGGATGGGAAAGGTGGCATCGGGAAAAGGGGAGCAAGAAGAAGACGTAGTAACCCGGTGATGGGTGAGAACGGCTCCCGTTGTTTCTCCCCGAAAAGGATCCACGGATTTCAGCCCGATTCCATCCTTCCATCCGCTCGCCCACCAATATGGATGGCATCCTACACCCTTTAGGAGCGAGTGATGGCGCGGGTTTTCGGGGATTGGGAAGGGAAATACTTATGGATTGGTGGGGTGAAATAGGAAAAAAAATATGCTACTCGTAAGATTGTCAATGTTTTTTTTATAGGGGCTAATAAGTGAC
Organism: Mesorhabditis spiculigera; assembly: GCA_958295435.1. Taxonomy (NCBI): domain Eukaryota; kingdom Metazoa; phylum Nematoda; class Chromadorea; order Rhabditida; family Rhabditidae; genus Mesorhabditis; species Mesorhabditis spiculigera. Next base: position 217,341 of record CATQJA010002610.1, on the reverse strand, counting down.
GCGGGGAGAGAGAGGGTGAGTGACAAGGGAGGAAAAGAGAGGGAGAGAGAGAGAGAGAGAGGGGCAGAGAGAGACAGAGGGGTAGAAAGCCAGAGAAATAGAGTTATACAGAGATATAAATGCTCCGGAATTCCAAACTCTAAAAACTAGGCACTGCGGACCTCTCGAAAAACCAGGGGGATCAACCGCAACCCAAAAATTGGTTGGGCAGATTGTAGACCCGTACCCTTGGGGGAATTGTAACCGCGTAAAGCGTCATTCTCCCGGTACCCTCCCTCCCTCCCTCCCGCAACGCACCATTCTTTGCTCAACTGGTTGTGGATTGTTGCCGTTCCTTTCTATTCCTTTCCATTCCTTCTATTTCTTGTGCCGTTGTGTCCTCGGGGCTTCCCCTCTCGTGTTTCTCCTCCCTCTCTTCACCCTCCCCTTCCTTCCACCATAAACACAATGGCATCCCGGGTGTTTGATGGGTGGGTGCATCCCGGGGTAAGTGGAGGAGATGCCTTACGGGTCGACACCTTGTATGACGAGGCTTGTTTTGGGAGCAAAAGCCGAATGGAGAAAGGTTTTAGACAATTTTTTCATTGGTTTCATCAGCTTAAATTTGCACTTTTTCGCCAAAATCCGTTCCAGAAGTCGCTGAAAATTAATCAACCCAGTGTCCTACACCTGAAATAGACACCCCGGACGACCTCCGGAAGTGGCAACTCCTGGAAAAGGCACCCACTCGGATTCTGATGAAGTGGAGTACTTGATGGAGTGCATTGAGTATGCTGTCCCGCCGGGTGTCTATTCCAGAAAAGCCGCGTACGCCCTCCTCATTATTTGTTCAAAACACTTTTATACGTTCAGCCGTCTCACTTCTGGTTGCTACAGCCATTAACTGCTTACTAAAAAATGACACCCGCACCAAAATCCGTCGCCCTGGAGGGCCACTTTTCCTTATTTATTTTCGTAAGTGGCTAAGCCTTTGTGGGAACCCTATTTTCAGGGTTTTCACGCCCAATATTTACAGCCGGCCTTTAGTGCGCGCTAAATACGGGTTACCGACCCGCTGCCATCCCCTGTCATTTCGAAAGGACGTGGGCGCATTGGTTTACCCTGGGTCACCCCATCCGTCTGCCCCCTCCACCCACCCCCCACTCTCTCGCCGGCGTAACGAATTGATTTGGCGCCATTTGCCCATCCCTGAAAACAACCCAACGCTCGATTTTTTCACCCTGCATTTACAAGGCCGTACTACTATTTTGCCGGATATTTGAAGCAAAGAAAAAGTTTTTTTTGACTCATTTCGAAAATTTTGACGTTTTGGAACGCCTTTGACGCTGTGAAAATACTGCTTTCTTAGTTCTTAAGATTTTATATGAAGCAAATATAATAATTACGGTTTAGGATGGCCTCTACAAGCGGAGAGGAATCTTCCCACATTGAAATGAGGTACGTTTTTGCCTTCGGTTATGATTTATCTTATTTTTGGCGTGTAAAATACAATTACGAACCTTTTTTAGCGTAAAAGCGGCAAATGTGCTTGCCGATTACGGGTTTGAGCCTCTTGCCGACGTGCCCGGTGTTTATTTTGGCCATCAAATGCCCAAGGTGCACGACTTTTGGCTGTTGCTGTTGGCCACAAAGCGCGGCATGTACGTTTTTTATTGTTTTCTGAACAACTTCCCTCAATTTAGTCTAAAATCAACGAGAAGGCCATACTTCGACAACCGAAAGGCCGGTATATATTTGAGCCTCGTTGATCCGGTCATTCTCCGAACCCGAACGGCTCTAAGCGAAGATGCAGTTTCTCCATGGACTTCCGGTCAAGGTATGTAGTTTAAACTTTTATCGGAGCAACACCAATGGCCCTTTTTTATTTTTAATAGCTAGAATCTTTTAGCCATATGCTTTTAGAACGAATGCATCTCGACAACTACTACGCGGACGGCGAAAATCTATCCAGTCGCACCACCGGAAACGCTGAAGGCCTCCGCGTAACCCATCAACGATATTCCAAACACCCGGGAAAATTGCCAATCTCAAAGAAGGTACCGTTTTTTGCCCTACTTGATGTGTTTTTGTAGATTCTTAGCATTCCCCACATGCGAAAACCGGCGCTGGTCGAGCCGAACACGTACGCCGTCGTTTGCTACAAGGTCAGCGAGCCGTTCGAGATGCCGCTCGAGCGAACGAAGCCGCGCGTTAAGCCAGAAGCCGTTGCGGCTATTAGGTACTGCTCATATGCCAAAACTCCAAGCCGATTTTTAGGAGATTAACGACGAAGCACCCTGGCTTAAACGCGGGTAAAATTCACGAGCTGTTGAGCATCGAGTTGCATGGAGTTGACGTCCCAGATGTTGCACAGGTGAAAAAAATGTTTCAAAGTTTTTTCCCGAATCGCCGAACTTGAATCACCATTTTCAGGTCGGATACCAGCAGAAAAAGCTGGCCGGCAAGCTACAGCGCTACAAGTTGATGCGCCCGTTTCTGCAAAATCAACCGGGGACCGGTGACGAGGACGACGAGCTGGATATGGACTCGATGTTTGATGACTATTATGACGAGGAGTCGAATCAAACGCTTGATACACCGCCGGAAGTAAGTAATACGCTTTATTCCCTTATTTCTACATCATTTTTGCATCATTCCCAAGTAATTTAACACTTTTACATATGCAGGATGGCGGAGGCCCCTCATTTTCGCAGTTTGACGGGTCGATTTCCGTGAACGAACACTTGCAACAGCAAGTTTTTGGCCAAGAAGAGACGACCAATGGATACCATGAACATCCGGAGCCGCCCCCGCCGCCGTACCACGCCCCGAAACAGCATCAATTCTCCAATAGCGTCTACCAGCAAGAAATCCCTGGATATTACATGGATCTGGCACAGGGAATGAGTGTTATGGTAAGTATTTCGGCCTTGAGTATTCCGGGCGGGGGGGGGGACCGAACTTTCCGGCCAATAGATTTTTATATAAATAGTGGAAGTGTTTCTAAATTGTTTATAGCTATTCCTAAGCATACAAACTTCACAACATTTAATTAAAAATTTATTTTGTTCGAAAAAAATTTTTGGACCCAAAAAAAAAAAATTTTCCCCTTTCAAGGGTTCTAAACTTTTAAAAAGTTTTTGCTATTAAAATAGGCTTAAATTTCACCAAAACAATGTGAAAAACACATTTTTTTTACTACGCCCCCAGGGGGCCAATAGAAAAAACGTGGGTCCCCCCCCGGAATACTCAAGAACCAGTATTTCAAATTGTTAGTAAAAATTATACGATACTAAGTCTCAAAAATTGTTAGAATATTTATAAAGAAGATCCAATTCCATGTTTTCAGGAAGCCGTTTCCCTCCATGGTAGCATCCCGGACACCGGTTCAGTCTTTCACGGAGCCCAAAAAATCGTCTTGGATGGAATTGTGAAAACGGTAAACCTTATAAAGCTGATTCTATAAAATTCCCAAAATCTAGATGAACGAGCTGCTCAACCGAACCAAAAACAACTTCCACCCACCCGCCCAAATGCGCTCAAACGGCATCAAGCAAGAATTGATCGATGTCGATGTTACATAATTTTTCTCTTGTTTTTAGGCATTACGGGTCGAGTGTAAATATTTATTTCGGTTTTCTGTAGCCAAACGTACAGGTTATGCTGGCGGAAATGGAATGGATGTATGTACAACAGGGGAAAGTTGGTAAAAGCCGAATTGAGCGACAGCACGTTATGGACATCAAAATGCACACATAAAATTGGGGTCGAAAGTAGGCTGAGAGAGTGGGATAGTACCAGTGGCGAGAAGCTACGTGGTGATGTCATCGGAAAGATATTGGCCGTTTTGGGGGCAAAAGTAGATTAGGATCTAGTTTTCGCCTTGAAAAGAGGCGAGTTCAAGTCATAAACTACCTTTAAAATTTTTGGGAAAGACGGAAAGCTCTGTGGCTATCATGTGACATTGGAGGGGGGAATAGTCATTTAGTTCCAGGCCTCTCCCTGGAGGATTTTGACGTCCCAGAGGAAGAGCATGAATTGCACGAACAGGAGAACTGTTCCAATAACGGTGGGGGCACGGTAGTCGTTCGTCTCGACAATCAGGAACCAGACCATCAGGGCGGCGGCGATCAGGTAGAGCACCGTGCAGATAGCTCCGTAGACGCGTTCCTATAATGGGATTATGTTTTTGGAAATTGATCGAAATTTTAAAGACGATATAGGCTTGTAATCAAACTCACCAATCGCCAGAACTTGGCGTCGAGGAAGTTCAGGAAGAAGAAGACAACGTTGATGATCGTGATCACGGAGTTGATCGTGGTCGAGTAGCCGATTTGGCCCCATCCGAAGCAGCCCATCTTCGTCCTAGAATTATTTGGTTAAATTATTGTCTTAAAATATACTATGTCTTCGAAAATTCTTGTTAACTTGTAACCCACCATCCTCCGCAGAAGAGCACACTGATGGCGAGACCGCAAATGATCTGCAGCACCTTGATGATGCCGCGGTTGGAGGAGAGGTAGGCTGTGTTGAGGGCCATTTTGTAGAGGGAGTTTTGAAGGCTGGAAATAGTGATCGATTATTTGCATGAACTCGACAAGGAGGACCAAAAATGAAATAAGGGCATTCTAAAGTCATATTTAAGCCTGAAGAATTAAAATAGAATAATTATTGAGGTCTGAAAAATCTAAGAAATTCGGTTTAAAAGGGGATTGTTAAGTTAGGCTGGTCAGTAAATGTTTAAAGACGGCTTAAATCGCTAAAGTATTTGAAGCTAAGATAGTTAGGGGAAGAATAGAAAGGAAATCTTAAAGCTAAAAAGATAGATGGTTGAGTTTTTTTGATCAAGACCGGGAGGGTTGGATGAAATGGAAGAATGAAATGAAATGCTAGCGCATTGGTAGGTACGTCCAAATTGCCCCCTCCCTCCCACCCGTGGAAAAACAGAACAACAAACCCGCCCCCCGGAAGGGCAGCATTTCACAACGGGTGGAGTGGCGGATTGAGCCAGATGAAAACAACGCGGGTCCCCCGCGACGAATCAACAAGTCTTTTAGACTCTAGCTGAGCCGCCAGTCTCTCTCTCTTCCCCCTCTCTCACTCTCTCATTTTCTCTCTCCCTCTCGCCCACTCTCCCTCTCCCTCTCTCTCCCTCTATCTATCTCTCTCTCTCTCTCGCTCTCTTTGCCTAGAATGCGATGTTTGGCCGACATCGTCGAGCGGGGAATACCCCAGCCCCGCACCCCGTGCACTTACACCCTGGAAAACAAACTCGTCAGCCCCAGGAATTTGGCCTGGCCAAAGAGTTGGTGCACTTTCCAAGGGGCCAAAAATGGCTGATCCTTGACCTTTGTCGGTCTTTGACAAGACGGACTTGGCGAAGGCGTTCTTTAGGAATTTTTGGAATTTTGAAAGTTACGCGCGGCCTCAGTTTTTTCGTGCAAAACTAGTGGTCATGGAAAAAGTTCAGTCGTGCCTTAACAGCATTGTTTTCCGGTAGCGCGGGTAAACACAGACATCTAGTTTGAGTCGCAAAGATAAGCCCAGGGGGAGGAAAGAAGCAAAAACAGGCTCCAGATGGTAAAAAAAGGCAGCGAGAAAAAAATGGGATAACTTCGGTCGCGGTGTTGCGCTTTTTCAGCAATTTCCTACGAAATACAGGAAACTCAAGTTTATGGGCTAACAACACTACTAAAACTAGAACTAAGTAACTAAAAAATGCGCCCAAAAAAACTAAAGATCCGAGAAAGCTATAAAGCTACCGGCAGCGGTTACTACCAGATATAAACCATCTGAGCGGTGGTGTAGAAGATGAAAAGCTCTGTGAAAATAATGAGAAAACGGCTGCCGACGTCCCTTATAAATAAAGCTGATAGCAACAGCTTTATTTACCCGCGGCGCGCACACGCATACCACTCTCCTCTCACCCCGCCCCCAACACGCCAACACCACGACCGGCGGGAAAGTGCAATGTGGAAAACAAGTCATTTGAATGATGTTGATGTCTACGACGCCACGCACACGCATACGAGGGACACCCAGCCAACAGTCATCCCAACAGTCCGCGCTGACTTTTCTATTTTTGAAAAGAAAAGAAAGAGCAAAGGGATTTTGCGGCGAGACGCGCCGATTATTTGTGGATCTCACCTCGGTTTCGCGCCGGTGGTTAATGAGCGTGAAGCGCGAAAAATATTTGGGAAAAGTCGCGCGGGGGAGATCAACAATTCCGCACTTGAGATGAAGGGGGAACTTTGAGTCGAATTTGGAAGGGATTAAGTATAGATTCGGGGTTCAAAAATCGGTACTGGTCTATAAGCGGGGTATATTCTTAACGGTGGGTAGCTATTTTGTCCGATTGCTTCCGTATGTCCTTCAGCGAAAATATATCTTTTTAATAATCTTACAATATTTTCAGGTTTAGTGTTTCGGTAAAAAATCGATGAAAATGAAAAATGAAAGAAAAAGAGTCCAAAAACTTTTATAATTTCTTGGCAATTAAAAACTATTAAAAAATCTAGGAAAATACACTATGGAGCAGTATAGAAGAAAGCGGAAAAAAGCTTCTCCCCTGCTCAGCCCCCCCCCCGCCGCTAACGGCCTAGTACCCACAAGCCTCTTAAAAAGGTTAGTTATCAAGATTTGGACGAAATCCGTTGTATTTGCCTGGAACCCATATTTGAATCACGTATTTGCGGACATAACGAAATTTATTATTTGAGAAAAGGTCATAAACAATTATGATTTATTAATCATGCTTTTCTTCTATTTATTCACCCACTCAGACCAATAATAACGTAGTCTTTGCCTCAGTCTGAACCCAAAAACATATTACAAATCGTTCATAGCTGGTCTAGACAAAATAGAATCCCTTTCCCGGGTTCCGTTCACCTATTTATAACGGTGGTGGCCCATAAAAGTGCAGAATGCATTTCGCTTCAAAAACATGCACCCTTGTTGAATGGCCCGGGATGTCGGCGTGAGCAATACGGATATTTTTTTGCCGCAAATAACAGCTTCAGGGGTGGACAACAATGGTGAAATTCGAGAGAAAACCGAATGCAGAATTGAGCATTGAAGCGCGGCGGGAACACAGCTCTGTTTTCGATGAAGGCCCCCGGCCGTTTACGATCCGATTACTCGTGGAAAAACAAGATAACCTGGTAAAATGCGGAAATTGGTAAAATTTTTTCAATTTAAAATGGTAGATGACCGAAAAACTGATAACATTTCGTATCCGTTCCTTTCATCGGTTTACTACCCATTATTCTACGCACTTCACACGCCTTTTTTGTTCTTTTGAAAATGGCTCTTTTCAGGCAGTTCTATCTAGTATCGATTCGAACAGGTAAACATAGATCGAAAATGATAACATTATATCTTCAGCACTTTTTAGGCGTTGCTCCCATTTCAACAATAATTTGAGGGTACGGCGTATACGTGATCATGGAGATTCGGGTACTATTTCTATGAATTTTTCTCTCCCTGAATGTTTGGGTTCGGAGCCTCGGTAATTTTAGTACAGTATTAGGATAATGTTTGTCATTTAGTGTTGCTTCAATGCAATGGGTCAGCTTTAATTTGATTAGCCTCAAAAAATTCATAAGATCCTGTTAGCCACGCGCATCGGGAATTCGGATTTTTTTTTCCAAACTATCCTGAATATCGGCTGCTTAGAAATCCGCGGGGCCAATTGAGCACCACAGCTTAGAAGGTATTAAACTGACATTAAATATTACAAAATACGCTTTGGGGATTTCGGTGGTACGAATTTTTACATGGTACGAAAGGATGAGGGGTCCGGGATGTCGCTCCCTCGTGTGGATGGGCGCCTCGGGGAAAACATTTATAAAAAATGTTTGAGAGGCAGCATCTTTTCGAAATTTTTAGGGCATATAGTACCCTTCTAGTCTAAACAGAGGGCTAGAAAACGGATAACCAGATGGTGAAATTTTTCCAGAAAAGGCGGTCGAAGCTCGTCTGCAGTTACTTGTCGTACAACCTAATACTTTATTGAGGTCCTTGACTTACAATTCTTTATGGCAAATTTCTCTTTAAATTTATAAAATTTAATGATCGTCGAATAACTTACAAATATTCATCAAGCACCATGCAAACACCGGGCATAGATGCTTGTCTTTCCATAATATTTTTAAAAGGCACATGTCGAGGACTATCGCCAGCGGAATTGGCAGGTCCATGACCGGGCTAATCGCATCGAGAAACTCCATTTTTACTAAAAATTTTGCATTAAATTTTTGATATTAATTTAGGCACAAAAAAATTAAATGACACTTGGAACCATCAAACCACCAAGTGCATCCGTTCGAAAATCCTTCAGGGACGGGAAAATTAGTCTTGAGCTTTGGCCTAATTGCTATTTAAGTAGCGCGACGCGCGAAGTTCTAAAATTTCAAAGCCAGTCTTTAGCGAAAGATCTTGACATTTGCAAAAAATGGCTCGGGCAACCAGAGTTTATTTTTGAGGATGCTCGGGTAGATTTTGTACGGAAATTCTTAGGGTTTAGAGCTCCCTGGGGGTGTTTCGTAGCAAGGTGGCTAATTTGTTTGCAAGAAATGCTTGGTACAGATGTGGATTTTGGAAAATTTGGCGCATCCGGTTTTTGATGTGGAAAACTGGGAAAATAAATGGGCTATGGCCGGAGTAAGGAAAGAGCGTAGACGTCGTGCGGACGTCCTGCGTAGTGTGGGCGATTTCATGAGTGCGAAGCAGCTCGTCGCGGCCCTGGGACAAAATTGAATTTCACATACCAAATTTAGCGTTGCATCAAGTTACATTGCACCTCGTAGAGATGGTTTAAAATTTTCTTTTACAAGCCTTGAGACGCTTGATTGCTCAGGTTTTAGAAGCCGTTTTGACGCCAAAATTATCTTAGGCTGGATCTTCCGAAATACTTATTTGAAATCTGCATGTAAAGCTACGACAACATTCAACCTTTTTTAATTTTTATCATCACGAAATATCTGTTTTATCCGTCAGACGTCAGAAGCAGTTTTAAGGAAAACTCCAAAAACGGGAGACCAACTCTTGAATTTTTAAAATCGACGCGCAAGACGTCGATATCAGGTGTTTGGAATTCCAGGTTTATGCAAACAAGACACCATTCAGAAAACGGTGACTTTAGAGGCTGATTCGGTTGGGTAACGTCCTGAGGAGGGATCTTTTGACACTTCTTGGCCCAGCCAACGACGCAGGCTCTTACGGGTCTGAATATACATCAATTTTCAATTTTCGGAATTTGTAAACCTCTGGAAAACACACAAAAATCACCACCGTCGCGTTGAACCCGTAAAACACGCCTCCAAATTGCCTAAAAACCAGAGTTTCGAAAACATTCAGAAATTTACATAATGACCCAATAGAGCTTGAGGTCGACCTCGGGCAGATCGAAAAATACGAATGCTTGGAGCTCGACGTAGATAAAGAATAGAACTCCGCTTAGTTTCGCTTAAAAATGTATTTTCATATTACGGGGAATATGTACTTACGGATATGGATGAGAAACTGGGCGACTAGGGTCTTCCTTGCCAGGCCGGCGACCACCTCGAAGCGCATCAGGGAGGCGGTCAGTAAAATGTAACAGAGTACTGTATGCGAGGTGTATTTTAAAGGCGCAAATAGCTCGAACCTGTCAAAAATAATATAGCGGGGCTAATGTATGCCGAGTACCATTGCGTAATTGGATCCGGTGTAATCGTCCCGAAACTGATCGAGTTGTTGCCCTAGACAATCAATTCTTAATGGGCGTGGAAACGTTAATTTTTCTGTTTTTGACTTTGAACTTGCCAAGTTTAGTACTTTGCCTGAGTTAAGACAACCTTACCATGGCCCAATATCGGAAGGGAACGTTGATATATATGTGGAGGCTGAGGCAGCCATTGACAACCCAGATTACGACCGTCATAACCATTTGGAAACGGCGTGTCCATATCTAGAATGAATTGGGAGTTAACAATTTTTGAAGAAAATGATGGAAGCCCATTAAAAGGGTATGTAAGGTTATTAAAAAGTATTGAAAAGAAAACATTTAAAATTCTTTAAAGTTTAAACTGGTAAAAGGGCTGATTTAACTTTGGGTTAAACTTCAGCTTCCGCTTAAGCTTATGCAAAGGTTTAGGCTTCGGCTTCAGCTTAGGCTTAAGCTACCGCTTGAACTTGGCCCCTAGGCCGAAGCTTAGGCTCAGGCTCGGCCTCCGGCTCAGGCTTAGACTTATGCCTGTGCTTTGGCTTAGCATCAGTGAAAAAGATTTCAATTTGAAAATGACTTCCATCCACCTTATGAAAAGAAACAGGTCCCATCACGCTCCACAACCTAGAAAGCGCCATGATAAAATTCCACTGTGTCGAGATGCCACCCCACGTGACGATCGTGTCATAAAATATCTAAAAATATTGAAACTATTTAACTTGTTTTAACCACCTTTCCTAAAACCGGTGCACTAGCCATGTAAAAATCTAAGAATATCCCATGCTGTGCCGGCATTCTGATGAATAACTCGACGGCGTAGACGGCCGTTTGGGTCAGGACTGGAATTATTCGATTACCATGGCTATACATGGTTAAATTCCTGATTTTGATGCCCAAAAACTTACAAATATTTTTCAAACACCAGGCAAAAACTGGGCACAAGTGCCTGTCCCTCCATAAAATTTTCAGGAGGTATAAGTCGAGGACAATGGCAAGTGGAATTGGTATATCCATCAAGAGGCTGGCGATATCGAGGAGTTCCATATTTTCTAAAGTAGCCATTGGGTTTATAGGCCCAAAGAGCGGTGAAGGACCCTGGTCAGATAATGAAACTCTATAGTTCCCAAGGCTATAACCCGGTTCAAGTTTCTCAGAAGAGCGACCAAATTTTGGAATAGTTTCCCACGGATTGTTTTCCATCCGGGTCCGTTTCGTAGTGCAAAGAACTTTCGGGTCAGAAACATTCGTTCTATTTGGGTGTATCTGATTTCACTTGTCTGATTTAGATCTCGTTCTCTGGCCATGATCCGGAGTAAGAGTAAAGTACTAGATGGATGGCAAGCCATGGCTATGGGTGGTTTTAGCGTCATGTTTTTGCCGGTTGTATTCGGAACCACGATACGCAATGCTCGCAGATCTTTGGAGTCTTCAAAACGCATAAATAATTACGCTACGCGATATCGGCCGCGTCTCGTGTCGCGGGTGCGATAAATGGGAAAAGAGGAGCTACGGCTCGCTATCGAGTTCAGCTTTGTTGCCCTCCGTACGCGAGCCTTTAGGCTAGCACATATATGTACACTTAGTTGCAGAGCTGAATCACAGAGAGAAAGAGAGAGAGAGCGAGAGAGAGTTAGAGAGAGCGAGAGAGAGAGAGAGAGATAGAGAGAGCGAGAGAGATAGAGAGAGAGAGAGAAAAAGAGAGAAAGAGAGTGAGCTAGAGAGATAGAGTGTCACAGAACAAGACGGTTTCGGGAAGATGTTTCTTTTAAGAGCTCACCCTCTAGTAGGTTTAAGAACCAGAAAAATGCTAAAATTTCCAAGCGACGATGCAACCGTTCAAATTCTCGATAAATGAATGGAGCAATTTCCAGCTTTGGGCAAGTTGACCCCGCATTGGGAGGCGTGTCAGATTAAATTCTAAACTACATAATCGTGTGTATTAGCCCCATGCAAAACCAGCACCAGACATAACTTACTTTACGCCAGCACGCGTAGATAGTTTCAAAGAAAAACCTGGCTTCTTCCAGGCCCCAAGAGAACTTTCGTCGCAAGCTGACTAATCTGCTTGCTGTCTGTAGGTTAGAATCGTGGTTTCGATGGTCCGACCCCTTCGCTGTTTTGATTTGTAGCTTTTTTGGCATCTAGTCATCAGAGGCGTGTAGATTCAATTAATTTCAGAATGGCTCTTCCTTTCTTGATTGACGACACCGGGGCTACTGTAATTGAATCACGAATTTCTTTTTTTGGAAGTCTGCGACGCTGTAGGGAAGAGTAGACTAACGAGCTGGGCAAATCGCATTAGGCTTTAGATGTAAAAAGCATAATCGAAGGCCTTTTCAGAATGACATGGCGGAACGTGAAAACATCTCCAGAGGATTAAAGCAGGCTTAGGCCTAGGCTTATGCCGGGACTTAGGTTTAGGCTTCGCCTTGGGCCTAGGCTTAGCACGTGTGAATGACCACGATTACAAATTACCGCGCTACAACGCAAAAATAAAAAGGGATGACGTCGGAATAAATTCACTCCAGCTGGAAGTTCCTGAAATCTAAACACCATAAGGCTTGTAAAAAATTTTACGCCAATAGCCCCGTTTATTTCTTGGGTTTTTTCGCTTTTCCAGGTCCTTGGCATTCCCGGTCAGCTAGTGTGACCTCAAAATCTGCTCCCCTAAAACCAAGTGGACACAGCAAATCGATTTAGCCAGTCGCGACTGGAGAAGAAACATTTGCCAGGGGTCATAAATGACCTGGCACCCTATCATCAACGTTAACTAAATGTCTAACAATTTTCGTATTACAAGGTTTTGAGAGAAACCTGTACATGATAGGATATTGTTGTAAATCGCATCTTTAAAAAGATCTGTGAATTTTAAATTTATTCATTTCTGATTTTTCGCAGCCAATTACAGAAAAACCTAAAGGTTTTAATGGCATTTTTGGAAAGGGAGGAATTTGCAGTTTATATATATACTAACCCTTCGATTTTTCTTTGAAAGTTCAAATTCGTAAAGATCCCCTGACCTTTTTCTTTATCTGGTTACGCCATTAAATTAGCGTATCAAATCAAAGTGGTCGCTTGAGCGCATTGTGCAACTCTGACTCACGGTTTTTCAGAAAAATCACAAATGCCTTAATTATAATCAAATAATTACAATAATAAAGCAACACTACGCTACACTCCACTGTCTTGCCAACCCACTCAAATAGGGCTTCATCTTTTATGCTGGCTTTCCATTGTTTTCGGGCGCTTCTCTGTTTGCAGCTAGCTTCAAGTGCCTGAAAACACAAACCATTTAGGATGAAATGCCGCCTAAAACATGGGAACGACTAATTAGTTTTACTTTCCTAATTATTATACAATTAGCTACCGGTATTGAACCCGAATACGAAAAATTAACGCCGGAATTTGCTGAAAGTTTTGTTGCTGGAAATCCTAGGCTTCGACGGCTATGTGAAGCGGATCCGGACTGCCCAGTAAAAGTTGGTGGTTCGAGATTTATGTGTTGTAACTGTTTAGGCATCCGAGTTGAGCCCGGAAAAGTGCCTGGGATTCGAGCCGGGATGCAAATTATTGAATAGCTATGCGGCGAACAGGACGAGCTATAGGCCACCGAGACCCGATGAAAAATGGTAGGCCCCAGCGTTATGATTTTTAATTGAAGTCAATAGAGGTCAGCGTCCGTTGGCTAGTTTTAAATACGAATTTTACATATAATTTTACACTTATAATTTTATATTATTATTACATTATAATTGTACATTAAATACAATTTAAATACGAATTAGATAAAAATTTATTGTGGGGGAAAAAGGCGCCCCTTCCTTTTTCTTTTTTTTTAGGAGGGAACGATCCCCACAAAAACCTTTTCAAAAACCCTTAAAAAATTTTTTTTTTGTTGTACCTAAAAATTTTTGGGGGCGGGGGGTTTAAACCAGGGGTGGGTTTTTTGGGGTCCTGACCCCTTTTGTTTTTTTTTTGGGGAAAGGGGGGGGGGGGGGGGAAAGGGGGGGGGGGGGTTTTTTATGGGACACCCTGTAGGCCTTTCTTTACGGTTATTCTCAAAAATATCTTCTTTTTTTGAGGATCGGCGATGAAAAATTCCAACGTGACCACTTTTTCAACGAGGGCGATTTTGGCTATGTGAAGCAGAGGAGCATTTTGAATGAGATTTGCACAGCTGAAAACGAGGTAATATTTCAAAATTAATTAATCTATCAATTACTAGGACCAAGCGACGTTACAATGCTCTGAAAATCTGCGGCATTGTTGGGCTAAAAATATCTATTTTGATTTTCGGAATTTACGGTTGAAAACGAGTAAACGGTAGCTTAATTTTTATTGGGCTTAGCATACAGTTTTAGCTATCGTGAAGACGTGATTCTAAAGGGGCAGGTCGGCGGCAATTGCGCTAAATTTTTCCCTGATGTCATCAGAAGTAATTTGGAGCATCTGGGATATTTGCAGAGCTGGTAATTTTGCTTGTGATTTCAATTTATCAATTTTTAGGGGCCACGAGCTTCAGCATTTCCAGTCGAAGCCCGGCTTCCGGGTCGATGTACAGAATTGTGATGTGATTTTTGACAGGCCAACAGGTAGACGATCATTTTAACGTTTAGAAATATTTGAATATTCTTTTTCAAGGGTTTATTACGTCCTACTGCGTTATAAGAACGTAGTAATTTATACAAAGTCATTATTGACAGTTACGCATCCCGTCCCGTTCCTTTTCGCAAACCAGAGACGCCCCGGAACCGGCTCATCCGTCCGCTTCCTCGCTTCTGCATCGTAGCTTATGCAAAAACCCAAACTTGATTGTTGATGAAAACGCGATAGTGCAATTAATCAGTCGTAAGCAACTGAATATGGACAACGTCAGTATGAAGTTAGCCGAAAAGGCCTCAGCCTCAGCCTGACATGTGGAGGTTATGAGGCTTAGCTAATTTTTGTCGCATCGTGTTCCCGGTATTTGAGTTGATTTTTCCACCAATTTTGAATAGGTTGGGACTGTGTGACCCAAGAACCCCTACATGTAAGCCTACCAGAAAGCCATGGATTTGTAAATTTTGACCTGGACCCATTGAAAATAATCGCTAGTTGCCAGATCGAAACTGACCACGAATACAAATAGAATCGCATACTGTCCCATATTGATCAAGACCTTAGAAACAAAGAATGCTTTTGGAAAGCTGCGGATGCGGCAGTTGGGGGCGTCACGTTGTGGAAGTTTAATATTCTTCAGGATTTAAAAATCTTCAGAAAAGATTCAGGTTGACATTCTTGTGCAAAAATGCGCTGTCGTAACGATGGGTAACCATTTTTGTATGCCGGATGCATAAACCCCGCAAATTTATGGCTGAAGCAAGAGTCAACATATTTTTTTTTTAGTTTTGATTAAACTCGATGCTTCCATCAACATGTACCACCATTTTTGCGATTTTGTGAATCTATTCGCCTCCCAGATGGTTAACGGGTCATTCGCGCGTGATATTGATATCGTTTGGTGGGATACGGTAACAACTTTCGCTTTTAGACTGTTAAGAAACTGCTTCAGGATCCCCACGGGTTTATCGACGCGTTTTTTGGTATCACCTGGAAAGCGTTTTCCACTCGGAAACCCGTAGAGTTGATCTCATTGGACCAGAAACGGGTACGAAACAAATAATAAAAATATACAACAGATCGGTTAAGGTTTGTTTCAAAAATGCGCTTCTACCTCTACTTGCTCGACAGCGTTTTGGGTTGTTTTACAATACACCTTTAGTCAGTTTTAACCCTCTTTACGGGATAGGAATTCACCTTTCATAAATAGAGTCTATTTTTAGGTTCGTGCATGTTCCGGAACAGGACTTTTCCATGCCTTTTTCTCACCATATACTGCACCGCCTGGATATAGAGCAGAAAGGGCCGATTCTGGATACGGTATTTCACGCGCACCTGGAAACCGGAGAAAGTTTACAGGTTCGAATCACTTTTCTCGTCAGGGGAACCCAATTCCGGAAAGTTTTGAATCAGGATGAGGTGGGTTTTTTGCCAGAACATGGTTCACAACCTTTAACTTGCTGCGAATCAATCATTTTGGATGTTTCCATTTGAGGCCCTTGTTAATGTAAGAAATACAGTAGTAAATCACGTACGCCTGGGCCAAACGGGTAAAATGAAGTCGTAGATCTTTATTCGATACTCAGAAAGACAAATAAGTGACAGCCTGGAGTGTCAGGCCAGCAAAGACTCTTTGGGAAGGCTAGACTTCAGCCTCCAACGCCCCCTTTAAACGACAACAGTTCGTGTGCCGCTGGTTTGCACTCCAATCGAGGCTGCATCTAGCGAATCCTCATCAACGTCTCGAACATGACGCAGCTCAATCGGGACGAGGATTTTCTAAAAAATAAGACATTATTAGTTTTGCAATTTTTTTGATAATCTTTCCACAACTTCTAAAAGAATCATTCTTGAAAAATGCATTAAGTTTTTATACCTGATGGCCCATTTGCGGTTCCGTCAAAAAGTACGCCTTCGTTACCCGATTTTCGCCCATCTCTTTCAAGTTTTGGATGAGTAGAATAGCGCATACGAGTGAGGCGACGGCTAAAAGGACAATAAAATTTTTAATTAGAAATTTATACCATGTATTGGCCCAAAAATCATGTGCAGACTGTACATGGCGATCTGGGTGGAAGCGACGATCCGATTCGGGCGAACCCCAATTTTATCCAGGGATCTGTCTTCGAGGTTTATCAGATAGGCGCAGTAGAAGAACAAGGCAACGCTCTCGATAAATGACATGGACGTGGTTAGGCATGAAGCGTACTAAAAGTAATAAAATTAGAAATATTTAAATCAAATTATTTAGAAAATCCTTTGAAACTTACGCCATCTATGATATTTTTCCACATTAGTCAATAATTTTGAATTTTCCAAAACCGATATGTTATTTTATCATAAAGAACATACCAGCATCCCCTTCGTTGGCCAATACTTTTGTAATAGAAACACGACAGCCGTATTCCCGAGTAGAATTAGAGCCACGACTGGCAATACATAATAAGGAGATCCATCGTAGAATATACAAATTATGGAGAAGATTAACTAAATTGATCAAGGTTTTGTAGTTCATAGCCTTACCAATTGCACAGCTGATGCAAACATTATTAAGGTTAGGGTTAATAGCGTTCGGGGGTGCGTGAATAGGACGTGATCGGTGTAGACTTGCTCCACCTAAGAATTTGATTTTATTTGCTTAATCAATTTCAAATATTCGTTATTATTTTTTGCAAAGCTTACGTGGTAACTTTGTGTCAGATTCGTATTTCTTGAACCATTGCTGACGTACATCGGGTTGATCATGTTGACATTCAATCCGCGCACTAAAGAGAGTCTTAGACTGGGGGTCTAGGCTTATGCTTAGGCTAAGGCTCAGGCTTAGGCTTAAGCCTAGGCTTAGGCTTGGGTTTAGGCCTACGCTTTGGCTAAGACTTAGGCTTATGCTTAGGCTTAAGCTCAGGCTTGGGCTTAATTGGGCTGAGGGATAGGCCTAGGCTTATTTAGGACGCCACCAAACCCATGAAAAAACTAACAAAAATTCGCTTATTTGTCCGTCCACCTCAAAATCGGAAAAACATGGCAAGATTGATTCGAGCGAACACCCCCGGGACAACCTGCCAACTGTTCGCCCCGGGTTTTTTTATTGGGAATGGGGGCTGAAGAATTGGGGGTAATTTGGAGCAATGTGGAATGGGTTAGCGTGAAGTTGGCTTTTAGCACAGAGCGGAAAGGCATAGGGGAGAATTTTAGGGATCGCTTGATTCTTCTTGGATTGTGTTAGAAAAAGCGTAGTATAAAGCACAAATTGCCAATGATGGTTGGCTGTGACTTTTAATTCATAAACATCAGATTTTTAATAGCATTTACCTGTACTTTTCGTCGTGATACTATCATCACTACATGTTGTCATCGATTCCGAATGCTTCAATTCTCCGACCCCATCAAAACCATAGGTATCCCGGTAGTAGACGATCGGTGGGTAGGAGGGCATTGCCTAAAAGTTGCTGATGGTACCGTATCCAAGGCTGGCCATCGAGGTTATAAAGTTCATGACCGGAAATGCCTTTTTGCAACTGTTACAAAGCAGCCGAGGACCTGGGGACCAAACAGCAGGATCGGATTTCTTCACACTTTACGATAAAGGGGGTTTTTCAAAAACAAAGCAGTCAGCTAATTTGTATAGAAGCTACGGTACATATTGACGTGGTAATAATCACGATTGATTGTTGATGGAAAATTTTCTCTGAGAACTGAAGGAGTGGAAAAACCTTTTACAGGGAAATAATATTTCGCTGTTCTATTTTACAATAAATATTACAATAAAGTAGAACTTCTCCCAACGCTAAGTCCAGCAGTGAACGGGCCGAAGAGTCGGGCTAAAATCGAAGGGGCAAAGGCCGCGTTAAGTGGATTTTCGCGAAACGTGGAGCTTTTGAGAGTTTTGAGGGTAGGCTTATGCTTCTAGGGGCTATTTTTGGCTACAAAATTCTAGGGTTTTTAGCACGAGTTTCTGCACGTTTAAAAGAAAGAGACAATGGAACGATGGGTTTTAAACAAGGGCAAAAATTGAAAAACAAGCTTAGGACTACAGGAAAAATATAAAAATGGTGCTGTAATTCCAAAAAAGTCTTTTCCTTGTCGAAAAATTGGACTAGCTCTGTGACTAGTAACATTTCTGAGGTATAGAACTGATAAATCAAGAAAGAAATTAAAACCAAAAAATTGCACAAACTGCCGCGATTTTTTAAAAATAAGATTTTACGATATTCCTAAGTCTGTAATCAAAACTTCAAAACAAGAACAGCCGCCGCAAAACATGTGGTCCAGGACCAAAAATTTGGGCCCGCAAAAAGTGATGTGCCACAGAGGAAATGAGTGCGGGCAGGGTGGAGCATGAGCTAATCCTCGTGCTCCTTTTAGTTAGGCGAGTCTTGTCTTCTTTGGCACACACACACGCTCACCTTGTCGTGGCTTGTCCGGAAGGGCACCGGCCCCGCCATTGCAGTTGTTTCGGCGAGGAGCACGAGCCCGGCGAAGGGAGAAAGAGAGGGGTGTAATGGGCTCTCAGCCGGGGCCCCTGTCCGGTCCCTTTAAAAAGTCGGAGGGGAGACGCGAAAAAAACGGTGAGGGCCCAACCTCTTTGGGGGTCTGGGAGCACATGTTGGGTGATTGGGGCCAACCCTGGTCTGGCATTGGAGCATGGTTTTTTAGATGTTGGACTGGGATCAGGTTGAGGATTGCTTGAGGTAATTGATGGGTGGGCAATCTTTGCAAAATCATGATCTCATTTTGTAAAATTTGCAATTTTTAAAATAAAGATTTTGGTAGGTAGATATTTGTAATTTTTTATATGAAAACTGCCATTTTCATAATGCCGTACCCTTTAATCCCATGTTTAAAAAATGCAAATCGGCAAAAGTCGATTAAATCCAAAAATATTACAACAGCCTGTAAAGTAAATGTAGAAAATCCAAATTTTTCCCTGTAGGAAATTTATATTTTCTTAAATCGGCAACTTGAAAATCATAATTTTATGTCGATTTTTGGTTAATTATGTTTTAAAAGGTAATCATCAAATTCAATAGTGTAATTTGCAATTGCGCGTTAAAGAGTGCTCGATGAAAAGCATAAAAACATAATCATCAAAAATTTTAGTTTTTGACTTGTTTTTTCAGCTCCGCGACGCCATCCGCGAACTCCCAAATGTTGCGGTTAAGATGGTCGATTACGATAGGTAATTGCAGCCCTGATTTGGTCAATTTCAATTTTTCCAGTCGTGTTCCCTTCGAGAAACAGCTTTCCATCACGCACAATTCTGATATCTTCATCTCAATCCATGGCTCCGGGCTGACCCACCTGCTTTTTCTGCCCGACTGGGGCGCCGTTTTTGAGCTGTGAGTTTGATTTTTAGCATTTTTAAAGTGTAAACATTTATCGAAGATTTAAATGCAATTTTCAGGTATAATTGTGATGACGCGAACTGCTACTCCGATCTTGCGCGTCTTCGGGGAGTAAAATATTGGACTTGGCAGAAGGTAAGTAGTGGATACGACGGGGATAAATGCTTCTTGCTCAATCAGCCCTGATCATACTTTAAAGTTAAAATAAATAATTGTCAAAAATCTAGGAGAATCTCCTCTATCCGGATGGCCCCGGTCGGCATCCGACAAAACCAGGAGAAGCTCACAAGAAATTTGCAAATTATTCATTTGATCGAGCCGAATTTTTGAGGATCGTCAAGCAGGCCAGTGATGCAAATATTACTCTCCTTTCGATTCATGAATTTTTATAATAACACCAGTTTTTTCCATGTTTTTCTCTTAAAATCCTTAAAATTTTCTGGATTTTATTCATAGAATTTTACGAAGTTTGAAGCCAAAGTTTTCCAACTACGAGTATGTAGCTCTGTGACTTGAAAAACAAAATAATACCCAAATTACGCTGCATAGCCCGAAAACAGAATATTCAGCCAAAACACCCTGGCTCTCTGGATCCTCTATTTTGATCGCCTGACCTGTTGATGTGCACTTTCCAAGTGTGGCTGGGCCTAGAATCTATTTGTGCAGGTCAACCAACCCTGGCACGGCTTATTAATTTTCATTAATATCCGATTGCTTTTGTTTCCCTTTCTGTCACCTTCCCTCCCTCCCTCTCTCTCTCTCTCTCTCTCTCTCTGTCTCTCTCTCTCTCTCTCTGCCCCCCCCCACTCTCACTTTATTTAGGTCACAACTTGTTGACCATGGCGTTAATCGCCCACATTACCAAATTAGCGCCCAACAAATGGGACCCCCACAAGGATTTCATTTTTGGGACGAGCGAAGACGTCAGCCTTAACTTCCCCATATCAATACTGCCGGATTTCCTCCAAAAATCGGGATAAGCCCCGGGGATTATGTCGGTGATGCCGGTATGTATGCAGCTGGGATAATGCATCCGGAGGCCAGAAATCGTAAATCAGATAATGGGAAGGGCGAGCTAGCAGAGATCATTTAGAAAGTGGAAAGAACTCCCCGGAGTTTTGCACACCTATCCTACTATAAAATTTGTCTTTTTTGTGTTTTTGCCCCCCTTGCAAGCAACTTCCGCATTATTCCGTCTTCCGATGGGAAGTATGTTTGATACGCCAAAGGTGCGTAATGGCTGACACGACCGCACAATATCAGATTTCAGGTGCTATTTTCGACATTAAATTATTTTTATGATCCGGCCCCCTTTTTTTGGAAACAATTGCGCCGGAAGTGACGACCAATAAAGGGGGGGTGTTTTCTTTTCCGCGTGGGTTCGTGAAAATATGGTGGAATATCATCGGATCAGGGGCCGGGAAAAGTCGGGCGGCTTTCAACCCCGGTAGTTATTTAAAAAATTTCAGGCGCTTAACGGGGTAGGCTAGTAGAAATCATTTAGGAATCCAAATGATTACAGCTGGCGAGTCTTCAGAGTAGCCGTAGGCCAGTCTTTTCCGGGCAAGCTAGCAGACACAATTTGGATGTGCTCCTGATTAAACTGTATAAATATAAAAAAGTGTCCGATGATTTCCTT
Source organism: Mesorhabditis spiculigera (assembly GCA_958295435.1). Lineage (NCBI taxonomy): Eukaryota > Metazoa > Nematoda > Chromadorea > Rhabditida > Rhabditidae > Mesorhabditis > Mesorhabditis spiculigera. Next base: position 196,076 of record CATQJA010002610.1, on the reverse strand, counting down.
ATGCAAATTTCCAAGAATTGCACCTAGCCGTTGAGCCCTAACAAATATCCTACAGGATTTTTACAAGATCCGCATTCCACGAATCCACACCTGGGTTCGCTGGAGCGTATCGTTGTCTAGCCGAATTCTGTGTTTTGCCTAGCCGCTTGGTTTGATCCTTTTTGTTTTCCGCTAAACACGCTCAAATTGTCAAAAGCAGAAGATTACGCCGAAAATTTTGGCTAGACGTGCGGGATACGGTGATCGCAAGTTTGCACATTTTGTAAAGAGTAGTGTAGCGGAAGGAAGGTCTCGGAACTTGTTGAATAGATGTTTTCGGAATCGAAGGGAGTGAAAGGGCAGCCACATTTTTCGGGTTGTGTAGGGATAGTGCGTTGGGTAGAATGGTGCGTTAATTACAGTACCTAAGGTCAGTCATCAGTGTGTCGGGACAACAAATTGATTTTATTTTAAAGTGGGTTAAAGAATTTTGTCGGTCGCGAGAACAGCTAAAAATGAAGGGATGAAGCCGGGGAAAAATGATCCTGGAGTATGAATCGGCTTTTAAAGGGGTTAAGTCAGGGAAATTACGGCGATTTTCTCTCTTTTTTCTCCTCCTCCATCTCTCTATCTCTTTACTTCTCTCTCACTCTCTCTCACTCTCTCACTGTCTCTATCTATCTCTACCCTCTCCCACCCCCCCCCTCTCTCTCTCTCTCTCTCTCTCTTGCTCTCTCTCTCTCTTCGCAATGTGAGAATCGACCAAGAATCTGCCAATCCGCACGTCAAAAACCATTCATTTTGCAGTTTTCAACCCTTTTAGGAGACTATAGCAGATTCCCAAACCCCGAAACCTTTCAGCAAAATCCCCCTCGTTCTCAAGGCGTGTAGCTTACCGGAAAGTGTACGTAAATCCTCCACGGCATTCTGAAGGCCCGCAAATCCCTCCGAAAAAACAAATAATGCCGACGGTTGGATGTGTAGGGCTTTCTTCAAATCCCAACCCATAAACAATCGTGCGCTAATCCCCCGCCACACGACTTTTGCGCGTGTCAATAACCGGGAACTTGCGTCGAACCGAATTATCGCGTTTCCACCCATTTTTTGAGTGGTGATGCTAATTAAGAAATGACAGGATAATCCTGGAATACGCCACCGGCGGGATGGTCATTCAAGGACATCAGATAAACAACGAAAAATATTTCGTGGCGTAATTGGTTGCATTCTGGATCCTGAAAAACAACGAAAAAGGATGGCATTTACTATTTTTGGGACCGCGTGGGTAGGTCAGCAGATCCGAGCTGATGACTCGATATGAAAAAAGACAGTGCAAGACCTCAATGAACAGAACTAGATCTAGAAGGTTAGAAGGTAAGGAATCGCGATAATTCAAGGATAGTAGAGCACGAAAATAGTATTGGGATACCTCAATGATCATTACTAACTGGCCCGGGATCGATTTCCGATAAAAACCGTTTAAAGGTTTAAAGGCGAGAACCTACCCCCTCTTTTTATTGGGTATCGACAACGACGTTTCAGGAGACGTCTAAAGACGTCAAGCCACCATAGCCATCAAATACATTATAGCCATCAAATCTAAACGCATACAGGAATTTCCCAATAAAAAGCCACCCCCTCTAACTCGACGCAGAAGTATCGGAACGGAATAATAGTTACACCATCCGAAAGCCCTTGCAATGGCGAGTGTTAACACCTTTAAAAACTTTGTTTTTATTTAACTGCGCCATTTTACCAGCCATTTTGTCAAATTTTCTGGTTTTTCGGGGTTGCATACGAGGTTATTTGCCTCAATTTCTCCATACAAAATAACCGGAAGTAGCCGTTAATTAGATGCAGAGACCGTTCCTTAATGCTTTTCAATGCGTTGTAAAATAGCGCCTTCAAATAAAAACATGGTTTTGAAGATTTTTGCAAACTCGCCGTTTAAAGGGCTTTCGATTCGAGTAACTACCATTCCGACCCGATACTTCTGCGTCGAGTTCTAGAGGGGCGTTTTTTTATTGGGACACCCTGTAGATTCTTGCGCTTGCTAGTGCCCTTCAAATTTGTCAATATGAAAAGGCAATATTCAAATTTATTATGTTATTTTCAGATGACCGACTACGTCCGACGACACCCAAAATTCGTGGTGGAACAGCGAAAGCTGAGAAGGGCAGCGAAGAGCAAAAATGAGTTGTGATATTCTTATGCAATTGGGTAATAAAGTGTATTTTATCGTTCCAATTATCACTGGAATAATTTATTACCAGACGCGAAAATAATCGTAAAAAGACCCGTGAAGTAGAATCCGCATGGAATCACAGAGATCGGAACGTCGAAATGAGCGACAAGCCACTCTTAGAATTACACGATTTTTTGTAAATATGTAGTGGTACTAAATTCAAAACCAAATCATAATTATGACAGGCACGACAGGAAAATTTCTTATTCAGACAAGCTAGGTTTAAAATCGAACAAATCCGGCAATGGAAAAAATCGTCCTAGCAAAAAACCAAGGCCAAAAGTACAAAAGCTAATGAGATGAAGCGAGGGATTTACACAGAAATTTGCAGATTATTCAAATTACAGCCATTGGCGAGGGCTGTGAGGGGTCTCGCAGTTCGAAGCCAAGTCGATGCACGACGAATTTCGGGTCATCATCGGAACCGGGGTGGTGGCACGGTAGCTCATTGTGTGAGCACGATCTCGGGGAGTGATGGCTGGGCACTCTTCGAGGCGACGCACCGAGATGGAGAGCTGAAAATGAGAGAATATTATTAGACTTATTAGGCTTAGGCTTAGGCTTAGGCTTAGGCTGCACACGTCTAGGCCTAAGTACCTCGTTAATTATCTTCCCAATCCCTCACCTGTCGTGAAGAATTCGTCTTCGACAACACGTTCCGATCGAAGACGTACGAGGTCAGGTAGAAGGCGTTGAACGAGAACTGCAAAAGGGTACCTTATTCTCGAGTTTTCCGGCTTCCTCTGCCATTCAACGAATTAATTCTGTCCAAAAAACCCTTAATCTCGGTGTTCAATTATTAGTCAGCAAATTTATTTTCCATTCTCCTCCCCGCATTCCCACCACATTTTTCGGGGTCCTCTCGGCTACAACGCCATTTCGCGGCCTTTCATCCACATGGCCAAAATCCGGGCGGATAATCGCATTTTTGGGATTGGCGAGCGGATATTGGAACGAACCGGAAGGGGTGGAATAATTCGGAGCATTTGAGCATGGACTACAATAGTTGGGATTCGGTGGAGGGGATTCGTTTCGGGAATCAGCATTCAGAAATCGAATAAGTAATCGTGATTCTGACGATTGGATTCGTGAGTAAAAAAAGATGGCGTAAAAGATGCGACATTTTTTCATTGTCTCACTCTTGTGGTTTCTTAGAAACTCTAACTTCGTGCTTGGCTTAGCTTGTTAGGTTTAGGCTTCAGTTTAGGGATAGTCCTACGCTAAATTTCAATGATTTTCTCCCATAGTATTCCGTTTTTTATTCCCTGACGTTCCGCTAAAAAAAAACTAAAAAAATCATTTCCCCAGATGATCTCAACTTAACTCTCCACTCCCCCAAAGAATTGAACCCGCGATCATTAGATACAACGGCTTAATATTCGAGGCTTTCTCTCTCACAATCAGTCTCTCTCTCTCTCTCTCTCTCTCTCTCTCTCTCGATGGTAGCGGATTCATAAGATCCCCCAATAGCTAAAAGCGCCCGGCCATAATCCCCTGCTATCCCCCTAAAAATGTAGCCATTGGCACGGCCCAGAGCGTCCGTATAATCTGCAAACGTGCTCCCTTGGCCGAGATCATTTTGCTGCTCTTTTTTCAAGGGGAGTTAATTATACGGATTTGCCCTTGTCGGTTTAATAAGATCTGAATAATGCAAGGGGAGGAGGGGGCAGCGAATGGCTCCAAAAATACCTACCGGGGACTTGGAAGTGGAATTTATGATTAGGGGATGGGGATGGACTCTTGTTCTCGGGTTTAGAAAAATTGAAAGCAATGGAAAGTAAAGTTTTATTACACTTTACGGTGTGGAATCTTTTAAAGGGGTCGGAATGTCAGGTAATTCTGAAAGGAAACAAACTTTCGAAACTATGGCTCCTCAGATATATATGCAAAATCTAATGTGCTTTGCGTGTTTTTGGGCGACTACTTTCACAATTTTTATATCCCCTCCAATTCCCTGGATTCCATAAGTCCAAAGCAACCATAACTTCCCCCAGGAACGTCAGAAATTGGACCAGCCTTTTTTCCGGAAACAATGGCCGTCGGGTCCACCGGATTACCTGGGGGTTCCTGGAGGCACCAATGACCCTCCCAACTTCCGTGGCACCAAAATCCAATCGCCTACCGAATTGCCGGTTTCTCCAATGTGCAAGAACGTGCAAATTTTTAATTGCTTTAAAGCATCGAAAAACAAAAAATGCTAAAGGGTTTTGCGGAAAGGATCTTGGGATTCATCAAATTTCCGGGATTATGGTCCGGAAATGGGATCGAATTTTGAAAAAAATCCAAAGAGCCGTGAGGTGATCTCTAAATTGCGCTAGAAGACGTGAGAATGGCTGATTGGAGCTCTGGTGTGGGTGGAGTGGGTTCGATTCAAAGAGAAAATTAGCGATTCCGAGGCGCAACGCTGGGCGGAAGCCGGCAAAAAGTATTGTCTAGCTTTTTATAGAAGATTGTGTCTTGATCCCCTGGTTTTAAGCAGGCCTTTCAACCCGGAAAATGTGGTGGTACTGATAAAACTAAAAAAAATGAATCGGCCCCTCACCTTGATGAAGTACAGCGTCTTCGAGGCGCACACGACGTAGAGCGGGATCTCGAGGTTAGGGTGGACCGAGAGAAGAGCACGAAGTGTCAATTCTGGTCCAGAGAGAAGTAGACACACTAGGGTGACGACCATAAAACGACGCATCGTGGCTAGGCGCTTCTGAAATTCAGAAGTTAGAATATTGAAGACCCAGTTCTTCTAAAAGTTTTGTGAAAAAAGAAGACAAACCTTCTCGGTCTCCTCATCGGGTCGGTTCATGACGATGAGCAGCATCGGGTCAGATGGCCGACGAGCATCACGACAGCAGAGGACACGAATGTCCATCAGAAGGATCAGGATTGAGGGCACCATGCACGAGGCGAAGACGTCGACGAGGGAGTAGAGACGGGAGAGACCCTAAAAAGATTTGTTAAAGGGGTATGTCAGCTGGAATCGAATAAAACCGGCTTCTAGAATTTTCCCTTACATCATCAATCATCTTGCATCCGCGCTCGTTGTCGGCGTCGACGGAGAAGAAGACGTGCAAATTCAGGATTATCGACATTCCACCAACAACAAGAAGTAGAGGGAATGGGGATCGCCATACCGTAGAATACCTAAATTGAAAATTCGTTAAAAATTACAGGTTAAAAACTTTGGCTTAGCTGTAGCTGAAGCTAAGCTAAATCTTGCGTATACCCAACATAAGCTCATCCTTACCGTAGTGGATCTCGGGCCGCGTGGTACCGCAACGCGCTCATGCACAACCAGCAGTACATCGACATCGTATACGACAAGTGGGAAGACATGATCACCATCTAAAAATCGGCATCATTAATGCGCACATTGAAGCTTTTTAAATTTAATTTCTCATCTGATGACTTCTGAACGCCCCGTCAACCCGGACTAATCCCCCAGATATCAACTCGCCCCCACACGCCATTTCGGCTCTTCCTTTTTTGTGTGTATCTTGGCGTGGGCTCTTGGCTGTTGAATATTTTACTGACCTTGCACATGCCGCTGAGGAGGGGGGCCTGGAGGTAGCGAGGCATCGCCTGGAGGAACAGCTGGGAGAAGAGGAGGAACAGGGAGATGCAATCGGTGAACGCCATCACGTGCAGGTAGACGCCCGTGCCGAGGAGCCACTGGAAGATGGGATATAGTTTAATAAAATATACTATAACCGCAGTCGGCTTAGGCTTAGGCTTAAGCTTAGGCCTAGGCTACTTTTTAAACAGCTATACCCTCATTTTTAACGTGTAAGTTTGCATTCCTCACCTGCTCCCTATCTTTCCTGGCCAGCTTGCTGAGCCGGCCGATCACGTAGAGGTTCAACAGGATCCCGACGCTGATTATGCATGCAAAAATCCACAGCACCGCCGACATGGGCGAATCTCCGGCCACCGCTTCCACTTCCAACGGCATATCTGGGGTCATCTTGGCTGAAATTTTGCCACTTATAAACAGACAAGCCATGGTTTTGCAGTAATAAAGTTTTCATGGGCGGGAAATTAGCCGGGCTATATAAAAAAGCGGTCACGATATAGGGAGACTACGCGTTTTTAGGCAAATGAGGAGGGGAAGTGTTTTTGAGTGTTTTGGGAGCCGGGCTCCTCGAGGTTGGCTATTTAATTTGCTCCGGAAATAGAGCGATTTAGGTGGCTGAGAAAAAAGTAGAAAAATCGTCTAAAAATTCCAAAATTTCGGAAAACTATGAGAAATTTCGAGAAATATACCATGCACCAGAAATAGGAGCTGGAAAAACCTATAAAAATCTCGGAACATTTTTATCGAAGTTGTGAGAAACTGAGAATTGATGGAGCGTGAGAATTGAGAATGAAAATATTCTAAAAAGGGCTCTAAATCTTAATGAAGACTGATTCAAAGTAGATGAAAAATAGAGGAAAGCAAGAAATGCTGAATTTAAAGGGGCTGTGACAGTAGAAACTGCTAAGAAAAAGCGGTGTTCCTTAAAATCTGGAAAAACAATCGAAAAACGGAAATTTTTGGGTGTCGCAGCCCACTTAAAACCGCTAAAAATGAACATATATATGAAATAAAAATAACAAGTGGGTTCCACCTAAAGGACCGCTAAAGCCAAACCCACAAGCGCTAGCTTCTAAACCAGTGAACTCCTCGAGAAAACTGCTAGATGGCCATCCCCCCCCCCAAGCCATTCAGAATGTGGGCCCCCTCCTCTAGAAGCGGCGATTCGGAAGGGCCGGATTAGAAGCCCCCGGTTCCCTCACAAAAAGAAGGCGATCTCCCGTGGAGCGTCTCCTCCTCCCCGCTTGGGCCACACCCCTTTCCCCCATCGTCTCCAGCAAGTCGGCCGAGAATCTCCACAAAATATGAAGAGAGGCAAGAATCGAGGGGATAATGGGAATAATTGGGCGCCGCCCCGAGAATGGCGGGATTTCCCCGGGATCAAGTTGCGTTGTATGCCTACACTTTTTTGTATTACTGGACTCGGGGCCGGGGCGGCTGCTGCCCACCCCGAGCAAATTGGGTTCAATCCGAAAAAATTGGAGATCAAGTGAATATTATGGTAAATTGTCTGGTTTGTGAATCGACCGGAGGGAGCGGGAAAAAGATGGTCGAGATTTGTTCCGGATGAAAATCTCGGAATTTTAGAATCGTAGGGAAAAGTAAGATGAACACAGAGGGATATAGAGAGGGAGAGACAGAGGGAGAGAGAGAGAGAGGGAGAGAGAGAGAAATCGAATGATTTGCGAAGAGAGACAAGTGGTGGATGATAAAAAAGAAAGAAAGGGTGCGAGAAAAAGCTTTTATCTATTAGAGGATTGTCACCCCGCCTTCAAAGGTGTTGTGAAACGTTGAAATTCGCCAAACACGGTATACCATCGCAACAGCATCACAGCTAACATTGATATCGTCGTGTGCTGCTTGTACGTCGTCTGCTGGCATACCTCGTAGCTATTCGAGAAAAATGGCGGTGTTCGCGGGTACGAACGTCTTTAAATCGCGTTTCTTTGCCCTTTCCTCTACCCGCCAAGACAAATAGGCTCCAAATTAAAGCGACATCGCCTTGGCAGGCGGCCCAGACGGAGGAGAGGGCTTTGAAAATATTTTTAACGAGTCATGGACCGGAAAACCGGCTATCAGAACTATAATTTTGTAGTAATAGACCAGCTTAGTAGTTTGATACCGTAAATGGCGCCCTGCCAGGTCCTACTAGCTACAACTCCCCGTGTGCTTTGGACTGTTACGTCAAAAGCAAAAGACTATTAGGTAAAACTGGCAAACGCTCTGTGAACTCTTACCGCAAAATCTATGCTTTCAAGCCGGAAATCCCGGTTTTCTAGTGTGTTACTACGGTATCTGGACGGCACGGGGAAAATACACTGGCTAATGGCATTCCGGGAATGAAGAAAGTCCATTCTGTCGTCGGGTTTTTCGAAGTTGTGTCCCCGTGGCTATGGAAAATATTTGCTGGAATATTGATGAAGATGACCGCCTGCCTCTCTTGGCCGTCCCGTTTTCATCAATTTATTAGCTGGCGGGGGGCACAGCATGGAGGAGGGGAAAGGGCAACTTATAGAATGGGGGAAGGGTATTTTTGGGTTCGGGGTGGGGAAAGATAAGAAAAAAGAGTGTAGGAGAACGTACTTAAGCTACCTAAGTCTGAACCTAACCTCAGCCTAAGCCTAAGCCTAACAAGCATCAAGAGTTAAAGGATTCGCCCAAGCTTCAAAACTGAAACCTACGCGTCAAGTAATGAAAACGAAGTTGCGCTCCCCAGCTCTTATATGCGCAATTCAAAAACCGTGACCACAAAGAGCCGGGGCCTGAAAATACAGAGATTAGCGACCATGGTCGGCCAGACATGATGCTGACTATTTGAGGGTTGGCCATTGGCAAACCGACGGTCAACCCTCGGCTTTTCTGGAAATAAGCGCTTCGTGACGACCAATGGAAAAGCCGGGGACTCAGCCGCTCGCGGAGCAAAAATGGATTTGCTTTCTCTATTTTTACGCTTCGCCTTGGGCTTACCAAACCTAGAAGCTGATGACGGGGATGGATGTGGCAAATAAGTACGACTTTAAAGGGACTATTGGGTTGGATTTTTATGAGTATTTTCGGGAATTGATTTTGCTGTTCCTATATACCATTAGAAGATTTCTTCTCTCGGCTTTAACGCTTATTTTTAGGCTTATTTCGTGGTTTCGGGAGGTATGGGACCCTGGGCTCGACGACGCATGTCCTTATTATATTTTTTTGTACTTACCCGTACGCTTGCTGATTACAGTTTTGGTTTTCTCGCTCCGGGCTTTTCGCAAGGAGTGGTCGTTGGTTGTGTTTGTTAGTATCTCTGTTTTCTGCGTTGTTTTTCTTTTGGGCGTCGAGAGAGGTTGGGTGTGATTTTTTTGGCGTTAGGTGAGGAGGGGTTTTTATTTGTCTTTTCTGAGCTATTTATATATATGGGGAGGTAACTCTTTCGAACAATATCAACTGTATAATTAGCGGTGCTCGCGCTGGGAGTTTTCATTTATATTCGAGTGTTAAGTATTGCAGTGTCTGGGCTCTTTGTGTATATAACACTTCTGATCTACGTAAGCTTTGGTGAAAGGGAATATTCGACAACCTTCTTTGACTAGGTATCGACCATCGAAACATGTATTGGCCTGTCGAGTAAATGTCGATACACGGCCCCCTTAATCGGTTCATTTCAACTTTTTGTCAACCTTTTAGGGGTGTGCAAGTGAGGAGATAAGCCACCTGAATATTAACAAAACACTCCCTTTTCATCCGTATAAATTGCCCAAACGTCTTTGCTAGCCTGCCATATTTTATGAGAAATGCCAATTTACAAAAACTGTCATCCATGAGTGTTTTCGTTAATTGTATCTTGTTTTTATCTTTTGCTACCCCAGGTTCATAGACCAACGCTCTCGCTTCTTTGCTAATTCGCCGCCTTATTAGCCCTCAAGATTGCAATCTATGTTTTGGCAAGTTTTGAAGCGGAACGACCACGTGCCAGTGGTGAAAACAAGTCAATCAGGTTGTCCAGTCTGAACCGCGAAACTTCATAGAGAAACTAAACAGGCTTGGGGGTTAGGCTCAGGTTTCGGTTTGATTAGGCTTAGGCTTGGCTTAGGCTTTGGCTTTGGCTTAGGCTTAGAATTCGGTTTAGGCTTGGTATTAGGCTTACAATTAGGCTTAGTTCGGGGCCTTTTCCGCCACCAATTTTCTCAAAATCTTAAAAACACTACTTTGCATGAATGGCGAATTTTGTGCTTTGCCGATCCCAGATTAATAATGGCCACCAAAATAGCCGCCTGAGCGTTCCCCGGGGCTCGACAACTTTCCCAAAACCCTGAAAAATTCAAAGAAATGACCGCTACGTAGCCATACTATAAATTCACGCCTTTCAGCAATGAGTCCAAAATAGGCAAGGCGGCCGCAAAATTAATCGCAAAATGGGGGATCGCATCGAGTATTCATTGAAAAACATGGAACGCTGATTGCAAGATGGAGTACGTTGCTGTCCGGTTGAGCAACTTTGCGGCAAAGTCGTTCGGGCGGAAAATAGGGAACATAATGGGAATCTCTATAATTCTCCGAAAGAAAGAAAACTTCCAGGAACCTGTAGATGAGCTCATTACTGTTCCTCATTGTCCGGTGTTATAGAAAAAGGAAGAATAGAAGGTAGTAATGAAAAGAATCGGCTTCGTAATGGGGATGTCCAGACAGGAATCTATTATATCTTAGCCCGTATTAATAAAAAGAGAGATAATTATACACATCCCAGTCAATTAGGGAAAACACCAAAATTCCGAAAGCAAAAATCGCGAAAGCCAAGATCCGGACATGCAAAAACCCGACAGCCAAAATACCGATAGACAAAATCCAAGCAAACAAAATACCGACAAACCAAGTACCGACAGCCAGAATCCCGAAATGCAAAATAGCTGTATTGAAGGAACCAGCTTGAGGATTAGCGTCAAGAATATGTCGCTATTTTCGCTGTCAAGATTTTTGCCTGTCGGGATTTCGTGTTTCGAGATTATGCCCGATGAATTATGAGTATGTCCATTAATATGAAAATTCTATAAACTTCGTTTTCAGTTTGGGTGAAGCGGAAACTGAAAAAAAGTTTCACGAAAATTAAGCCTTTCGGGAATACCCTTGATGCCAATTTGAGATTCTCCAAAAAAGGCTGTGAAGCGGAAAGTCTAGGTTCTGGTCGAAGTACGAATGTGAGGGCTTTTAATTAGCATAAATCAAGAGACTAAAAAAATCCCGAAGTCCAGGCTCAAAAGTACGGATCGCCAGATCCTTGTGTTTACTATCACTTTCCTTAAGTCGAAAGGAAAATTCGCTGTTTTAAAGCAATAACTTTGGTAAGAAAATAATACGTGCAAAATGCGGGTGCGAGGCCGAAGTGCAGATTAAAATGAGAACGTTGTTTTTCGAACAAAAAACCCATGAAATGGTGAGTAAGCGGCGACATTTTCGAGGTGTTCAGACACTAAAGCCGATTCCGGGGGGATTGAAAAACTTTCATAGTGTTATTGGGAGAAACTTTGAAATCTTAGGCGGTCCTAGGAAAGTGAAAATCTTTTTCAAACGATGTTATGAAATCAAGTGTATTTTCATAAGACAAATGTCTTTACGTCTCCGACTTTACATCTTTATACTGTCACTTTTCTTCTCAGCCCACATGCTAGACGACTTTCTACAATTTTCCCGAAGGTTTGGGCGTACCCTTTTTGGGATGTTGACGCAATGCACCTATTTTCTGAAGGGTTACGTGCATATTTGTGCTGACTATTGCTGAATTTTGTGCCCCGTACCGGAGTGATGGTGAAAATCTTACACGCTACGATCTGCAGCACAAAAATAGGCCGACGAATTCGAGGCAAAAAATAAAAAAATAAAGACGAATTAACGGGAAATCGCTAAGGAACCATCGTCTTTTTTAAAAAGAAACCTTGAGGAATAAAAATGCATTAATGTACTGATAAAGCCGATCACAATGCTTCAGCGTTTTCTTGCGTATAAAACGTACTGTAAAAAAACTTAGAAGATACAATGTATAAACCCATTTATTACCCGCACTTTTGAACACAAAATAACGATCTCGTTTCTCAAATTTTAGTCGTTTAGGTGGCACCCTTGTATACCAATTGCGTAGTTTGATATCGTTCGGTCACTGGGCGATTCGCTCGGTAGTACTGTAGTTTGTCGCGCCTTTCCTAAAAATAGCATATTATTAAGTGGGGCTTAGTATATTTAATTTTGATGTAGCCTACTTTAGGGTATAAAGTTCATATTACTTACCAAATGCATCATATACAACCAGGTCATCGCAAAGAACCCAATCCCCACGCTGCCGATAACCAGAAGAGCCGTAATAATAACGAGGCAATATTCGGAAGTGGTGATTAGGGTAGAAAGTTTCTAGTAACGTTTTATGTACAAATTCGGGAACTTGAAACCTGAGCAAGCTTTGTAAAGTCCTCAATTCCGCAGGGCTTGAAACAATGATCATCTCCAAATAAACCATAGCCGTTAAAAACATTTGGTGGGTGTCTAACGGAAGATGCGCCCATATCTGAAAGAAATTTGTATAAAATAGGCTCTGAACTTGGAAAAATTACATATACGCATTTTTTGGGGCTGTAAATGTTTTTGCTTTTAATGGTTATTTATGCAGGCTCCGGAAAAAAATGGAATTTTATTTGAATGCAAAACCGTTAGGAAAGGATGGCCAAATCTTCCCTGAATAAATTTTAAAGGGTTTCGTTTAGCTATCACTACCGTCTAAATTCTCATATCATTCCATGTTTGTCTTCATGCATGCCCTGGCTACACGCCACAACAACGAACCGTTTATTTTGACAATATTTAAGGCGATAAAGTAAAATCAAACGAGCCAGGTGATATAAAGTTAAAATTCCAGTAGAAAAATTCAGAAAATGCATTGGGTTTTTGAGCAAAAAAAGTTGTTTAAGAACAGATAAAAACTAATTTTTGGTAGGGTTTTTGCTGGTGCTAATACTGTTAAAAGTGGAGCATAGTGGAAAAGCTTTCGATTGAAGGTGAGTGGTTAAAAAATGGATAGTCGCTGGGCTAAAGTTGACCTCGGGATTTCGGGGAGGATAAATAGATTTTAGGCCGGATGGTAGGGGGGAGGTCGGCATTTAGGAAACAGCGGCTTGTTGGCCGGATAAATAGAGTGGGGGAGGGGGGAATCGAGGAGAAAACGCCAAAAAGTTGAAGTATGGCGATGACATGTTCGTAGTGGGTGATGACAAGCAGAAAAAAATTAAGATAACGGGCGAAAAAGGAAATGTTTGGACTTTGATTGACCCATCTGGGAGAAGCGGTCCCGCGACGATAAATAGCGAATAAGAAATTAATTAGGTTAATAGTGGTGATTTTCAGCTGCGAGAATCGATTACGACATGAAAACGGTCTTTTAAAGGGAATTGCAGGGGGCGGGGTTTTTTTTTTTTTTTTTTTTTCTTTTTTCTTTTTTTTCCTCATTCCCGACGACGCCGCTGCGGTTTTGCGCCTCAAACGAAAAATCGATAAAAATCCATAGAAAACTCCTTTAGGCGTTACAAGATGCTCTCAAAACCAATAATAAAAAACCGTCCAAAAATTCGTACTTTGTATGAAAAATTACAAATTTTCACCTATTTTCATGCCGTAGTCAATTGAACCAGCGAAGGAAATCATTTGCAAACCCCAAAATCGATATGTACAAAAAATGACCAAGCCGACATGGGGCATCAGCCTTAAGCCTGAGCCCGCCGCCGACGCGAGGGTGGACAAGGTGAAGCACAGGGGCCGAGTGTTTGTTGGGGGTAAATAACGGACTTGGGCTCGAATGGTGGGTCTCAATTTCGTCGCTGTTTCTACGACGAGTTCAGCTCCTCCTTGGAGGACTTGGCGCTCTTCTGGAACAGGTCGGAGATGCAGGTAGGCATGACGGGCCGGCGAGGTGGGTTCCGGCGGCAGGTGATCCAGACGGCTGAAAATCAGGGTAATTTGGTAACCATTACTGAAACTGAATTAGAGCTTTAAAGGGACGGGAAAGGCATGACTATAGATTTATGTCAACCCTGGATTCGCAATGGATTTGGCTGCGGCCGCGACACGCGACGCACGCCGCTACACACAATGTCACCGCCGCGCAAAATGCTTGGGTAAATCCATAGCCATATGATCCATAGTCATGCCTTTCCCGTCCCTTTAATGGTTTTCAATTTTATTTCGAAACACACCTGATAGCGTCAATAATAATGCGCAAAGGATCAACACAACGGTAGACACCAGCAAGCAAACGCGCAACATGTTGAACATGTCGCCGGCCGACTGGAAATTTTTGGATTTTGAGACACCGCTAAATCTGTATAATTGGCAAATCTTACCCCTATACCCTATTTCTTAATCATTTCAATTATCGTATCTAATATTTTGGGAATTCCGTCAAAAAAAATTGTTTTGAAATCTGCAGGACTTCAAAATTCCGAATTTAATTGATTTTTGTTTTAATTTACGATTAGCTAGTTTTATTCTCCGTAGTATTAAAATAATTTAATACATTAAGAATCCGCGCAACCCCCTTTCTGCGGTCGATTCCAATTCAATCCAATCCACAGCCACCCGCCAGCCAAACTGTTTGTTCTTGTGGGGCGCGGATGAGCGCCGGGAGCCGGGAGGAGGGGTTCTTCCCAAGAAATACACTCACAAAAGACCCCGCACCTCGGTGCAAGCAAACCGATTGTGGCTTGTTGCGAAGCTTCGAGGGCTCTTAGGCTTTCTTTTAAGATACTTCATGCAAATTTCGTGTTAAAGAACCCACAAAGGGTTAAAAAAACTGGCATTTTGCCCTTAAAAATGCTAAAAACATCCAATCCCACAAATTTTCGACATTTGGAAAAAGAGAGGAATCTTTGACCTACCCTGGCCGCAAACTGAATATCCTCCATGCCGCAGGTCTTGAAACAAACATCTCCGCCTCCGAACAGCGAGCCCAGGCCTGAAATTAACGTATTATAAAATTTCATTAAACTTTGTTGAATACTACCAATGTCACAGAATGGCCAACTTCCAAACAAAACCTACCTCCAGAACTTGGCCTACTCGCCCCGGCATCCCCACTTCCGGCCAAGCCCGGGTCGGCTTGTTGCGGGTCCACGCCAAGAATATTCTGAATTACCATCGTAAATTATGAACTTTATTTATTTCAATATTGAAAAAATCACTACAAAAATTACTAATTCACTATTAAGCTCGAAAATTTCGATATACAAAAACCTAATCTCGAAAAAGCCAAAAGCGTGGTCATTTTTAGTGTAGTTTTGTGTAGTTTCCTTTAATGTGAAAAACATACCTTGATCCCCGACACTGTCCTCGAAACGTCGGAGAAGAGCTGGGGCAAATCCACCTCACGCTGGCCCATGCTAAATGACACCCATATGAAGCAGCTTTTTGCAGTTACCGAAAACAAGAAGTAAAATACAGTAGGCGATCGAGGAGTAGTTCTAGTGTCTGGTGCATTTGGCCATTGAGAATGAGTGGTCAGAACAATATTTTCGGGGTTGTTTAGGGACTAGGAACTTTAGTAACACCCCTACGGCTAGACCAAAAAGTGGGTGGCACCAATTTAGGTACGCTTGAGTGAGATCGGGCTTTTCCAGGGCGGAAAAAGGTTGTACGTTCGATGTTTGGATATAATTATGAAGCAGGAATATGAACAACAAAAAGAAAGACAGCATGAATAGATAAGACTTAAAATCATTAAAGTTAATTCGATAAACTATCGGGGGAATTAGCAATTAAAAAAAGTAAAATCATGATTTTCCTTCAATTGCGTTTAATTTGACAAAACCCAAATTAATTCAAAAATTTTCTGTGATAATAATCACAAAACTAGCTTTCTAATGATCTATATATCATATTTGTAATGAAATTCCAACAGGCGTATGATTGTAAAGGGCAGGGATATTTGGCAACTCCTTGAGAACCGGCATCGAGCTGACACTTGACATTTTGAGAGAATAACAAACCCACATCAAAAATCGATTGACAAAGAGGGATCTAGCTCCTTTGAATTGCTAGAAACTAGAAAAAATTCCAGAGCTGAACTAGTTACGCTCTGCTGCGCTTACGCTCAAATGGGGGTGGCAAATGTTTACAAGAAGGGGGAGAAACTGGGGCATCTCGAGTTTATTTTTGACTGAACTAGGATATTAGAGAGAGAGAGCGTGAGAGGGAGAGGGAGAGGAGAGAGAGAAACAGACAAAACGAAAAGGAGAATTAAAGAGAGAACGTTATTTTTCAAGCCTCGTGCCAATGAGCATAACGCAAAATCAACACTTGCACAAGAACGTGGTTGAGCAGAATTCGGTTTTCCGGTTCCGCCAACCGGCACCAAGACACGCAGCCCCAGCTCGCAAAGGCCGAGCCGCGGCGAAATTTGAGCTGGTAATGCTGAACATTGGTTTGTAGAGGAATTGGGTAAATATTTACGGGGGTACGGTAGACGGCGCGCTGAGGATTTTAAAAACTGACGCCTCACGTAATTCATAGCTTAAATTTTCAGGAAAAACCCAAGCTACTTTAGACAAGCAAGATGAAGCTTTCATTCGAAAAGTCTTTAAGACGCCACGAACCCAGCTCTTTTTTATTGCCAAATATTTGCGAAACGTCTAAATTTCTCAAGGGGGGGGGGTTATGGCACCCTGTTTGCGGATAGAATTCATGGAATTTTCTGGCTTCTCAAGTCTTCATTTCGAAAACGGCTCGGTTGTAGCAATTTTTGAAGCATTTCGTGGATAAATAAAACGAGATGGAGGATACGGTATAATGAACCAATTCTAGAAATCCAAATCCAGACAAAAACGCAATCCAAACAAGATTTTCCTTCCTGACCACCCACCATGTTTTCCCCTTCCAGCCAACCGAACGGAAACCATGCACACAATGGGCAAGCCGGGGGAAATGGTTAGGTTTCAGGCCCCAGAAAAGGACCTGCTAGGGGCCCAAAGGGACCCGGAGGGGAAATCATTGTCCTGGAGAAGCTTCACCCCTCCGGGAGAAGTCCAAGAAGAGAAACCGGGTCCCGGGGCGATCCCCTCTTTCGATCAGGGGCGGGTGAGAGGAGGGATGGTTGGCCCGGGGCCAACAACCATCCATTCACACACAATGATTGCCTAGCTCTTGAGAAGAGCTCCGAACGCATCCGGGGACAGAAGATGAGAAGGGAGAAGGCATGGATGAACGTCTTGAGAAAGGGGGGAAGGAAATGAGAATAGCGGGGATTTTGGATTTAAATGGGTGCAGAAGTGGGCTTCTACAGGATTTTGAGGTTTAAGTTTTAGATAAACCAACAGAATTACATCTGCAACCGATAAATCTGCAACCGCAGCAGAATATTAGCAGGCTTAGGTGAACGGGATAGTGGGATGAAGTGTGAAGAAGTGGGATAAGAAAACGATCAACATTAGAATTCCAGCTTTAAGGGACCTATTGCACAGAATTTCCGGAACCTACGCGAATAAGGATCGGAAAATGGTAACTTTCAATTTATCGGCCGGGGATTTTGGCGGGGCAACCTGCGTCTCTGTTCTCTTGACACCCCCTCTGCTTATTGAAGCGCGATTCTGTCACTTCCTGGTTCCTTTAAGACAACCAAAAAAAATAGATTTCCGATCAAACTTTTCAGAATTTCCGTAAACTTAGATAAAATCAAGGCAGGTCATAAAGAGGATACCCAGAATTTCACCGCGTTCCATCGACGCGATCCGGAGCCCTTCTGGGCCCTAGGATGGCCGTATGGCCCATCGGTGGAAGGTGGGACCCAGTCGAATGTCAACCCAAAGAACATGCCCCGTCCCAAGATGCCATCCCGGACCAGTCCCTCCGTGCCATTCCACCTCTCCATCGCGTGCCGAAGCGCGGCGCGGGAAAAATCGACAGGCACGTCCGGGATCGGGCCGTCATTAGGAACGTAATGAAGCGCGTAGTCGGAGGGTTGATGGGTGTTAGGAGGAACTCATCGGATCGGCGGGAAATCAACTGGTTTTGTGGAGAAATTGGTTCACATAGGTGTAGGCTTTGGCTTGGGCTTGGGCTTAGGCACAGGCTTAGGCTTGGCCTGGACTTGGGCTTAGGCAGAGGCTTAGGCTTGGGCTTAGGAATAGCCTTACGCTTAGGCTTGGGCTTATGATTAAACTTAGCTTTTTTAGGCCTGGAAATAGAAAGACTCGTAAAGAAAAAGAAACACGAAAACCTCAAGAAGAAATCCAACTTCGTGGTAGGTGCGTGTTTTGACCCAAAAAATGCGTCCAAGACGCGCAAAAACCCAAAAAAAGGCATACATTCGAGAACAGACACTCCGAGCGCGAGAATTCGTTCTATTCCAAGCGCGGGGGCCGCGCGCGAGTTCAGCGGGTTTCCGCGCGGGTCGAAAGGGTCGGGGTTGTAGGTGGGGACCCTTGGGCCCTTCTTCTCCAACTGTCTTGCGGGCCAGCAGCTCATAAGGAGACAAACACAGACCAGGAGGAGGGCTGGTGGGTCCTGTAGCGAAGCTCAAGGCGCCGCGACAGTCCGTCACGGCTCTTTCCTTTCGTCCTTCCCGGGGAGGGACTCGTCCAACAAACAAGCAAATGAGGCTGCTCGCGGGGCTTGGCTTATGCGGATCAGCAGATTTTGTTGGGAAGCGGAGGCTGGAAAACAGCTGGAGAGGCGATAAACCTAAGCGACGAACACATGGGTGTTGGTTCTATGTGTGTGTGGTATAGTGTCTGGGTTGGGACAAGAATGGTCAAAAATCACTGGGCCTTTACAAGGCCGCAAATCACGCTTTTTGAGGTTTAGAAAAATTTGACGCTGGCTTAGTATCGAGCTGAACTTTATTTTGCAAATTAATCCGTTCGAATTTCGCTGACTTGAGGTTTGTAAAGGTACGGTATTGTTACGTTGCGCTCCAAATTACCCTACAAGGACACCGTGTGGTCCTTTACGAAACGGAGTTTTAAACCTTAAAAATCTCTGCTAGTTGACCCCCTTGGTGTATGTTTTGCAATGAAGTCAGTCAGAAACGGAGGTCGAGTAGTCGGAAAATTTTTCTCTAAGAAATGAAGATTATTTTCTCTAAGAAATATATTCTTTCTCGAAGGCCAAAATTCAGAAAATCCTAGCAAAACTCCTAGCAAACGTCGAGATGACCTAGAGGTCTGTCCAATTTCACTCCCCACCTGTACCCACTTGCCGAGTCCGATTCGGGGGTGTTGACCCTATTCCGGTTGGCTACTTATTATGGCCGGTGTGGATGAATAGGGTCTGGGGAACGGGGTCGTCTTGGCAAAGGGGCGAGAAATCGCTCTCGGAAGCTCGGAAAACTCCAAAAAGTAACAAAATTTCTTTAATCGAAAGTATAAGAACGATTAAATAACTCTTCCAGAGTTAGATAACTATATTTTGTCACCAAACTTTTGCTAGCCATTTCGTCGTTTTGGTGGTGTTCTGCAATTCCAGAGCGAGAGAAGCGTAAGCGTAAGCCTAAAATCTAAACCTAGACTAGAGTAAGCTCAATCCTAAGCCACTACGCCTAAGCTTAAACCTAAGCCTAAATCTGAGATTTTTTTTATATCTCCTCCATGCTCTTCACCCTCAAACAAGCCAAACTACAAACGTAAAAAAGCGCAGGCCAGGTACAAGAAGTGCTGTTTGCAACAGTGCGACGGGCCATCCGATCCACCCGCCATGCTCATAATTTGTTTGCGTCCCAATTCACACCACCCCCGCCAAAGTCAGCGTAGACAATGTCACGGAAGGACGGGAGATGTAAGCGCGAGGGACAATGGTCAGAGAAGGCGAGAAAAGCCAACACCGCCTTCCTGGAAGCTCCCCTGCTCCTGAACTTTGCTCGTGATTGGGTAAACAGCAGGGGTGGGAAACGATAGGTTACGGTGTTCTGCAAGGTGCTGTAGCTTTGATAAGAACTTGAAATGGGATAAAACGCTTTTAAAAAATTTGAAATTTCTATGAAAATCTTTTTTACTCAACAGCAAAACTGGAAGCCTTTCACCTAGGCTTTGCTTAGGAATTGGAATAATGCAATAAATAATGATAATGATAATAAAAATAATGGTAAGAAAGATAACAAAACATCTATAACTAAAGCTTGAATTTTCGGTGTCAAATAAAAGGAACAATGTTCAGCTGTGAAAATGGATGAAGGGTATGAGACAAATTTGATGTTATTGGCGGCGTGACATATCAATGGGGAATCCAGATTGAATCAATTTCCGATTCTTGCCTCGTTCCGCTCTTTAAATGATCACGCGAGGGCCCAAGCAATGCTTAAAAATGACTCGATGCCGTAAGTCTCCTTCAAAAATACAGAAAAACTCAGTCTGCCCTGCCAACCACAAGAACAATGCCAAAGAATCCCGGCAAAAATTTGCACTTCCTTCCCGGGCCCAACCCACCCACTGACAACTCGGCTTACAGGCAGGGTTGGGGCCCGGGCACGCCATGGGCCCACTACCTCAAATGCCCATTCTTTGGCCTCGAATGCCGGAATTCCGTGCGCAAACAGACAACGGAATTTCGTTGTCACGCTGCACGCTTTTGTACAATGTATTTTTCGATGGTCTGTAAAAGATCAGAGAGCGAGAGAGAGGGGAGAGAGGAGAGAGAGAGAGAGTGAGTGAGAGTGAGCGAGCGATATGAGAGTAAGAGAGTGAGAGAGTGATAGAGAGAGAGCGCGAGAGATCGAGAGAGATAGAAACAAGCTCAAGCTTTATTCCAAAAATTGTCTCGCTTTATGCTGCGTTACATTTCTCGGATGGACAGCCGAAGCGGCAGACAAAGCCGGGATAGCTTTTCCAAGGCTTCAGAAGCCGATACCAGCCTCCGTACATGCCCGCCTCCTTGAAAGCGTGTATCTGAAAAATTAGAAGAGCATAGAAAACGATTATAACAAAAAAACCGAAATGCAAACAAATTATGAGCCGCAGATCTCACTTACCATAATCGGATTCCCGGAATTGTAGGGCTGGCTGGCGTTTGCAAAATTGGAATAGTTAAACGGCGAGCCGTCCTCCCATAAGATACCTAGGTTTATCTTTTATCTTAGGAGATAGGTAGACTAATATATTACTATTAGCCGTTTGATTGCCGCCGAGCAACACTCTTCCGTCCACCTTGTTTCCTCCGTGAATCGTACCCAAAAATTGGGTTTGATTTGCATATAAATAATTTAAGGAGCTAAGTTGAAGCCTAAATTTAATTAGAGACTAGATTTGCTCTTTGTGATTGCTTTAAACAATTTCCAGACAAAATCCTTTCGTTTGTCGGGATTTTTGATATCTGTATTACGGTTGTCGGCATTTTAGCGCTTTCCGGTTTGAAAAACTAAACTCAAATGAAATTCATCTTTGATTTAAATAATAGAGTGATGGCCAGCTATAAATAATTAGTTTTTTTGCTTATACAAACGCACGCCAGACAAACTCGTTGTCCCGGTCGCTGTGAATTGAAGCCAGCATTGCATCGCTGTTGGCGCAAGCTTTTTGCGCATTTTCGCGCGTCACATTGCGGTTAAAGTACTTTAAAGGAAATTATCGTACGCTGGTAAGGTCACCAACCCGATAGCAGTAGCCCCGGAAAAAGTTGTAGCCCGGCTTGGTGCAATTTGGGGCTTAAACTATCCATTGTCTTTGTCGTAAATATTCTTACCGTGCCTCGATCTTACATTCTTACTTTGCGTCGGCTTGATATCTCCCTCCAATCCCGCCTTAAAATCCCAGGGTCCGCTCAGAGGATAAGAGCATTTATTGGCTAAAAAGTCGGTGCAAAATCCTATTAAAAATTGCTAACTCACTTTTTGTATAGTTAAACCCATTACAGTCCACGTTCGTGCCGCTAAACGCCGCGCAGTCGAAACCGCATTCAAAAATCTCCGTGAGATCTGGGTAGGTCAGTGTGGTGTCTTGTTGAAAGTAGATTTTGGTGATATTTTGGATACTGTAGATTGAGGGAATTAAAGAAAACAGCAGCAAAAACATAAGACGCAAAAGTAGCACTGCGTGCCGGGAGCTTCCAGGCCTTAAAGCAGAGTTGGGTCGCTGTGGTGATTTTTAGGTGGCCGGGTCGTTTTGGGAAAATTGAGTGATGGCCTCCATACTTGGTGGGCTTCTAGGAACGAATCTGACAGGGCGAGAGAGAGAGAGGGGGGGAGAGAGAGATACTCTTTAAAGGAACGGGATTCCTAATAATATTTATGATGATTGATTTTCCACTGTGATTGTCTCAAGATTTCCTGATGCCCAGTCACGCATCAGCTTTCATCAGTTTTAATCTGCACATTGTGATCTTTAGGAATCAATTTACACCATGAATTTTCTGTTAGGCCAACGCTGCAACTCAACAACCGCCGGCTGGACCTCGAAATAGCCCTTTGGTGGACGGGAAACGGAACACAAGCCTCCAAATGCCAGCAATCTACCCGTTCCCTAATTCTGCGTCCCTCTCTCTTTTTCGCTCTCTCTCCCACCCTGACGCTCTCTCGAACGCACGGCTTTTTCTACCCGGAAAAAAATGGCCCGGCTCCCCAGCACACGCCCCTCGTTCTGCGGTCGCTGCTCATTAAGTTTCTGTGCTGGGTGAGGCTCCAAGCGGCAGTTAAAACGAAGAGCATTTCTGGGAAAGATGGGTACATTAAACGTTAGTGGCCATCCCCATTTTCACGAAAGAAAAAAAACCCCAATTTCTTTGATTTTTTTTACTAGCAAGCACCGCAAAAGCCGCTCCACCGCTTTTTTGGGGCTCGAAAACGAGATGAATGAACGGCCGGCACATTGGCATCTCTCACACCACCACAGCACCACAACACAGCACACCACATCTCTCTCTCATTTTCTCTCCCCTCTCTCCCCCCCTCTCTCCCGGTTCTTCCTCATCTTCTTCTTCCGGTGGCCATCCGATGCCCTCCGCCTGGTCCGAATGCTAAAAATATTCCCTGTGCCGCCGAGCCAACAGCCGGATTTATTTTTGCTGTTTGGACCCGGCCTGGCCACGACATCTAATGCTCTCGACACTCGATACTTCGTTCTCTTTGTTTGTTAATTACTACTAAGTAACTTATAACTTGTCTTTTAAGACGCATTCTCTTCGCTTTCTCTCCCCCTCTCTCTCTCTCCTCTCTCTTCTCTCTCTCTAATCATGGCTTCAATTTAAGCAATTAGAGGTCTGAGCCAAATCAGACAAACATGGGCTTCCCAATCTGGCTGTGGCATCCAAGTCATCATCCAAAAACCCCAGTGCAACCAAAGCAATATCTTTGCTGCGGATGTTGCGGTTGCACTTCCAAAGTACAAATCGCAACGAGCAAATCCGAAATCCCCCATTTTCAGTGCTGGTTCACCTGTTGTTCCGTCATTTGGGCGTCCTTCTGGCTGCTCGGCTTCGGCCTGGTCGACATCCTCCTACTGCAGCAACGCGACTACATCCTCCGGCTACTGAAGCATCCCGGCGTCAGTTTTAGCGTGCAAAAGCAACAGAGAAATTTAGTTTTACCACTGGTTACTCAACGGTGTCGTTGCATTATTGGCCGTTCGCACTCTCCAAACACTGACTCCAAGCTACATGCAGGGATTCATGATAATTAATCTTTGTGAGCTTTTCGGCTTAAAACCCGATAATGGTATAGGAGATTTTAGTTCGCGCTCGAAGCCGTCGTCTTCATTTCGAGCTATATCTTCTCGAATAGGCTACAGACGTGAGGGTCTTTAGATTTGGTATATGAGGACTTTCCAGAATGCACCGTGAACTACTGGCATCCTGAAGAGGCATGGGCGCACGACATCAGGAAGTGGTGCCGACAAGTAGGATCTTAATAAAGGCGCACCTTAATTCTGGTTTTCTTTAGATCCGATACAACCCATGCTGCCGTCGATAATCATTACGATATGGGTGGACTTTGTCGTAATCCAGTATTATCGATACATCAGGTATGCTTGAGCTCAACATCAAAAAACGGTGCATTTGCATGGACCGTCCCCTTGAGATTGAGCATTTCGAGCAGCTTCCGATGCACGCTGAACCTCTGAAAGCCTAAATGGCTAATTAAGCATTCGATACCATAACCTGATCGCATCCACAAATTTCCGTGATAAACTTTGCGATTTGCGATGTGCTTTCTGAACTAGTTAAAGGGGCTCCGAAATCTGGTCCACGGCCCCCTGTTCTGATTCCTGGTAAATAGCAAGATGCGGCCGCAACGCGACCGCGCCGCATGGCCTTTTGTCCCGGTTTTGACGTGAAAACGCTTGAATTTCAAAATTCTGATACTATGTTTGAAATCCTCGTTGAATTTTGATCATTCTAGACTTTTAAATTATGAAAATTGACCAGAGAATCACCGAGACCGAGAGATTGGGTGCCTTACAAGGCATTACGACACGTAATCGCCGCGCACTCAATATGTCGTTTTCGCCCCAAAAAGAATTCGGGTTTTCTCAAACATTTTACGTTTTTTTTGGCAATCAAATCACTTTTCTGGCACTTCTCGGCAGTGATCCTTTCGTTTTCTGACCCGTAGGTTCAATCCCCGCACGCGCGAATTTTGACTTCCGAGCCCCTTTAAAGGAGCGTTTTCACATTTCCGTTTTCCACGAACCGTGGAAAAATTTGCATGCGAAATGTTTGCGCCTCTCACTAGGGCGCGCTCTCTAATCGGAAATACAAGGAAATTTTTCAACGATTCGGTTTTAATCATCAGATGAACCTTTTTCCATCCTCGAATTTGAACCAGGACGCTGAAGGTCACGCAATGAAGCGTTGGGCATTACGACATATAATTCACGGCTGCCTAAAAGGCCATTTTACCCTAAAACATTTATGCAGTACGCCTTTCGTTTGCTCACCTATCTCCGTGGATCCTCGAATTTTGCTAAGACTATTTTTTTCGGGGCCCCCGAATTTTTTGGATAAACCGCTGGGGAGGTTAGCCCCTTTAAAGGCTCGACCCGATCCACTCAAAAGATGACCTTTCCTTGCCGTGGGCCATCGTATATAAACACATGGCCCGATGCCAGCGGGGGTGCCATACAACAAGTTCCTCATGTGCCCTCTTTCTCCTCCTCTTTCTCCCTCATCTATCCCTCACTCACTCTCTTCTGCGATCACCGCCCTTTCTCGCCCCAAAAAAAATGGAAGCCCAAGCCCCCGGGAGCATCCCCATCCCACTAGGCCAAACGTGAGGCGCAGCTCACAGCCGCAGCCGGCGAAAAGTATCGGTGTTTTTTTTCTTGAAGTTTAGTCGGGACTGGACTGCTAGCGGGGGAGCTAGCTTTTATTTTTTATTCAGAATTGCCTGGCAATATATTTAGTGCGCTTTTTAGCACTGTAATAGTACATCTGATTACTGGGAAATTTTTAAATTACTCAAAAATCTAGCCTTTTTCGACGGTTTTTCAGTATTTTGCTGGAAATTATTACCGAAGGAAAATCGCCCCTCACCCTCCTCGGCCGCCCCCCCGCTACCAGCGCATTACGCTTAGCTTCCATGTCCCATTCATTGCTTTCTTTTGATTTTCAAAAATTTCTAGAAGTTTGCAGGCAAAAAATGGCGTTTCCGATCTGGCTCTGGCGGCCGGAACATCAACCAAAAACCCCGGTCCTCCCGGAAAATTACCGATGCTGCGGATGCTGTGGTTGTACAGCCAAGGTATGTAACCGACACCCCATTGCGAAAATTGAACCATTTTAGTGCTGCTTCACCTTTGACGCAATCATTGGCACCATCGCCCTGGTGGTGCTGATTGGAATCATGATCTTTATGATTGCCGCCAAGCCCGCTGTGCTTCCGCTTCTCTTGAAACATCCTATGGTAGTTTCAAACGCTGTTATGTAAATAATCTATGTTTTAGTTTTACGTGTGGGTCCTCGGCTGGGTTGCCCTATACTTTGCCCTGCGTACCATCCAGACGTTGAAGCCCAGCTACATGCAGGCGTTTATGATCGTTTTTGTGGGTTTAGAATTAATAAGGGATGTTAAGGGCGGATCTTGGTGGAATTCTGCTTACACAGATTTCCGGGAGTTTCTGTAGAGAGACAGACAGATGGGAGAGAGCGAGAGAGAGTGAAAGAGAGAGAGAGAGAGAGAGAGAGAGGAGAGAGAAAGAGAGAGAGAGAGAGTGAGAGAACGAAAGATGAGAGAGAGAGAGAGAGAGAGCGGGAACGAAAGAGTGAGACAATGCCACGGAGAGAGAGCGGGAGAGAAATAGAGAGAGAGAGAGACGATAGAGGCGGGGAGACAGGGCCAGAGAGAGAGAGAGAGAGAGAGAGAGAGAGAGAGAGATAAGGAGAGAGAAAGAGAATATATATCTAACCAAAATTGCTACATTTTTTCAGTTCGTTAGTGAAATCATCAGCCTAGCCCTCACCTGGTTTTTATGGGACGCTGAGCTCGAAGCGGTCCGTCGACAGATTTACGAATACGGGAAAAAGCACGGGGAAGCTGATGATATCCCCGAACCCAAATGTAAGTCCCCAAAAAATTGCTTACTTAAAAAATTTAGCCAAAGCTGAAACAATGTTCTCGGCCGTCCTGGGATTGATTTGGCCGAGCTTCATCATGTACCAGTATTATCGATATGTTAGGTTGGTGCCACTTGTTGAAGGTGACATTTTAGGCGCAGAAATCAGAATCAAATAGCGAGATTTTAGGGATCGTCAACTGGAGATCGAGCAAACGCAGCGCCTTCCCGAACACCTCGTAACGTACCGGGCATGAATTTCCTGAAAATGAATTGCTCTCTCTATCTCTCTCTCTCTCTCTTTCCCTCTCTCTAACTCTCTCTCCCTTTCTCTCGCTCTCTTTGTATGTAATGGCATGATTGATCCCTCATCTCTTATCGCTTATATCTAAACAGCTTTCATTGAAGAAACGTCATCGCATGTATACTATTTGCATTTCTCCCCTATACTGCTCAACCTGTTATCAATTATCAATGTTAAATGTGACTATACGGTATTGGTGCGGTAAAAAATACGACGGAAAACGGCACAAGAATTATCGAATAGTTTATTAGGGCTCAGAGGGACATTAAAAACTCAGAGATAGGGGGCAAGAGAGAGAGAGAGAGAGAGAGAGAGACAGAGAGAGAGAGAGAGAGAGAGACAGAGAGAGAGAGAGAGAGAAAGAGGCTTTTGCCTATCTGCATGGCTTCAGTGAGGGTCAAGCTACCCAAATATTTATTTCATCCCACGCGAAAGCCATCTATTATCAGGTTTTTCCTCAATTATCGTTTCAATAGAGAAGCCTCTTGCAAACATATTGCGGGTATTTTCCCCCAGACTGCTGAACCCGAGACCATTTGCCAACCACTCCTTCTGGTCCGTACGATTGCATTTAGGGTGCAGAAAATTTCTTTTCTTGCACGATCAATTCTACGTTGAAAATTTCGCTTACTACAATTAGGAGGCGCCCTTTGTACGGTTGATTGTCATCCGCAAAATTTGCGTAGCTTCGGTGTAGCTGATATGGCCAGTTGATAGCTGAAACCACGTCATCAGCCTGGTACAAGCCCTTCCAAAAAGGCATTTGTCCGGGTCTTAAAGGGGCACAGCAGTCTGATCCACACCCCAAGGCGTTGATCCCTGGATAATAGCCAGATACGGCCGTAACGCGACCATGCCCCATCTTATGGCCCGAAATAATTTAGACCAGCGCCCGAAACCGGCTTCGCGGGCCTTGGGCGCTGGAATGCGGCCTTTCCATGAGAAATTTGACTTTCCAATGGCTCGAGTCTTTCGGACCCCTCCCCTTTCCCGGCCGAACTGGCGAGTACTACTGGCAACAATGAGGAAATTTGTATTTTTTTCAGATTATACAAATGAATGCCGGCCCCCAAAAATGAATAAAACTGGCTTTACTTTGTAAACTCTTATTTTATCGGAATTCTGAAAACGCCATGGGAAAGAGGATGGTCTGCACAGTGGCGCACAAAGCTTTTGAGATGTCTAGGTCGGGAAGGGTAACTTGGGTGATCCGAAAGAGAATTGATGCGGTGCTTTAGAAAATAGAGTTGACGCTCAGGGGCCAACGCCCACTCCTAGGCGACTGCGGCCAACGGATGGCCACAAAAATAGCTCATAATCTCGCAGATATAATGTAAAAAAAATGTCATTGTAGGTATTTGTTTAGGCTTAGGCTTAGGCTTATGATTAAGTTTAGGCTAAGCCTTAGGCTTAAGCTATGGCTTAGGCTTGGGTCTAGGTTTAGGATCGAGTGTGGCTTCGATTAAGCTGAGGCTGTGGCTTTGAATTCAGCCTCGAATTTAGACTTGGCTTACAATTAGGTCTCTCTGTCACCCATGGTCTTGTAGCTGTCGCGGTTCACAGAAGTCTAACTGGCTCAAAAAAATCAATGTATTTATTTCCTGCGGGTATCAAGCGCGAAAGCGCTTCTTTTCCGATTTAGGGGGGCCGCTTGCAGATGATCTGTGGGTAGTAGGCGACATAATCTGCGGTTCGGTACCACTGCCCAATCAGGCCTTGGAACATGTAGGTATGCATCTGAAACGTACTGGTAGCTTAGGCTTCGGCTTACTAGGGATGCCTCCGAACTTACCATCGAGATTCGACTTGAAATTGGTGAGCTTATAGAGTTTGAGCTTGCGATTCCGATGCGCTATAAATTTTAACAAATCGTCCATAGGCGGCTGAGATATAACAAGTTTAATTTTGGCAAAAATGCATGATTTTTTCGCGTTTCGTCCCCGCCGGCCCTGAACGGGGCGTGCGGAGAAGAGGCCTCTCTGGCACCCCTCCGGCATGGCAGCGTGGCCTAGAGGTAGAGCTCACGCTTCAAAAACTTTTGGTCCGGGGTTCAATTCCGGCCACCAACTTTTTTGAAAAAACCTTTAAAGCTTTTTGCCAAATTTTTTACCTGCATTATTATTTTGTATTCTCTGTCGGAATCGAAAGATAGCGGGCTGTGAAGATTCTCGAATCTGATAAAATGACGCTAGAGATTTCCCTGTGTTTCTTCATCCTTCGCTATAGCATTGTAAAACAATCGCAAAAAGTTTGGCAAAAAACTTTAAAAGTTTTTTTCAAAAAAAAGTTGGTGGCCGGAATTGAACCCTCGACCAAAAAGTTTTGAAGCGAGAGCTCTACCTCTAGGCCACGCTGCCAAGCCGGAGGGGTGCCAGAGAGGCCTCTTCTCCGCACGCACCGCACGCACCGCCTATGGACGATTTGTTAAAATTTTTAGCGCATCGGAATCGCAAGCTCAAGCTCTATAAGCTCACCAATTTTGTTGGAAGGCATCCCTAGTTAAGCAGGGCGAGCGATAAAAAAACTCACGACAATCGCTCTGTCCAGCGTTTTTATCTGGTTGGCTGCAAAATTTGTGTAATTCACGGCGCTTCCATCGGTCCAGTAGAAGCCTGAAAAACAGTTTTTTTTCCAGAATATATTGGATATAAATTCTCGAGTTAAATGAATAATACGTTAACATTACCTCTAGCGCCCGTCGACTGTACTCCACCTATCAAAACCGTTGCCGGGCTCCAGCCGTATTTGTTAGTTGGACCCTTTGCCCCGTACATCATCCCTAGATAACATGATAATTTCGCAATCGAAACCAACTCCAAATAAATTCATTTTCGGCGTCGCTATGGATGGAGGCGAGGGCGGCACCGTTCAATTGGCAAGTCAGTTTAGCAATGTCTATAGTGATGACTGGCCCTGGGAAAACCTAAAAAATCTCGACGAATTTGCAAACTAAAAATCGGCCAACCTTGTAGCAATAACCCCGAAAAAACAGGAAGCCTGCGGTACAGACCCGAACTAGAAAAAAGCGATTAAATTTTAACGGATTAGGATTTACGACTCAAAGGTGCGCTGTTTCTGCATTGTCCATTTTTAGGTTTTGCCTGAATTAGGAAATCCATTTTGCCGTTGAAAGGGTAGGTGCAGACATTTCCTAAACATGGTATATAGATTCAATGTAACGAGTTATAATATATTTAGCGAAACTATTTCAAATTTTGTGTTTTTATAGGATAGCAGGCTTGCCACCTTGAGGTATCTAAACGAGTTTACACGCTTTAAAATAGCCTGTCAAATCCAAATCACAGACAAATTATTGGCGTGTTTCCAATGATTTTTGCTAACTTATTTCGAATTTTGCTTCGCATCGAATCCGATACTTTAATTTTTGAGTACCTTAAGTCGATCAAAAATTTATGCTTCTCAATTTTGGATGAAGCTACTCTTAAATAGTCTTATATTGCCTATTCTTCCCAATAAATTTTACTTTACCAGCCGTAATGTTGAAGCCCTTGCAAGAATAAGTGGTTTTCCGCATCGCGATACAATCCAGCGCGCACAAATTGATGGCCGTAAAACTCGGATAAATCAGGTAGCGACGCTGTTGGACAAAGGTCATTGATGTGGGTGTCGAGTCAGGAAATAATGGTAATAATAGTAGCAAAAGCATAAAAGGCAGCAAAAATTTTGCACGAGGCCGCAGAAGTTCGTCACAGACACACGCGGCCTCTTTTGGGATTTGAGTTAATCGAGCTGACGGGAAGCTAATTTGGAGGAGAAGCTTTTGGGTGAAGCGGCCGTTCTGTTGGTGCGGATCTTGGCATCAAGGCACCGCACCTTATTAACCATAAAAATTATTTATTCAACTTTCTGCATTTATCTGCAAACCGTCTGGTCGTCTAACAAGGGAACCTCCCCAGCTCGAAGTTGGACTTCGACTAGCTATATAGCCTATCTTATGCAGTTTTTCACGCTGATAACGATACCGCTATTTATTTTTGCCGAGCGCCACAGGAACATAGTTAAAAATCGATTTAAAGTTTTGCCAGGTTCGGCGGCCCCACCTCAAAGCCCCTCCCCAGAGGGAAGGACCCATCAGTTGGGTCGTTCGTTCGAGTCACCCTAGGGGTCGTTCGTTCGAGTCTTGCCGCTGGCGACTTTTTTGCTTTTTGCTTCAGAAGTGCTGTGAAGGTCCTACAAGTCATCAAGAAAAATATTTTTAAGTTTTTTGCACTTTTGGTCACTAATTCAAGTTGATCGGTCCGATTTCGAAGGAGCGTTTTTTAGTCGAAGACACTTGGAATTAACGGTCCGGTGAATCAAAGGGGAAAGAAAGACTAGGTTTTGGCTTTAGCTTTTTTACATTTGTTATTTCGAGCTTTATTTCTGCACCAAGGTAAGGAGATTTAACGTTATGAAATTCATGATAATCGTAGCGAAACCTTTGATTGGTTGTAGCCATAAATACCTGAATTTGTGACCAGAAGTGCAAAAAACTTAAAAATTTAAAACCACGGTTTTTTTTGCAGACGATCTTTGGAAAATCCTTTAAAACATTTGGCGACCGGAACCACTGTCCAATCTTTCCATTGTTCATGTAGGAGTGCATCTGAATTTGATACTTCCGTTGTTGGTTAAATATTTCGCAATTTTTCATGCAAAAATGCCGAAACAGACTCACGGTAATGCCGATGCCTTTCGTTGATGTAACCTGCGTGGCGGGGTAATTAGTATAGTTGACGGCGCCGCCATCGAGCCAGTAAATGCCTGCGATTGAAAGCTATGAAATCGAATTGCCGAAGCTGGAAAAATGTCAACGTTCGAAAAATTCCGACAGTTTCGAAATCGTATTCGACAGTCCGACGACTAAAGTTAATAGCAAAACGAAAAAATAAGGTTTTAAAAGCACCTCTCGTGACGTTGTCTTGTATCCCGCCCAGCAAAACCGAAGGACGATACCAGTTGTACGCATTTAGCTCGCCCATCAAACCGTAGGTCAGTCCTAGGTGGAAAAGGTAAACGTCGATGAAGAAGAAGGCAGTTGAGGACAACTCCAGATGCATTCTCGAACTTGGAATGGATGGAGGCCAGAGTTGAATTCAATGTTTTGCACCGAGCCGCGCCAGCAGTTTGGGTAGAAAATCGTCCTGACAAGGCCTGAAAAAGCTAGGTGAGGGTCTAGCTGCGCATGTGTCTCCCTTGCTCTCATTCGCTTTGTTTCTGGGCGTGTATAGGCGCCTACGTAACAGGTGATCAAATGTGCCCTGATTTTTTAAGCCTTAAATAGGGCGAAACCAGAATCGGGCGACTTACAAGGTGGCAGTAGCCCCGGGAAAAAAACGTGAACCCACTGTCACAGGTTTGAACTGTAAAGCGCCTACGATCGTCATTTGGTTTTCAGCGTCACTTACGAATCAATCTCTTGCTGTCTCTGCATTGAGACTTTGGAGGCGCATCGACATCATCTTCTTTAAACCGAATGGTGGGCCGTTAAACGTGGTGCAGTCACCGGCTGTAAGGTTTGTATGAGACCTTTTATCTACATATCTTTTATCGTTCGCCTTAAGCTAAAAATGTTAAAATATCCGTTTCAAATATTAAAACATTACCAGTTGTTACGTTTTAACGTAAAACCCCCGGTAAGGGAATAACGTGCCCCTCATCGAGACGCAATCCACTACACAATGGCTAATCGGGGCGTAGTTGGCGATTTTGAAGGGTTGCGGTTGAATAAAGATAACTTTTATGCTTTTTGTAGGGTGATTGCTGGGCAAAGACAATATTAGCAGCACGAAAAGCATCATAGATCCACGAGATAGGCGTACGACTTTTTGAAAAATCTTCAGAGGCTCGGCGGGCCGGCGTCTTGGTGATTTAAAAATTTTTGGCTTGCGTGAAAAATTTGAACTGACGTTCGGGAGCAAACTCTTAGAAAAATGTGCACAGTTGGATTTCCAGATCCAAGCTTACGACGGCGCGTAACTACAGGGCAACCAAATTGTTTTTATTCATCAAAATATTCTTCACACAAAACCTCCCCTAACCCGTTTAAACTTTTTTCGGATATCCTTTCTTGCAGAGGATCTGTGGGACGTTAGATATAACATCTGAGGCTCGGTACCATTTACCAACTTCTCCTTGGTAGAAGTAAGAGTGCATCTAAAATTGTTGGAATTTAAAGTGATTCTGCTAATTTCTTGGATATATAGAATTTAAAAAACTCTTTAAAGCACTTTTTTGCTAGTTATTTTTCGAAAGCCATATTATTTATATAAAACCCTATCAGAGTTTGTTATTCTTTATTAAAATTTTTATCCCGACGTTGGGATAATTTTTGACAAAATGGCATTCAACACCGTGACTTTTGAAAATATGAACCCCGACTGAATTAGTGTAAAAGTGTAAGCTTGTTAGGCTCGGTGCTGCACGCATAAGTCGGACTTACGACAATCGGCACCCCGTCCTTGCCTCTCACTTTGTCTACATAATTTGTAAAATTAACTGCACTGCCGTCAACCCAGTAGATTCCTAAAACTCTTGTTACGTTGTCCTGACGCCATAAAACAATTGTTATCACTAAAAATGACAAATTTGGCACCTTTGGCTCCGGCATACTGCACTCCGCCCAGCATGATTGTCGGGTAATTCCAGCCATTGTATATGGCTTTTCCTTTGGGTCCGTACGTCAGCCCTAGAGACAAAACAATATTTAACAGAAACTCATTATAAAATCTAAAAATGCGAAGTTGCTAATAAAGCCTTCTGACTTATAAAACTTAAAACTTACTCCAAACGAATTCATTGTCGGCGTGGGAGTGAATGGAGGCGAGAGCCGCGCCTTTTAACGCACACCTCGAAATGGCTGACCCCAGATCGTACGTTGATCCGGTTAAAACCTGTAAATTGAAGAGTCGGACTCCTGGTTCGATCACTGACCAGGTAGCACCAACCACGGAAAAATTTGAAACCACCGGCGCAGACTTGAACTAAATTGATTTCTTACCACAAAATTTGAGTCATGCTCGATGCTAGGGAAGTAAAACTGCGACTTACGCGACAGCGGTGGACTCTTATGACATTTCGAGGTTTTTGCAACATTCTGATATCGAAAATCCATCGCCTGGCCGTTGAGTGGATAGCTACATTTTCCGCCTCAAGCTTTCTTGTTAGGTTTGTGGTTCACTACCCATCGTTATTTTAGCTCAGCACGCTATCTTCTGCTTGAAAAATACATGCCAAATCTCATAATTTTATAGCTTTTAATATAAGAAATAGTGTTTGTGTGTCTATGTGTGTGTCTGTGTGTGCCACTTTGCATCCACTTCCGTCTGTC
The DNA here is from genome assembly GCA_958295435.1 of Mesorhabditis spiculigera. Taxonomy (NCBI): domain Eukaryota; kingdom Metazoa; phylum Nematoda; class Chromadorea; order Rhabditida; family Rhabditidae; genus Mesorhabditis; species Mesorhabditis spiculigera. The sequence continues at coordinate 162,173 of CATQJA010002610.1, read as the reverse complement.
TGTCCGGAGGATATCTCGATCGGGGATGAATTTGAAGGTATGTATGATACGTCATTAGGTGCGTAATGGCCTGGAGATGACTGCACGCATAAGAGATTCAACAAAATCACCTATTTTCGACATTAAATTCAAGTTTTTGTGAAAACTTCTTTGTTAGGCACAGGGACGTAGCGTAAGGTGGGCCGCCTGGGCCCGCCCCCCCCCCCGAAATCGGCCGGGGCCCGAAAATTTCATAAGGGGGGACCCTTATGATTTTTATTTTCTTAAAAAATTCTTTTTTTTTTTTTTTTTTTTTTGTTCCCCCCCCCCCCCCCGGCGCCCCCCCGCGGTTTTTTTTTTTTTCCCTGGTCGCTTTTAATTTAATTTCACTACCGGCGATATTGAATCCCACGCAAGAATACGTAGTTTTGCGCATCGCGATGCAATCTAGGGCGCACAGATTGATTAGCTGGTAATCGGGCAGCTTGAAGCGTCGTTGTTGCACAAATGTATAGTTGATGTTGCACTGATAGTTTGCGACCAGATCTAATAATAATAGTAGCAAAATCATGGAATCAAGAATAGGTTTCAGGGGGAAGTGCAGCGGGTTTTCGGAAACTTGGGTACCTTGGTGATTTTCGGCACAATGGGCCTTGAAAAAATCAAACTGACAGATGAGATAAATTCAAAAGTCGCGCATATTTGTGCTATGTGATCTCGATAATATTATCCAATATTTATCGCGATAAAACTCATTTACAAACGGTACCGGTTGATAGCGACAATCGTGACTCGTATCCGCGTAGGGTAAAGTAGTGAGACCAAAGAACTGGAGGGGCAACATTACACAATGTAAAGAGAACAAGACACTTTTAAACCAAATTACAAGTGGGGGACGAAAAGGGGGGTGGCGCTTCTACCAGCAGGGGTCCCCGAATCTTTCCATAACCTCGTAGGCCTCCTTCAGGTCGCCGCGCACCTTCTCGCGCGCGTAGTAGATCGGGCAATCCCGGGCCGAGCAGTTCACCTAGATTTTTAAGGTTTTTTCAAATCAATAAAATTCTAACCTTCTCGTGCATCGTCTTGGCGCAATTCTGGCATTCGGTCCAGAGTCGGGAAAAGTTGTGCTCGAGCGCGTTCACGCTGGCGCATCTAAAATCTCGGGTGTTTTATATACTAAATTTGTCTAACCTGGTAGCATAAATATCGGCCTGCTTCTCCTTGCAATGTTCACAGGTTGCGCAGTCTTTCCGGTCGCCCTTGAGAACGGCCTTGCAGCCGAGGCACGTCTTCGATTTTGTGGTGAACGCCGCCAAGCCGCCGACCTTAAAAAAATATTTGAATTATCTTAACGTTTCTATACCTTTGGCTGGACGACCGTCTTCGTCAAGGTGTGCTCCCCCTCTAGCAGAATTTTCTCGGCTTTTCCATCGAGAATCGGGTCGAAAATTCGGGCCAACGGCTTGGCCAGCTGGTTGGTGAGGTAGTACCTAATACAAAAAGATTGCAAAAAATAGTTTTTTTTTACCTGGTATCGAGCGGAATGTTATTCTCCAGCACGTAGTTCGGATCCTCGGCTTTTTCATAGGCGGCCATATTTTTGGTTCCGGCCACTAAAACGAAAATCAATTTTTAACCTTCCAATCAACTATAATAATTTTCTTGAGGCGTCAGTGTGTCTGAAGCCGAATTCAACTCGAAGGGGAAAGGAGCTAGAGCTTAGGCTCTTGTTCGGATAGAGCGTGGTCAGAAACCCCAAACTGATAAAAAAAATCATGAAAAGTTGATAAATTATTAAAATTAACTTTGAAAGTTTTACTTAAGGTATTAACCAGCGAACTGAGGTCTCAGTTTCGGGTCGCAAGGAGGGCTCTGGCTCAGGGTTACCCTACATGCGCTACAGTGGAAGGGGTGGGGCTGAAAGTATGTAGGTAGTTTTTGAAGGGGATTTCGGTTATGGGGGGTATCTGAAGCCATCGGGAAGGTATCTAGGTAGTTTTTGAAGGGGATTTCGGTTATGGGGGTATCTGACCATCGGGAAGGTATCTAGGTAGTTTTGAAGGGGTTTCGGTTATGGGGGTATCTGTTGTCGCGTGGTCGGGAAGGTATCTAGGTGTGCGAACGACTACATTGTGTACTAATAACGTAAGGGACACGGTCGCCGAGCCGCGGTGCTGATCCCGGGTCACGTTTCCGCATCCGGGCAGCAAGTTCAACGTGTGGAAGTCGGGATTGGTATTTCTAAATTACTTTCAGTTGCAAAAATATGCAAAATTCTCACATCTCCGCTCTTCGTCAACTCCTTGCTGATGATGAGCATCGAAATGTCGATTCTGTTGCAGAGGAGGTCCGAGATCATTTTCTTCGCATAGGCAAGCGCGTCTAGAAAAATCATGAATTTCATTAAACAAATTTCAATAAATATACTTCCGCTCGAAAACTGACCATCAGCATTCCGATCGATCAACAGCTTCTCCAGACAAGTCCCCAGCACCTTCGCGACGAGAGGAGCGTTGTCACGGCGCACCGTCTCGAGACCCTTGCAATCCACCTTGTCGTGCTTGTCGGGCTTGGTGAAGTAGAGGCCCGCGTAGCGCTTCTTGTTGATCAACAGATACGGGTAGTAGACCTAAAAAACCCCTGGCTCATCAAAAAACTAAACAACTACTTTTTCAAATTCCAGCTTAATCGGGGCGACAAAAATCTTGGAGACTTCCGTGGCGGCGTGGAGGCCAATTTCCATAGCCTGGGCTACGGTTTCCACTCCGAATTTGACCATCACCGAGTCAGTGTCACCGTAGATGACCTAGAGTATGATTTTTTAGCTTTTACCGGCCAGATTATTTACCTTGGCATCCTGAGGGCACTTCCCATCCACGGCTCCCTTTTTGTATTGATCTTCGACGGTCTTTTTCGTCAGCTCAATCATTTGGCGCCCAAAGGCGGTGACCGACTGCGAGATCTCCAAGCAGGGCAGCTTGCCGACGGTGGCGCCCGTGAAGCCATACACGGAGTTGGCGGAAACCTAAAGAATCAAAGTTTGAGTATCTATTCAAAACCTTTTACCTTCAAAGCCAGCTGTCGCCCATTCAGCACCATCTTTCTGAACTCGTCGGTCTCGCGCTTCAAATCGTTCTTTGCCCGTTTTCTGGCCGACAGTAGGTCTTCCAAAATTGTCGGTAAAAGGCCACTGCGATGCGTCCTTGTGCAGAAGAAGTTGCCGGATGGAGTGCGAGTGTAGTCTTTTCCCTCGATCATTGTGTCCACCGGACCCTGAAAATCAAAAAAAATATCATGATTTGTCTACTGCAAAAGCTTGCCTTTAGCAAAGTCGTGTAACACAAATTATGCGCAATCATGATGGAGGGGTACAGGGAGGCAAAATCGAGGGTGGCAATCGGCTCGCGGTAAAAGCCGCGGATCGGCTCGATGACGGTGGCTCCTTCATAACTAAAAAAGCTTAAATTTCAGAGATTAGTACTCACCCAACATCATCACCGCCCTGCACCTCGATCACGGGCAAGAAGAAATGCTCCGTTTTGCATTTTCTCAACATCATAGAAAGAATCTAAAAATCAAAACGTAAGGGTTTATTGGTTTTAAAAACACCTTAATCTGCTGGCCTCTCGTCAATAGGTAGTTGATCGGCACCCCGGTGACCCTGGCCATCTCCATGTAGTTGATGATGGACATCAGCTTGTCGAGAAGGCGAAGGGGCAGCGCTGCGTCTTTCATACAGTAAATCGCCAATCTGTAACACGTCGATTTTATCAAAATCGATACGTAATACCGTCGTCTCGTCTGATCGTCGCCCATCTGGAGATCCGGAATGGTGCTGTGCTCAACATCCTCCTTTTGTTCAGCGAGGAAGTGGTATGAGACCGAGTTGAGGGTGTAGCTGCGCAGTTTGTAGTCTCGCATGACCACCTAAAAATCAGGAGTAACACCAAGAAGGGCAATATTACCTGCAAAACATCAAAAATCACACGCCCGTGAATGTCGATATTCTTATTAACACGGGAGCCCATTTGCTTGCTGCTGAGGGTGGATTCACGGACCGAGGAGGCCTTGTCCTTCAGCCGGCCAAGGAGCGCCACTTTTGGGAGTTTGAGCGCCTAAAAACATATAAAAAGTTATAATGTAAATATACCTTTGCTCGATCCAAAATGTAGGGCAAGTCGAAATTGAGGATATTATAGCCGGTCAGGATATCCGGATCGACGAGACGGACAAAATCGGTCCATCTAGAACAAAAATTAGTGAAGTAGCTCGTAATCATCGTACTTTTCAAGCAGCTCCTTTTCGGTGGCACATTGGATAATCTCCGAGCCAATAACCGGAGCACAAGTCCCGAGTACGAAGCAGCAGCGGAGGAATGGTTCCGGCTAAAAGGACAACAAGTAATTATTTTTTACGTTTCATACCGTTCCCTCAATCTTCACCATACAAGCGATCTGGATGACAGGGTCATGCTCAGGCTCAGGGAAAATTCCTGAAAGAATTCTAAACGTAAAAACGTAAAATTTACCTCTCCTTCCCATACATTCAATATCAAAAGAAAGGGTCCGAATCGGCGCCACTTTCCCCCAAGTCCCCTCCGGCGCATGGATGATCAGATCATCAACCGATACGATCAGCTCGATTTGACAACTTTAAAAAGTACAAAAAAATAGCAATAAAGTTACTGTGTTTTGTTCTGCAACGGCATCTTGCTTTTGTACGCCATAATCTCGATCCATCCGCACCCGACCACGCCGCTCTGAGCCATGAATTTCACCTCGGCATCAATGTTCGCCTCGAAGAGTTGGGCAACCTCAAAAAGCTTATAAAAACGCGTAATAAATCAATATATACCGAATCAGAGCCTCGACCCATAAGATTCACGCCATTTTTGAGTTCTTGTTTTGCCTTATTCAACGTGGCTGTGGTTCCGGTGACTTTTATGAATGGCGACTTTTTGTTGGAGCCTAAAAATATGTCAAGTTTGGGAGTTAGGCGTTTTGCATACCTTTAAACCCGTATAACCCCTCGCCCTGGACAATCGACAGGTGCACGAGGTTGTTGATGACAACATCACTAAGATTCGTATTTGAAGAAGCCCGCCGAAGATTGTTGGCAATGGCTGTGTTCATGTTTCGTTGAGCCGTATCTAAAAAAAAGAAATTGCCAAGACGCAAAATCTCTACCTAAATGCTCGGCAGCAAAGCCCGACGGGGCCGGGAAATAGAAATGTGGAAAGTAGTCGGTGACGGTCACGCAAGCCGAATTGCCCTCCATCGTCATGCCTAAAAAACCATATAATTAAAGATTCATATTTTACCGAAAAGCCGAACATTAGTCCGATCGTAGCTCGTTGCACTGCCTGGTTCGTAGAAGGTCTCAACCTCCAAGACCTAAAGAAATCGTTTTACTACCCAGAAAAACTTTTAGACCTGCATCGAAAAGTTGGTCGTCGTGAAATCGGGGGTCTCTGGCTTCGGCCGCTGGCACTTCGTGCGGTCCAGAATCGAGCGTTTCGACGGAGAGGTATTAGCGGCAAGCTTGGCCAGATGGGTCTCGTAAGCACTTCCATCTCTTGCCTAAAAAAGCAACGATACACCGCCAAAATCCGCTTACTTCTTCCTTCTTGCGTTTCGCCGTGTGCTCGGCATTGCCCTGCGTCGGTCGTTTCCCAAAGCCGGACATGGGCTGCAAAAAGAAAATATCTTTTAAAACTTGCAAATAGTAAGAAAATATTATCAAAAGTTGCAAATTTTTAGAGAGGTTTGTTCAAAAAAAAGTCGGAAAGATTTTTAGCGCCAACCGGAGCCGATTACGCCAGCCTATTCGAAACCGTTCCGGGGGGCTTCACACGACGCCTTTTGCAAGGAGGGGCGAGTGGATACTTCAAAATTTCGATAAAAGAAAAAATGAAAGTTTTTTTTGTTACTAAAATCAAGCAAAACACTTATGAAACTAAACAGAACCGGACTATACTTTCTTCAGGCCGCAATGTAATGCCACATATTCATTATTTCATGTATCTTTATCGATAAATCGTTTCATAAAAAGTTCTATGAAAATTAAAAGTTCATTTTCCACTTTTGCACACATTGCGCGGCAAACTCGATTGCGGACTCCATTTTCTGGTGGCAGCATCGGGCGGCCAGAAGGCGTTCGGATTCTAAAGGTTGGCTTTTTGGACTATAGAGGATTAAACGAGCCTGGAACGCGCCCCACGATTCGCTCCACAAAGTTTTCCAGAGCGAAAAATGTGGCCATGCGGGTGGCGACAAGCGGGAATACGTGCTCGAAGCATTTTACAAACTGAAAGGACTGTCATTTTTCGTACGTGAACACTTACATTTTCAAAATCCGACCAGGGGATCGACTTTTTAGAGTTTTTGATAAGTGTTTGATAGTAGAGGTCGAGAAGATCGTAAAGACTACAAGAACAAACGATCGGAAATAATGTTTTCCCGCTTACCTGTTGGAAAAATCCGTTTTTGAGAGCGAAGTCATCAAAATTCGCACCAAATCGATTAGCGGGTTGTTGATATGTGAAGTCTATATAATTTGGAATTTCCATAATTCGGTTCTTATAGCTTTTCAAGCGTTTTGCTAAAGCTAATGCTATTCGTTACCTGCCAATCAATGATGGCATGAGGCGCCAAATCCCCGGCGTCATCATGGATCCACAGCAGATTTCCGAGATGGTAGTCAAAATGGGCAAGAAGTTCAGCTTTGCCTTAATTTTGACTTTGCTCTGATAAATTTCAAAAATACAGTATTTCCCGCATTCCGCTTTCAGCTTTTGGAAATCTCCGGAAATCGGCACTAGTGGCTCGAGCGTTTTTGCGGCCTTTGCCAGTTGAGGAAACTTTTCGGCCATATTTTCGAGGTTTGAGCGGCATACCTGTAAAAATAATCATTGTTGATATAAATAAAAATTTTAAAAAGTAATGGAACGGAGAAAACATGCCTCAACCTGATAAGCTCCCTCAGATATTCTTCCACTCCTTGGCTAGTCGAATTTTTGAGGTGTTCAACGATTTTTGGGTTGGAAATGACTGAAAGTGCACAACTAGTGAATTAGAATGAAAGATATTAAAGCCAAAATACAAAATTAACTATAAATACCATGCGCCGTCATCTTTGCCAACACCTCGACGGCCTGGCCGACGGCGCGGATTGGCAGATTGTGATAATATTGGACGAAGATGACTTTTGGGACGTATTCAGCGATGAAATAGCCTGAAATTATGATGTTTTATAGATTAGAGAGTTATACTGATCAATTTTGTCGGTTGAATTTAAATGAATCAATTCTTTATAAATTTTTACCAGCTTTCTGCTCGACTTTATCAAATTCCCTGCCGCAGTAAAATTTAGGGAAACCAATGTCGGTGGGGAAGTTCCAGGTTTCAGCCGCATTAGCATAGATGAAATATTCGTTATTGTGGATCTAAAGGGACGTTGAAGGATGACGTTTTGCTAACTTGAGCCGCTCTTTCTAGTAGCATTTCCTCAACATCTCCGGTTTGTTTTAGGGTTTTCCGAATTCCAGCAACGGAATTGCTCGTTGTCACCTGGAAAATCGCCGAGAAGATTATAATGAAGCCAAAAAGCTAGGCTTAGGAGCCGTTAAAGAAATTAAAGGTCAAAAAAGTCACTGGATGGGGGGGTGCTACCTTAAATATAGCCTTTTCCGGTAGCTCCGTGCTTTTTGGGGTCCAATCAAACGTCAAGAGTATCACATCGGAGACGAAGCCCTGAATAGAGCAAATTTATTGGTTTTCAAGGACTACAACTCTATCCAAAATCATACCATAAATACTTACGCCCCCATCACCACATTTCACGGCACTACGTTTCGGTCCAAATGTCGACTCAGTCTTCAGTGATTTTTGTAGATCAGCTTCAACTAAGCTCCAGGAATAAGGAGTATCCAAAATCTTTTCAGTGGGGATCTCAATAAATCCACTTTCTTCATTAGGTACGACCTCGGAATCGGCATGGAAATATTCTGGGTTATAGGCCGGCATTAGGCAGTTCTATAGTTCAATCGATTACAGGGATATTACCAAGTGGGATGAGTTCGAGTATCACTTTTGATCCCCCATCTCTCGCGCAGTGCCCACGAAAAAGCCAGAGTGATTTGATGGATTGGCCCGGTTGGTACTTTTTGATGATATACCGTGGTGACCGCACATTGCTTCTTATGGGTATCGTCTAAAATTTATTTGAAAAGTGGTATAACCTAAGAACTACAAAAAAAAATTAAAAGACCACCTTACAATGAGAGCTGCTAACGGCTTTAAGGTACATTTTATATACGATAATCCCGGGCATAAATAAGGGTTTCTTTAATAAAAGGTTGCTTACCTACGCGGAGCCATGGTAGTTGTCACTTTTTACGGTAATTTTCTTGATTTCAATTCAATTCAATTATTTTAAGTTTTTCTCATAAACTCGTTACCCCATTAAGCCTTCACTCTGTCATTTATTTTCAAAATTCCTGCCCGATTACAAGATTCGTCATTGTTGCGGGCGGTCGGCCATTTTCGACCCAAGTCCAGTCTCTGAGTCGACGGGCAGAAAATTGCCCTTTCAGCAGAGGGGAGCGGAGGAGCGTCGCGTTGTTTACCCCAAACACCATTCAAATCGGCGCCGCCGGGCTACGGTGCACTATGCATGCACTTTTTGGCCGGAAAGGACTAGAATGTTTTTTGGGGGGTTCATCGAGGGTTTGAGAAAATATTTGTCGAGGGCTTCAGGTATGTAAAATAAGGGAGTAGACTACAAAGAAAGTTCAGAAGAGGATCGGGCTTAGGCTTATGCTTACAAGTTAAGGCATAACCATAGGCATAGGCTTAGGTTAAGCTTAGGCTTAGGCTTGGGCTTAGGCTTGGGCTTATGCTTAGGCTTAGGCTTAGGCATAAGCTTACGCAGAGAAATCGACCTGGGCTTGCTTATGCATATGCATAGGCTCCGGTTTAGGCCTAGGCTTGGGCTTAAGCTCGGTTTAGGCATATGATTAGGCTTAGGCATAGGCTTAAGCTTTTCCTTAGGCTTCGGCTTAGGCTTAGGCTTAGGCTTAGGCTCGGGCGTACAAGAGTCTATAGAGAGCGCGGTTTTCCCCTCGTTTTTTTTACAGCTCAGTCCCATCGGATCAATTAACGAGTTTGCCCCAAAACCCAAGATATCCACGTTTTATCAACACGCGAGTCCCCCTGATTGTTCGAAATCTTTCTACCGGGCCAAAACGCTCGTATGCGCATTTTGTTTTCTCCAATGCCATAGTGCAACCGACAGAAATAGTGGGGCAGAGTGAGAGGGCCCCGATGGCAAAGACGAAAAATAGGGGCGGCCCGGGATATAAGGCAGAGGCTGCCTGGGCCCTCTACACCCCCCACAGCACCAGTAAATACGCCCTAAAAGTGCAAGCGTTGTTGTTGTGGCTGCTGCGCATATTTCGACAGACAAACCGAAGAGAACGACGACGACTGCGAGAAAAACAAGCACCCCCGCCAGGCCTACACACCCCCCTCTACGGCCTCATTCGACGAAAATTTTCTGAGCTCGAATATCCCGCGCGCTATATACCCGCAAGTTTTATGCAAATTTCTGCACCCGAGAATTTTCCTACTGCTGACAACAATAGCGATCGATTGCTGCGATTATTGAATCAGGTAAGCGTCGGTTTAAGCCCTATCGAACTCGGCGTCATTCTAGTGTTTTCATGTCCCTAGAAAAACTTATGGGTTCTAAAGGAAATCATTATTAAAATGTTGGGCTTCAGGTTTCATCGAATCCAAAATAAAGTTGTTGAATCCGTTTTTAGTGCTTGTAAACGCTTATTTTAACCTCGGATTTTTGTGAAAAGTGCTAAAAAACTTAAAAACCGATTTTTCATAAAATGGGATTTACCGAAGCAAACCGCTGCAAATTTTGCATAAACAATTAAGGCGAGGTTTTGCGTTTTAAGACAATTAGTAGATATTTACAATGTTCTTCAGGGGCGCCCGATTTCTGATCTCTCAAACTAGCAGAATCTCACTTTAAAAAACAGCATGCTGAGTGATAACTTCGTTAGGATATTCTATCGTAAAGCGGGCAACGTTCTTACTAACTCCCAAAAAATCGAAGGCCCCGTGCGGCCCGTGTTTTTTGGTGGCCTAGCCCTTTTGCGCCAGAGAACGGGCACTTGTTTACCGTATACCTCGGCCCGTCTGGTCTAGACGTAAGGGCGCCCTCGTCCCTTAAAAAAACACCTCGAAAATTCTAAAAATCACGGATTTTCACGACTATGTCCATTTTAATCATTTTTTCTTTTCAGCCAAGATGAAGCTTTTCTCAAATCCATTGGTATGGGTTTCGTGTTCGATGGTCGTGCTGGGAATGGTGAGTACTTGTAATAGCTTGATTTTTTACCCTAAAAAATTTTTTCATATTATTTGATGCATTAACAAAACCAGGCTCTTCCTAAAAATCGATACCTTGAATCGATTCAATTCCATGATTTTTTTCCCAACTTTAGAAAAATAAATAAGCTGACGGTTTTCGGGCAAGACCGTTCAAGGGAAGTGACTTATGGTACTTAAGCCGCCTTACATTTTATTTTTCGTTAAATGATACATTTAAAAATATCTCAGTGGAAAATTATTGGTACGAAAAAGCCAATTTCAACCCCCCTCTTCTTTTCTGTCGAGAAACGAAAAACCAAATGCTTCCACTTTCCTCTAGTCCCCCGAAACCCCATTTTGCTTTGGGAACTCCGGAAAACACCTCGATACGTGTACCTCGAACCCTCATCATGTACCCAAAGCCCTTTGTTTTGTTTGGCCCGTCAAATCAACAGGTCGCTATCAGCTAGCATCTCTCTTTCCCATCCCGAAAAAACCCTGTTTTCCGGTGCACTACTCGCAACGACGCCCCGAGAGGGCATGTTTTCCGATCCCTTTAGTGTTACCGTCTGCTGTTTGTCTCCCTCTTTCTACCAAATTTCCCTCATCCCTAGCTGACTCGGGTTTTTCTACCAAAGTCTGACTCCGCCCCCTTGTTTACGGTGGGCTTTCGGGAGTGGGGTACCCCTGAAAGTGTCATCAGTTGGATTTTGTAACCCGACAAGAATTACGCGGTGACTCTACGATATTTATCGCACTATCACTAAAATTTTATTGACTTACTAAATGGTAAGAGGGCTTTGGGGGTCTGGGTATCTGATTTTTCTAGTTTAAGGGTATTGGAAAGGTAAAAGATTAAACGTTAACATTTTTGAAGGGGATAAATAGGAGCGCTTTTCAATTAAGCCTAAACCAGCCTCTCTACCGAAGCCTAAACCTAAGCCTAAAACCCAAGCTTAAGCCTAAGCCTAAGCTAAGCCTAAGCCTAAGGCCTAAGCCCAACCCAATCTACTCATTCCAGGCCGATACCATTGACATGCGCTCCAACCCCCACTCCACCCAGCCCCTCAAGGAGGGCCACTGCCACGCCGACGGCACCGAGTGCCACGAGGGCATGGAGAACCACATTAAACAAGAATACCAAGCCGGCAAAGAAGACGGAAGTAAGCTACCTTATTCAATCTCTCCCTCTCTCTCTCTCTCCCTCTCTCTCTCCCTCTCTCTCTCTCTCTCCTCTCTCGCTCTCTCCTCTCGCCCTCTACCTCCCTCATTCTAGGGCGCTTTGGTGCTGAGGTCAAACAAAACGTCCGAGATGCCACTGGATCCCTCCGAGACAAGGCCGAATCCATGAAGGACGGAGCACAAGATAAACTCCACCAGGCCAAGGGTACGGTAGAGCAGTTGTTAGATAGAGACATGGTGTTTTAGAAACCGCTGAAAGCTACAAGGACCAAGCCGAGGACAAGTACGAGGAGTACAAGGACTGGGCTGGTGAGAAGCTGGAAGATGCCAAGGGTACGTTAGAAAACTCACAGTACGAACTATTCCTTTAGACACCGCTCGTGAATACAAGAACAAGGCCGGAGACAAGGTGGAAGAAGTCAAGGACAAGGCCGGAAGGAAGTTGAGCGATGCCAAGGGTGAGAGAGAGAGAGAGAGAGAGAGAGAGAGAGAGAGAGAGAGACAGAGAGAGAGAGAGAGAGAGATAACAAAGCCTTATCGAAATTTACTTCAGACACCGCCCGCGAGTACAAAGATAAGGCCGGAGACAAGATGGAAGAAGTGAAAGACAAGGCCGGAAGGAAGTTGAGCGATGCCAAAGGTAAGCTAGAAAGAGAGAGAGAGAGAGAGAGAGAGAGAGAGAGAGAGAATTACATACCTAGTTACATCACGTAACCTTCCTTTAGACACCGCCCGCGAATACAAGGATGAAGCCGGTGAGAAGATGGAAGAAGTCAAGGACAAGGCCGGAAGGAAATTGAGCGACGCCAAGGGTGAGCATGAATAAAAACCTTTCATTTCTTAAAGTTTTATCAAAAGGATATTTGAAGATCAAAACTCTCATTTTCAGAAACCGCCGAAGACAAAGCCTCGGAAGCCAAGAGCTGGGCCGGACAGAAGCTGGAACAGGCCAAAGGTAAAATTTTCAGCGCTTTTCAAAACTCCAAAATTTGTAGAATTTGCTAAGGAATACTTTGACTGGGCCGGGGAGAAAATTGACGACGCTAAAGGTTAGTGGAAAGACCCGCATGGCCCCCTTGTTGTGTGCCGTGAAACTTAGTTTCTTGATTTCTTAGAACGTAGTGAAGTTTAATCGATTACCCCCTATAATTCAGAAACCGCCGGTGAATACAAGGACGAGGCCAAGAGGAAGTTGAGCGATGCCAGCGACTCCGCCAAAGAAACCGCTGAGGAATACAAGGACATGGCCAAGGATAAGGCTGAGGATGCTAAAGGTATGGGTTATGACTAAAGTTACTGCATTAAAATAATATGATGTGTTTTTAGCGGTAAATTCCTTACTCTATGCTTTATTGCATTTTTTAAGACTCGGCCAAGGACCTCAAGCACAAAGCGGAGAGGCGCCTGAGCGATGCCAAGGGTAATTTTTTACCTGAAAATTCTCATAGTTAATAAGCAGATACCTTTATGGCTATAAAAAATTATTATTTTTATAGACAAGATCAAGGACAAGGCCGAAGACGCCAAAGAATGGGCCGAGGACAAGCTTCACGACGCGAAAGAGCAAGGCAAGCACACGATTGAGTGGGCCGGAGGCACTATCCAGACCGCTAATGGTAAGGTTTTCAGGGTATCCATTAATAAGAATGGCATTTTGCATTTTAGCGCAGCAATCCTGTAGACGGCAATTTAATCTGAGAGGACCACTTTGGATAGCTCATAAACAAACCAAATTTGTTGCGCTTTTTGAGCGTAATTTAACGTTTCTATATCTCTTAAAGCAGTTTATTACAATACAAAAGGTATCCATTAAGCTTTAAAAGCGGGAATAGCTGCCAAAATATGGACCCATTTTCCAGACCGTGCCCGTTACGCTGCTGACAAGGTCGGCGACAAGCTCGAGGACGCTAAAGGTATCGTTTTATTAAATTCGCTTGCTAAAGCTTATCATGTGGCCTTTTGTTAGCTGATAGTTAAAATCTAGATTCGGCGGTAGAAAAGTGCGAGCACGCCAAACACTGGGCAGGCCACAAAGTAGAGGGGGCTAAAGGTAGACCGCGTCCGAAACTAATACCGCAACCCAACCGCCAACTTTTAGCCTTCCTCAAACACGCGTTCCACTAAATACGTAAAGATACGGATCGGGAGGAGGTTATAAAAGCACCCGTAACCCCCGCAGCGGCCCTTCTAAACATATCTAAATATCTTGAAGCTATACAAGATGCTAGTTTAGTTGTTGAAAAACCAAAGCCAGTTGCTTCTGTACACTTTATCGACTTTCAGCACTGCTGTATTAATTTGCGAATAAAAATTTTGGTTGTAAAATGGTTTGAAAGTAGGGTAACTTTTTCAGAGGCCACTAAGGAGAAGGCTGAAGATGCGAAGGAATGGACTAAAGGTAGGAATTTGAAGGGTTGGGGGAACGAGCAGAGGTCCTTAGTGATTGATTTTTTGGCTAGGCTCGCTAGGAGAGATCATCGGGGAATTCGTAAGAAATATAATGAATTTGCTTCAGAAACCGCTGAAGAGTACAAAGACTGGGCCGGAGAGAAATTGGAAGACGCTAAAGGTATCGAAAATGAGGGCTATCTGGTTATGAAAAATTTAGAAAAAGCCAAGGAATACGCTCAGTGGGCTGGCGAGAAGCTGGTTGATGCCAAAGGTATACTAAAAATGACAACAATGAATGATATCCATTTTTAGATGTCGTCACCGAATGGGCTGCGGACAAGTTGGAAGACGCTAAAGGTGAGATTTTACATAGATTAACATACTTTTAATTTCCTTAACGTATTAAGTAATAATGTAAATAGATAATAGTATTAAACAAAGCTATAATTCGAATAATTTCAGAAGTGTCCCAGGAAAAAGCCGGAGAATACAAGGAATGGGCCGGCGAGAAGCTTGGAGTTGCTAAAGGTAAAATTTTCAATACAAGTTAAGCTACGATTTTTGGCATTAAGGCATGCAATGCATTAAATCGTTGAATAGCCATTCTACTAATTGAATACCTCCATTTTCAGACGTGGCCAAGGAAAAGGCCGGCGAATACAAAGAATGGGCTGGCGAGAAGCTCGAAGATGCTAAAGGTATGGCACCAAACCAGTTAAAATAGCTCTACATTTCCGTATTAAATCAATATAATCTTTAATAAATACTTTAACAGCAGTCCTACTAAATTCATTTTCCTTTTTTTAGAAGTCGCCAAGGACAAGGCCGGCGAATACAAGGAATGGGCCGGCGAAAAGTTGGAGGATGCCAAGGGTTAGCCTTTTAACGGATACTTTGAGTCAGTGAATGTCGTGATAATGAACGCAGCTAGTCAGTAGTTTTAGAAATAGCACTAGAAAAGGCGTACATCGCTAAAGAGTGGGCCGGCGAGAAGCTCCAAGATCTGAAACGTGGGATTAGTCCCCGAAAGTTCGATCTTATCCCTGATTTTAGAAGCGTCGCTCGATAAGGCCGAGGAGTACAAGGAATGGGGAGGCGAGAAGTTGGAGGATGCTAAAGGTATGGTTAAGGTATCGTTCATTAAAGATTTTTTTACAGAAGTCGCCATGGAAAAGGCGTACCAGACCAAGAAATGGGCTGGCGAGAAGATGGAAGAGGTCAAGGAAACGGCCGGCCGGAAATTGAGCGATGCCAGTGGTAAGGGATACTTTAGACTTAAGCTTAAGCTTAGGCTTAGCCTCACTTAGTTCTGAATATCGTATAACCTCACTTTAGACGTTGCTAAAGAAAAAGCCTACGAAGCCAAAGACTGGGCCGGCGAGAAGATGGTCGAAGCCAAAGACGCTGCTGGCCGGAAGTTGAGCGATGCCGCCGGTAAGCTCAAGCTTTTCAAGCATCTAAATTCATAAACCTTCAGAAGCCGCAAAAGACAAAGCCTATGAAGCCAAAGATTGGGCTGGCGAGAAGCTGGAAGGCGCCAAGGACGCGGCCAGCCAGAAGCTGAGCGACGCCAAGGGTACGCTTTTACCTATGCCGCTCATACTGCTACTACTGCTAATATTATCGCTACTATTATGCCACTACCTACCGCTAAGCCACTCTTTAGAAGCCACCAAAGAGAAAGCGTATGAAGCCAAGGAAGCCGCTAGCCGGAAGTTGAGTGATGCTGCTGGTAAGTTTTTCAAGCTATCGCCACGAAAAGCTCTGCAAGCCCTTAAAAATTTAATAACTTTAGAAGCCACCAAGGAAAAAGCCTATGAAGCCAAAGATTGGGCCGGTGAGAAGCTTGAAGATGCTAAGGAAACTGCCAAGGACAAGGCCTATCAAGCCAAGGATGCGGCGAGCCGGAAGTTGAGCGATGCGGCTGGTAAGTCTTTAAAGCCTTGGCCAAGATCTGCTTGCCAAGTCTATTTAAACTTTATATCTTTAGAAGCCACCAAGGACAAAGCTTATGAAGCCAAGGACTGGGCTGGTGAGAAGCTGGAAGACGCCAAGGACACGGCTAGCCAAAAATTGGGACAGGCTAAGGATGCCGTCAAGGATAAGGCTTATGAAGCCAAGGACAAAGCCTATGAAGCCAAGGACGCAGCTGCCAGGAAATTGAGCGGTGCGAAAGGTATACAATTTTCCGCTTCACTCCAAATACCTTTTCCAGACGCCGCGAAGGACAAGGCTTATGAAGCCAAGGATTGGGCGGAGGAGAAGGTCGACGATGTCAAGGACATGAAAGACAAGGCCGGAAGGAAGTTGAGCGATGCCAAGGGTAATTTTAGAAGTCCTGGCTTTAAACTGTAATTTCTAGATGCCGCGAAAGACAAAGCCTACGAAGCCAAAGACTGGGCGGAGGAGAAGGTCGACGATGTCAAAGACATGAAAAACAAGGCCGGCAGGAAGTTGAGCGATGCCAAAGGTAAATTGAGAAGCATGTTTTTGAGGCTCAAATTTCTAGATGCTGCCAAGGACAAGGTTTATGAAGCCAAGGACTGGGCTGACGAGAAGCTTGATGACGCCAAGGACATGAAAGACAAGGCCGGAAGGAAGCTGAGCGATGCCACCGGTATATTAGTCTTCTCTTCAAATGCCTTTTTCCAGACGCCGCCAAAGACAAGGCTTATGAAGCCAAGGACTGGGCGGAGGAGAAAGTCGACGATGCCAAGGACATGAAAAACAAGGCCGGAAGGAAGTTGAGCGATGCCAAGGGTAAGTTTAAAGCTCAGATGTGACTTCATGGTTGCTGAAAAATAAATAGTCTTACAAAACTGAGTGTTTGTTTCAGAATCCGTCAAAGATACGGCCAACCGGGCTGGAGACAAGTTGTACGAGGCCAAGGACGCCGCCAAGGATACCTTGAACAAGGCTGGAGATAAGGTCCACGACGCCAAAGGTAGGAAAAAGCTTAAAAAACCTTAATTGGGATGCATTACCTTTGATATCCTTTATTATTCTTATTCTAATTTCAGAAACCGCCAAGGATTATGCCAACCGCGCTGGAGACAGGCTGAACCGTGCTAATGGTAATTTGACTCGTTACGGTATATACAGTGTCTTTTAGAAAACGCCAAAGAATGGGCCACGGAGAAGAAGAATGATGCTGAAGGTACAATTGCTTCATATAACAATCTATAACCCCAATTTCAGGAACCGCACAAGAAATGGACGTTTGCACCGATGAGACGTGCGACCAGGGCGAGGAGTTCGTGAGGATTGTGACTGGTGAGGAGGATTTGACGCAAATTAGGTTGATTTTTATTAGACGATGCCAAATACCGCGCCGATCACGGTGACGAACAGGGCAGGAAGCGCTCTGATAGCCTTGGAGAGACCATTTCGGACAAGGTGTTGACGGGAGTTCACGTCGTCGGACATGCTCTAGGTAATTTTTTAAAGGCTGCCAGATCAATTGTAATTACTCGCCTAGAAATTGCACAACGACTCAAACAATTTTTCAGGATCAATGGCACATGCCGTTGGTGGACTGCTAGGAAGTGTCGGCGGTGTGATGAAGGACACGATCGAGGACACAGGTGTGGCCGCAGGTGAGTATAGCCCCTTTGAGCTATGGGCTAGGTGGTGGCTAACTCTTTCGTATACAAAATGGAAGCTTTTCCTCCCCCACTGTCGGTCGTAATTCCCCCCTTTTCCTCGTCCTTACAGGCACACCCTACTGTACCTAGGCTTTTGCACTGCTGGGGGGTTCGGAGCAGTCGCCGCTTGGGCTTAGGCATAGGCCTAGGCTTAGATTCACCAGAATGCATGAATTCTGATATATCACAGTAACTCCGAATCCCCTTTTGCTCGCGAAATTCCACGCTTCCTCAAATTCCAAATTCAGCCCATGGCTTGGATGAGCTATACGCCGGGGTACCAGATGATTCCCGACATCCGTCGTTCGGTTAGATCCAAATTAGCAGAAAACTTACGAAAACTATTTTCGATTCTTTAGCCGAGGGCACAGACAATGTCGGCGAGGGTCTTCTGAATGCTAGTGATGCTGCAGGTATGGAAAATTCCAAATTCAAAATCATCCATTTTTTTTTAGCCAAGAAAGCTCAGGATGCTGGCGATGCGGTTGCTGATAAGATGAAGGAGGCGAAGGAGAGCATGGGTACTGTGCTTTCAGGCTTTTAAGGGGCTTTTGAAGGCAGGATTTCGCGGATATCTATCTCTAAATTAAACATAAAACCATGAAATCCGAGAAATAACGATGAATTATCGCGTTCCGGAGCACCACAACTGATCTCATTTTGCCCTAAAATATTAAAAAAACTACCGTCAAGCGTTTATATCGTTTGTTTCCAGAAGACACCGCTTCGTACGCTGCCGGACGCGCCGGAGACTACGCCGGTTCCCTCAATGAGGGCGCCAAGGAGAAGGCACAAAATCTGGCCGACGGCGCAAAGCGAGCTGGCGAGAATATTGGTAAGCCCCCAATTTTCTGACCTCAATACTGTTCTCTCTTCAGCGGAAGGAGCCGGGGAAGCCGCTGGATTCGTGAGGCGGACCGGCGAGAAGGCGGTCGATGGCGCCAAGGCGGCCGGCGAGGGCGCTTATGAATATGCAAAGGAGGGCGCCGACCGGGCAGGTGAGCCAAAAAAATACGATATATTTTTGATTTATTACTTTTTAGTCGTATTTTAAGTGCGGTATAAATATCTCCATATTTTTTAGCCCACGGAGCCTCTGTCGTCGGAGGCGCTGTTTATGACGCGGGCGAGGCCGTAGTCGACGGCGCCAAGACGTACGCGCAAAAGGCGGCGGAAGGAGTCGCAAATCTGGGAGATAAAGCCGGTAGGTATCTTGGAAATTAACATATACATTTAAGACCTGTCGACAAGGTTTATCCCGATTTTTTAGCCTATGGCGCCGGGTTCACGGCCGGCACCGGCGAGAAGGTCGGCGAGGGCTTCTGGGGCCAAGATAAGGATGTCGACGAGCAACGCGGGTACACATTTGGTACATTTTTGAATGTTGTGTCGTGAAGGGGATACTTTAAAGCGGTTACAACACTAGAAAAATAGGCAATTTTGTGAATCGTGAAAAATCTGGGAAATAGGCTCCAGCAGTTACAGTATCGCTTGAAAAACTTTTAAAAAATTCTAGATTTTTTCCAAGGTCAAAACGGTATCGTAGCATTTTCATAGGGAGTTTAAGGTAATTTCTATACCTTTTTTTTAGCTCAAATTCCATTGAAACACGTTTACTCGTAAGTTTGCAATAAAACGCAGGAAAACAAGAATTCTTAAAAAAAACTTTAAAATGTAATTAAATAGCGTAGCCGGTTGCTAAAGGGAAAATGACGCCAGTTTTTTTGTTTTCGCCATTGCTATAAAAAAATTTTTTACAGAGGAAGCGGTCAAGGCTCCCGAAGACCTGTGAATATGATGCCATAAATACGAGGTTTCCGATACAATACTCTTTCCGTTTTTTTCTAAACACCCTGTGGATTCTGGAGTACATCCTGGTCCACCTGTACCTACTTGAACCGTGATTGTTGCCCTCAAAATGCCCCCTTCTCAGTGTCTCCACATCTACGGTCACTAAATTGGCCTGCAATATGGGTCAATTTTATAGCTCGTCCTTCTAGTGTCATGTTGCTAGAAGATGTACAGCTCTGTATTTTGTATGTGTATTTTTCGCAGTGTATTAAATTGTATTTTTTTGTGTATTTTGTTTACTCCAAAGCCCCCCCTCATCGCTTTAGATACGTGGTGTGTAAATAAATGATTATTTTGGAAAACGAGAACAATTACAACAACTATCTTATGAAGCAAATACAGCCTAAGCCTAAGCCCAAGCCTACCATAACATACCCTTTAGACAAAATTTTCCAACTTTTTCTGTGTTCCGCCAGACACATGCATACACCCTCCAGGAAATTGCAAATTAACCTCAGTTGCAATTTTAAGGCATTTTTGGCAAGAGTACCGGAAACGACTACTTTGATACCCTTCTTACGAAAGCTCTTTCGATTTCAAAAGTGTTTTCTTAATTTTGCACTCTTAAAATCAGGCGAGCCGCGACAAATTTTCCGTTTTTGGCTTCCCGCCAAAGTCTCGGCGATAAACAGCATTCTCTCGCTTGTCGCCAATCTCCCGCGCTCTCTATTCAAGGGATGGCGGTTCCGGTTATCAGGCAGCAAGAGAGAGAGAGAGAGAGAGAGAGAGAGAGAGAGAGAGAGAGAGAGAGAGAGAGAGAGAGTGAAGAGAGAGTAGAGTTGTTATAGGAAGGCGACTCCCTACTGATGTTTTGGAAAAGAGTGGAGGTTGCTGGAGAAGCGAGAGAGAGGGAGAGATAGGGAGAGAGAGATAGGGGAGAGAGAGTGAGAGAGAGAGAGAGAGGAGAGAGAGATAGGGGCAGAGAGATAGCAACACATCCATTACACCCCCAACTATTTGGAGGGCCTAGTTTTGCAGCCAGAGAGCACTGCGCAGAGAAGAGAGAGAGGGTGTGACAACGAGAGAGATCCCAGAGAAACTACAGCAACAAGGGCAAAGAGCGCGAGACAGCCAGGGAACGAGGAGACACCGAGAAATTTGGGAATCGATTCCCCGAAAGCGGTGTGTATGTGCCTCCCCGCCCGTCCAGCCAACCCACACGAGCATTCGCGGGCGGATTGTCTCGCAAGGAACTGTAGCACCACATCCCCATACAGTCAATCACACACACGTGTATCCAGGGGCCAGGGTGGTCGAATTTGGGCCCGGGGCCCTCCGGTTAACAGACCGTGGAAACGACCCAAAGGGCTTGGCCTTTCGGTTGGAATTCTGGTGAAGCGCCGATTCCGAAAATGAGGTTAAGGTTTTTTTTGGCTCCCTCTAGCTGGAACCCATTAGCCAGGTTTTTTGGAGCTTATATTTTCGAACCAGGGTGCGCAGATTCGAAACTATTCATCGCGCGGCATTAAAGGTTACGGGGAATTCGGAACACTATCAATCGATAATCGGCCAGTCAGCCTAGATCTAGGGCAAATCGGGATAAGCGTTCGAAAATAGCCGAAAATCTGAGGAGCTCTTTCGAATTAAAGCAAAACGTTCATTTTTATAGATCTTAAAGGTTTTCAAAAAATATATTTTTTTGATTAAAAAATTAAACTTTTCGAAGACTTATAAGTATTTCTCGAAGCCACCCGAAGAATGAGATACCGAGATTTAATTATTCAAAAAAAATAAATGAGGAAAACCTGTCGTTTGATAACGTGTCAATTTTTAAAAAATTCTAATTTATTTGAAAAAAATATCTTAAATTTTTAAAACAATCGAGCTGGCGCTTCATCAACATGGCAAGTATTTCTTTATTTCAGAAGTTTTTTTACGCAGCACAGCTATTTTTCATTTTTTTGCAGCGATCAATATTCTGCTATTTATGGACTTCTGAAACCGATTTTCTGAATATTCCAATTTGCAATTATTGTTTATTGAATTCAACCATATTCGTTGCAGATTTTTTGTATTTTATCGTATTTTCCAAAAATCTTTGATTTATTAAAATCTATTCGCGAAGGTTTGGATCCCGGGCGGTTGTAAATGAAAGAATTGGGGCAACCGATGGCTTCCGGTTAATAGAAACCATTTAATCCTCCATTAATGCGCCCTTTTTCATTCCGAAATTCCCCGTTGAACTTTCAGATAGCCCCCGTCGTGGCAGGTGTCGTTTGTTGTGCGGCGTAGCCGACGGGTACAAAGGGATGGCAGATATGTTCTTGCAAGAAGAGGCCCCAGATAACGATGAGGATGATGTGCCATTATCTCAGGTGGATAAATGTATTAAAATATACATTAATTTTTATGTAGTCAATAACAAGCCAATCGATATTCGATTTCACAGCTAAAAGTTCTCACCGGGTTACTGTAAAAACCCAAATTAATTTTATTCCAGCAACTCGATCAATAGATCTTATCATTAATGTAAAACTTTATATTTTTTAGATTCGAGACAACATGCATCACGAAAAAATGCATCACATGCCGATTACCGTAACCCAGAATAACCAGATGCTGGATTCGGCAAATTTCATGCCCACCGTTCACCACCCGATTGAACCACCACCCGAACAGGTTCGTAGAAGTACAAAAATAGATACCGAAATCTTTATTAATTTTATGATAATCATATCATACCTTATATAATTTTGGGGTGTATCTCTGTGTGTGTGTCCGGCGCCAGGGAGGGCTACTTTGCATAATTCCAAAAAATACAAACTTTCTCATTCTTGCAAGTTGCACGCGCGGGTGTGGTCGGAGGAAGGGAGGGTTCCGAAGGACCCAAGCTATCGGAAAGTCAAATTTCTCATGCAAAGGCCGCATTCCAGCGCCGAAGGCCCGCGAAGCGGGTTATGGGGGCTGGTAATATAATAATTAATTTTGAGATTATGGCAACTTCACTACCATCCGCCTCGCAGCCTTATATTCCGGATCAAGGGGCTTTTGGTAGGTCGAGATCACTTATGAAGCTAAAGTGCATGATTAATAGTTTCGAAAAAAAATAGATGATGATTATTGATGCGCAAAACCCCCAAGAATATTAAATAACACCTGGGAAACCTGCTCTTCTAGTGATGCCGCAACATATGCTCCCGCATACTTCCGCCGAAGCTCAGCCCACCTACTCGGCAAATCCGGAACCTATGCTCAATCAACCCCTCCAAATGGAGCAAACCCACAACAGTCAATTCAACTCGGCCATGTCGATCCCCGATCAACAGCCCTTTTTCGGCAACACGGACTATTCAAATCCGATGCTTGGCAACGCTGACCCGATGTTCCAAACGGGCAATCCGCTCTTCCCCGGAGAGCCGGATCCCTTCGAAAATCAGGGCACACATGGCAACCAAAATGGACAAATCACGTACGGGCAACAGGAAATCCCGTCGACGTCACTGGGAGATCAAGGGATTTACCAGGATGCCTTCAATCAACAGATGCATCAACAGCAGCCGCAGGCTTTTCAACACCAACAGCCGCAATTTATGCCGCAGCAACAGGGTCAAGCGCCGATGGTAAGTTATACCTTATAATGCTTCAATAACGTGCAAAAGCGTCAGCAGATCTTTCGAAAAAAATCAATAATACCGAAATTCCAGATACAATACCGAAGGCTACCAGATTCTCCAACCACTATACAACCACCACAACAACCTCAACAAGTCGCCACCCCTGTAGAATACATTCAAATGGAAGACGGACGTCTCATTCGAGTCGTTCGACAACCACCACAACGCCAACTGGTCCAACGAGTGCTCTACGCGCCGGTTAGTACATCATTCAAATCTAAAACTAGGTTTTTAGCAGCAACAAGCCTACCCTCAACCCCAGCTATATCCGGATCCACACTATGTAAGTTAAACGGAAAAACGCGTTTTTTAAGGGTATCAAGTTCATGAAATCAACAAAACTTTAGCAGCCCGGCCCGAGAATAGTCCGCCAAGTCAGCGCTCAACCCCAAATGCTGCCAGCTAGCATGAGCCAACAACAGCAGGTTTGATAGAAATAAAAATATATAATTAATCTTGGTTTAGTTATATCAACAGCGGCTTCCCCAAGGTCACGGTCAGACCACGCTCTATCCAGTGGCTACGCATCAAGTCCAATATGTCGCCAATGGGTAGGTTAACAGTCTAAGATCTATGGAAAACTCTCTACGCCGAGTAAATGTCTGTTATTCCGTCTTATATATGAAAACATGAGTATTGGATGATTTTAGACCACCCGCACCACGTCCCATCAGCTTCAGCTCACAAAACATTCGCTACATAAACCCCGATGGCACGCCGGCCGAGCCCCCGATGAGCGCTTACAATCCCGCTCTAAAGGTATGTAGCTTTTATATCTTTACAGGAAAATTCGGCATTTTTTATTACAAAAACAAAACTAAAAACACATTTTCTACTCACCCCGAAGTCTGTCGTTTCTAATTTGCGCTCCAGCTCAAAACTACCGTAAGGGTCCGAACCGCACCTGGTTACATTGGCAGTTAGAACGGTTCGGGCATTTCCGATTTTTCTGAAAATCTTCGGTTTCGAAATTGAAAACCGCTATTTTAGCCCGTCGAGGGTGCACCGATGGCGGAAACCGCTCCTGCGCCCACTACGCCCCCCTACAGGCTCCCGCCACCACGTCCGCGTGCTGGCATTCCAGTGTTGAAAGACAATAGTAAGTGATAAATAGTGTTTTTTTCCGGATTTTCAAACAATTAATTAATCAGGTTTTGCTTTCCATTTTGCGTAACGCTCGCTTCAAGAAAACTCCCCCTTTTTAGACTCCAATCAAGCAACTGCCTCGAGCTCGTCTAGCAACTCTGTCGAGAAGGTATTTTTTGTCGTTTTTTTTGCAAAAACGTTTTAGATTGACTTCAAGAAACAAAAACCGAGTCCACCAAAGGCAAATGGCACAAAGACGAAGGTTTGAAGGAGTTTTAAATACAAACAATTTTTTTTAGGATGGAAGCACGCCTTCAACGTCGACGGCACCCTTCAGGCCACCGCCCGCTCGTGAAGCCGATCGAGAAGCTGCGCGCCTAAAAAAGTACGGATTTTGAAATGCCTAGGCACTTTTTATTTACGGCGACGAATCTAGCATATTTGTCGTAACCATAAACTTTTTTTTCAGAACTATGAAGGCCGCCCGTGACTCTGCAATCAAGCGCCTATCAACCGAGGCCGGCTGGCGAATGATGAACACGTGGCTGAAGAACGCGAAGGATGACGATAAGAAGATGCTGCCGCTTCTAAAGCAACTGATGAAGGCTGATGTTCCCGACGAGCTCTTGATCGACACCTCAATCGATACGCCCAAGTTCCTCGTTTCTCTGAAAAAGAAGGGCGGCACGCAAGCGATTCGAGACCTCGCCGGCGAGCTTGTCGCGAAATATAAGGAAGAGGTGCAACGGTATCAGAAGGAGGGCCCTCGGAAGAAAGAGGAGAAGCATGAGGAGCCGGTGGTTGACGAGGAGATGCCTGAAGAGGGATCACCGGAACTCGGAGAGGTATATTATTTTTTCCTTGATCAATATAATTTTTTACAGCCAATCGACGACTTACTGCTGAAAAATGCAGTCACAAAGCCGCTACCAGCGGAAGGAGAGGAAAAGAAAAAGAAGAAAGAGACTAACCGAGCAAAAGCGCGCGTTTACAGGAGCAAGGGTCGAACTACAGGTAAATTTTACCGAGTGCGCTTGATTTGTTTTTCCAGGTCTTGAAGGCAGCTCGGATGAGGATGGACCGCCCGAACCCAAGCGGGAGAAGGAAGAGCCTGCCCCAACTCCGCGGTTGCAGCTTCATGACGAGAGAAAGCTGAAGAAGAAGGAGCCTGAGAAGCCGAAGAAGCTTGTGGAAACGAAGGTTGAGGCGCCGAAGCCAAAGCCAGCTCCACCTCCGAAGCCCGTCGAGAAGCCAAGGCCGATCATCATGTCGAACGCGTTTATGGACGCGCTCAGCGCGCCGAAGATGGAACAGGTGAAAAAGAGGGTGAGTTTTGGTACGTTGACTTCTGACGTTAATTTTAGCCGAAGCGCATCGTCAAGCCCACGGAGTCCACTGACAGTCAACGAAGAAGCTCCGCCGAGGAGACGACTGCTGCTCCGCCGCGCGAAAAGCAAACAAGCCCATCAAAGGTGGAGATTAATTTGGTAAGGTTCATTTTTTTGGTTTAGAACCTTGTTTTAGGGTGGTCTTTTCTCGGAAGTGAATCCGCCTTCCGGATCTGCATCCGAAAAATCGGGCATACGCGCGAATAATAGGACGCCTGAGCCTGTGGCCGAAGACGAGCCAGCACCACCACCACCGGCAAGAGTTTGCTTTTTTGTGTTTTATGTTTTGTTTAGGTCGTCGCAAAAAGGCGCATCCATTTTGCCGATGATTCTGGCAAGCCTCTCGTCGAAATTCGCGAGTTCGAGATTGACGAGAATGAGCGATGTGAGTTTTTTTCCCTTGGAAGTATATCTATTTTTTTTAGTCAACGTATCGCACCTGACGCCCGAAGAAATCATGCGCCGGGATCTTGAGTTGGAGAAGAGGTACCGCGAAACTACCTCCGCGCCGATCGAAGAAGATGAGGAGAAAGAGAAGGAAAAGGAAAAAGAGAAAGAGAAGGAAAAGGAAAAAGTGGAGGTTCGTTACACTTACATCCTTCATTTAATTTTTTTAGGAGAAACGCTTCGAAGCGCTGAAAGGCGGTGGCAACTTCATCCTGCAAGCTCTCAGTCAAAAAACGGTTGAGGAGCCGCCCAAGGTGCTTTTGAAAGGTTTTTAGAACTATTCTTTTAGTGGCGCTTGCTAGTGGTCGAAATGGAGCCGGAAGAGGTCACCAAGCAGCATGCACGTCAAATTACCTCCACGGAGTTCTACGCGGAACAGGACCGCCAGAGTCGCACGCTGGCCGTGATGTACGATGGAAGAACGTAAGGGATTTAAAAAATGTTCTAAATTAAGTTTCTCGTTTAGACCCGGTCGAATTGACTCTGAGGAGCCGGACGAGCAGATGGATCCCGATTACTCTCCGCTCCCGATTCCGCTCGAGCCGGTGGACGAGCAATCTGTCGAAGAAGTGCCGATGATACCTACCGATACGCCATCTCAACCTCAAGCGCCTCCGACCGCCCTTCCCTCCAATCTACAGGTGCTTGTTTAACCTAAATGTTTCGTTGAAAAACCAGTCGAATTTTTGGCAAGTAAAGTTTTAATTCTGTTTAGAACCTCTTGTCAAGCCTGAAAACAGCCGGCATCATCGAGCAGAACGCCGGCCGTGAGCAGCAGCATAATGCAGTCGCTTCCACCTCGCGTTGGGTAAGAATGAGCGCTTTTTTGAAGGAATTTGATTTATAGGAACCCCATCATCCACAGCCCGATGCTGGTCGTCACGAACCGGGCTACTACAGAGACGAGCCGGGCTATAATCAACAACATTCGGTGAGCTTCTAGGCATTTTTCAAAATGGCTTTTTAATCCCGACCGATATGCCTAAATCTTTTGTGCGGTCATTTTAGTGAGTTTCAATTACTAAAAATCGTAAAAAAAGCTATTTTTTGCTTTTCAGCACCACGAGGGCGGTTGGGGCGGCAGAGGCAGTGGCTTTGGCGGGCGAGGACGGGGTCGCGGGCGCGGGGCGCCGATCGTCTGCACCTACGTGCTCACACCCCGTGGTTGCAACTTTGGCGACAACTGCCGCTTCTCGCACGACCCCGAGCTGATCGAGCAGGCCAAGCTGGAAGGTGTACCGCGTCGACCACCTGGTAAATTTTTACTTTCTAAATGTTGCACTTTAAAGACTGGTTTGAAAGGAGCTTTCGTGTTAGCGGGAGAGCAAGGAAAATTTTTATTTTTCGCTGGTCAGTTGGCCGAAAATTGGTCAAAAACGGTAAACTTTTAGGAGTTTCTAGAACATCAAAAGCTATACTAGACAGTTTTCGACTAAATTCCATGTTTATTGTATTTCTAAAACTTTTTCTCAGGCCCATCACGTGGCTTTTCACGCGGCCCGGAACATTCACGCCCACATCGCGGCGGCTTCCATTCGAGACCCTGACGTCGACTCGCCCCTCCGCTGGCCTGCTTCCCAATTAAACTCGTACATTCGCGTATCAGCCCCGTTCCCATTTGCTCACTGTGATTCTAGTCAATCCAGATTCGGTGTGCCCTACTGTAGCCTCATCTGTCTTTTAACTGCCCCCAACTGGTTCTCCACGCTCAATTGCGGTCTATTTAGTCTAATTGTTCGTTTCCTTTACCATCCCTTCGATCCCAAATACTAACCGGTGCCTCGGTTGCCCACCCTCGATTCTATCTGTGTTAATAGACGGCTATATCGGTTGCTGGATATGCACATTTGCCCTTCTCAAGGACCAGCTTCCCCTGCACTGTTGAACCCCATTTCTGCACGTTTATTCCCCGGAATTGTTTTTATGGGCGTCTAATTCTCAGCGAGTCTGTAGACGTTCGGAAGAAAAGTAGTAAAAATTCATCTAAGGGTCTGAAAATTAGACGCCCAGCCCCTCCTCCCCACCCCCTTATTTATATAGATTTACGCGCCCATCGGTCTTCAGCTTCTCCTTAGTTCTCACCCGAAACCCTAATAATCAACTCCTCCTCCCCTCCAACCAGCCAAAAACCCCCACCCGCCTCCACATTTTGTTGTTGCGTTTGGAATCTTGTTGGTCAATGCTATTATGGGTACTGTAAAGTGAGACGAAATGAAAGTGATGCCGTGCACTAGTAAACATGTTACTTTTTGCCGCGGTGGTTTGGATACCCATTTATCTTCTGCATACACAGGAAATATATCAAGTGATAGACAAATATAGAAAGATAAACCCGATCCCAGTCGAGACGAAAACCCTGAAATTGAAAGTGAGGGGAGACCAATCGGAAGTAGAGAATGCAAGGTGGGGAATGGCGAATCGGATATATTCCTAGAAGCGGGGCTCGCAAAATGGTACATATAATGATTTGAATTTATCGGCAATCAGGCTGTTATTGGATGTGCATCTGGCTTGGTTGATGGACGGCCATGCTAAAAAAGGTTTAATAAATTGGCACTTATCAAGTTGGGGGGGGCCACTTTGATTTTCGACTTTTCAGTCTTTCTAGGCTAGTTTTTCGTGCTGGTTTCTGATATAACAAAATCAGCGTAGTAAAACACAATTATCTAAACGTTTTTAAGATTTAGAAATGCTTACACCCAATTTGAGCCTAAAATTAAGGCTTCGTGCCACCCGGGGCCTAGTCGCTTCGGATGGGTGCGGCTGTAAGGGTTTCGAAATCGGGGCCCGAGGGCGCGTAGCGCAGGCGCCCTGATTTCGAAAGAGTGGAGCGGCGCCCATCCGAAGCGCGGCCCACCTTGCCTGAGAATGCGGCAAGCCTAAAATTGCCATAGTGCCTTTTATAAATAAATTTTTACACTGTTTTTCTGGATAAACCCAACGGTTTCGCATGCTGTTGCAGCTCTATTTGCACTCAGCGTAAAAAACTACCCCAGAAACAGTCGAAAAAGCGTTAAAAAAGTGTCTTATAATATGTACCCAAAGTGGCCCCCCTTGTGTCCATTTTTTTACTTTAGAAACTAATGTGATAAATCCATAACGTTTTCTTTTCTTACTTTTGCCACTGGAAATCGTCGGGCAAAGCCGCGGAGCCGATGTGGGGTCGAGTGATGATGAACTAAAAAGAAAAGATAATTATATGGATTGTAAAGATAGATTCTAGAGAGGTAAACTTTATAAAGCTTTATAGGCTTAATAAACTAAAACGAAGGCAAACTCAGATCCCCCACCGGCACCTTGTATCTCGGCTCCCTGTCCATCTACAGTTGTAAAGAATACCAAAATGTTCGTCTTGCTGTGGCGAGTATTTTGGTATACTTTACACACCTTTAGATGAGCAGGGAGCCGAGATACGGTAGGTGGGGTCGGCTGGGGGGTATCTGGTTTAGCCAAAACGAACCTGATAAAGCTGATTCCTAAAGTCGAACATCGAGTAGCGGTCCATTTCCGTTTCCCAACTCGGGTCAAACGGTTCCTTGTGCACCGGGTCGAGGTTGTTGGGTGCCGTGAAATATCGAACTCCGTCGGCCGTCGTGCAGCAGCTGCAGAGGTTCGTGTGAAAATTCGTTCGGCCGTCGATGAGAAACGGGTGATGGAGGGCCTGTTCGACGGACAGCCGATGGTCCTGAAAATTGAGTGTTTTAATGTTTTGGTCGACTTATTGTCTATCGTTCATTGACAAAACCGCTCGAAAACCACCTTCTCTGTCCCTAAAATATAACTTTAACTCACCGGGTTAAACATCAATAACCGCAGCAACAAATCAAGCCCGACGTCGGTGATAATCGGCTCGGCGTGCACTCGAAATCCTTCGATTTGGGAGGGCCTAAACATGAAATTTTTTTCTCGAAAATTCGGTCCCTACTTTGGTGCCTGGCGCGTCAAATAGTTTCTTGTAGCCTCGTTCGCGTATTTTAGAGCATCGGCGCCGGGGCTTCCGAGGAATTCGATGATTTTGTGAAGCTGGAACGACAATAAAAATCAGATATAGGAATTTGACGTCCAATTCTGCAAATTTTTAGCTCACCTGCTGATACGGCGTGTCCGCTTGGAAGAAAATCTTGCGAAAAGCCAATTCCCCGAAGATACAGCCGACAGACCAAATATCCACGGCGCCCGTGTAACTTCTGGCGCCCATCAAAAGCTCCGGGGCTCGGTAGTACATCGTGACGACCTGGAAATTCGTTTTAACAACACATTTCTATCTTTATAAGGCACCTCATGGCTCATGTTCTGATGTGTCGCCGAATTCCACACTCGAGCCAGCCCAAAATCGCAAATTTTCAGCAGGCAATTGCCATTGACGAGCAGATTGCTAGGTTTGATGTCGCGGTGAAGGATGTTGGCCGAGTGCAGGTATTTTAGACCTGGAAAGAGATGTTGAAAGGTATTAAAAGCTTCCTTCAAAAGGGCGAAAATACAATAGCTTTACTAACCCCTCAAAGTTTGATAGAGAAAAAGCTTCGTGTGTTCCAGGGACAGAGCCTGCCTCGAGCTGATTATCTTGTGCAAATCCGTTTCCATCATTTCGGTCAGCACCCAACTAAAAAAAAGTGAATTTTCATGAAAATAATGGGCGATCAGATGAAAAGAAACAAACTCACATGTCCTGAAACATTTGCGGATTCCTCGGGTGAAGAATGTCGCTGAGGGCGAGGACCTAAGCAATTTTGTTGTTCTAAAAATCAAGTAAAAACTTGCATTATCATTACAGAAACTGTCCAGCATTCGAACTTCACGGTACGCTCTTTTACACGTCAGCAAATTCAGGAAGACGTGCGGCATCGTTTTCAGCGCCATTTTTCGGTTTGTGCGCGGGTCGATGACGGACCTGAAAATTGTGGTTGTTTTTGATGTGACAATATTAATATATTAGGCGATATAGGAAAAGATTTCTAAAAAACGACGACTGACCAAACGGCTCCATATGCTCCACTGCCGATTTGCTTGCAGACGGGTGCATTTTCCTTTCGGGATTGCGGGTCCTGAAAGTAGAAAATTTAGTTTTACTGATAGACTAACAGACAGCCCTATTACGTATCCACAACCGCCCATGGGTTCGGTCCCAATGGCTCCCAGGAAAAGGCGTACTGTACGGGTTTTTGCCTGGGGCGCGAAATGCAGCTGTTTTAGCTGCCAGGCTTCCGCAATGACGCGACGCGTCTATCGCACGCGTTGCGGTCTTTCTTGGTTTCCAATTCTACCGGACGTTTTATTAGGCGCCGGGCCGCTGTGTATCACGTTGAACGGCAACAATGCTTGATTTAATCGCCACAAATTTCTAAAATATGAAATTTTAGAACTTTCTGGTGGTTGGAAAAAAGTTCTGAAATGTGAGAAAAGCCCTTGAAACTTTAAAAATATCTAAATCTGGGAAGATATCTTTACAAAAATCAAAAGATACCCTCGAAAACCAAAAAAAACTGAAATTCATACCTGACTGGTGGTGGCGTCCATCGGGCCGCGGAAATTCCCTCAATTTTCGGGACAGCCGTCTGTTCGGCGGGGGTCAAAATCGAGACTGCCGGGCGCTGCGAAGAAGCCGTGTTCCGTTTCCGGGCTTTTTGTCGTGAGTGCTGCCAAAGTGCGAGATGGCTCTCGGAGAAAAGCGATTGGGCGCCGGCGGTCCGATATTTGAGCGATCAATATAAGGGCATCATTCGGGCAGCAGCTCCCACGTTACCCCGGGGCACGATTCACAGACGGGCAAGTGCTAGAAATAAAGATACCTTAATGATTTTACTTAGACATTAATAGAGGTATGGTGCAGCAGTAAATATTAGAACTTCTCAACGATAGAAGCAATTCTTTGAATTTGAATAGAGCTTGTTTGGTTTTCTAGTAATCCGAGAAAAATAATGATGTATAATTTAAATAAAAATTTAATCATTGCATTAATACTAGCCCTATGCGCATTTTAATTAGGAAACTGTTAGTTAAAATTTAATTTTTAGATCTAGCTAGTTCTAACGGCACATAACGCTGTTTCCAGAAGGTCATTTAGGGCTTAGAAAATACATAAAATCTAGATAAACCAGTAGTTCGAAACTGTAATCTTGATATCGCAGCATTATAACTTTAAAAATAGCTGTTTTTTTGGATACGGATCCGATCTTTCGAAAGGCTTGAAAATCTATTGCGCAGATCCAGACAGATTATAAAGCTGAAGGTTAGGTCGAGGTTGGGCATTCAAATGAGCGCCCCTACACAAGCATACTAACCCCCCACACTGAAGGAATATTCAAATTCGTGCCTAATGTATTAGTGGAATCGTAAGATAGAAAAAAAGAAGTCTAAAAGCAAATAAATCAAAATCTATTATGCGTGAAAAATGATGTGAAACATTTTTCGAAGAGCTGAACGTTGCTCAAAATGCAAAAATACGTTTTGCTTAGAGACATTGTCAACCAGGTCGATTCGGGTGAGAAGTAAATTAATTCGGGCCTCTTAGGCGCCTATTTTTATTTGCTGTAAATAAACGACAAAAATTGGGGCAAATATTTATTCAAGACTTTTGGGGTCATATTATCAGCAGACTCCGCAAGTTTTCTTGCACGTGCTGATTTTCTGGGCCTCGCTGGCGGTGGTGCTGTTGCAGTACTTGCTGTTATTCTCGTAGAGCGGGCAGCTAAATATGGAATACAACAAATCTAAATAAAGTTGAGGGATATCTTTTCTCAAGACAAACTTGGGGTCAGCATCCTGGCAGGCCGTGTCAAATCCGCATGTCTTACAGCACGATTCGCTTTTCTCAGCTGTCGTGTAGAGTTTTGAGCGGCAGTAGCCATTCTGCAGGTACAGTGCGCAGCTATAAGAGGAGTATCATGGATTAAATTTGGCTACCCATCATTACTTCTAAAATCATTACTTCCAAAAGTCCTTACAACTAAAAGTCTCGGCGTCGATTTGCGAATGAATATGGCCAAACTTGCCGAAATAACTTATAATCCGACGTAGCAACTTTTAGAAGTAACGATTTTGGACGTAACGATTTTAGAAGTAATGATTTAATATGCTTGTCCCCCCATTAAATCATAGCTGGGCTTACTTCGGATCTTTGTCCTGGCACTCGTTGCCACCCGACTAAAAAAATCTTGCTGTAAATCCGTTTAGATTTCTCATACCAGATCGTAGCACCGGTCGACCTCTACGATGCAAGTGTAGGGGGCAGGGCATTCGTCGGAGACGCATGCTAAAGCTTGGATTTGACGTGTAGGTCAATGGTATGAATAAGGTCGTGTTTCCTCTAACCATAACTATCTACATATCGTCCAATTGGCTTTAAACCTACGTCCAAAAGACTGGGTCAGATAGCAGAAGTCTCCGTATCGCGGATCATTCAGACACACCAAGCCGCTAGGACACTTCCCATCGACCGACGCTGAAGGGTCGGGTTGGAAAATAAGATTATCACCCACGTCCCATGGACAGAGCATCCAAATTCTTATCCACCAACGGGCACACCGCCGATGTCAGCTGAAAAAAACCAAGTTAATATCTCTTCGAAAAAGCCACAGTCTATGAAGCTTGCGATAACTTACGGCGAGGATAGCGAAAAATACCACCGTATGTAGTGACATGACCGTATGCAGTGATAT
The DNA here is from genome assembly GCA_958295435.1 of Mesorhabditis spiculigera. Lineage (NCBI taxonomy): Eukaryota > Metazoa > Nematoda > Chromadorea > Rhabditida > Rhabditidae > Mesorhabditis > Mesorhabditis spiculigera. The sequence continues at coordinate 128,548 of CATQJA010002610.1, read as the reverse complement.
GGATTTTGGAGCGATTTCAACCAGGCCGCCAAGCCACTTTTATAGGAGCGCAAATTCGGCGAGCAGCTTTTTAAATAAGAATTTTCATCGGTCGCCCGCTAATCGAAATGCCAAATTCCTTAACCTGCGCCCCCGCGGCCGATTTACCCCGGGGCCGCCCAGGTGTGCAAAGGCTAGGAAGAACGATGAATTGCGCCATTTACAGTAACTGTCTCTCAACTTTACTTTCGCATGAAATTCTGTTAAGCTTCAATAAAAAATTGAAACAGTGCAAATATTTGCATGCAAGTACCCGATATTTCAAACAAATTAAATTAAATTTGCTAGGTCCAAATTTGAAAATCGCGAAGTTCCTAAGTTTTTTTGAGCTCCCAAAGTCGAAATTCAAAGAATACTCGGTGTTTGGGATTCCGGTCATCAAATTTTTTACTTTTTCTACACTATATTCGAGTAGACCCTTCGAACCCTGATCCTCCCAAAAACTCGCTCTCCCCACCGACCACAAATTCAAATCAGCTGGCACACCCACGTGGGGCAGTGCCGGATTGCTCCTCCTTGCAACGCGCAGAACTTGTTGTGGCGGGGTGTTTGTGATGGTTTTGACTGCGGAATGGAGGGCCGGAATGGATGAGGGCATTCCAAGTTCTTTTCTTTGACTGGTCGATGTTTGTATAGGGTGATCTCCAGCTGTTTGGTGACAATCGGCCCTTCAGGGGATCGGATCCACCGATCCCCAAATTTGCATTGTAAATGGGCGGCCAAAGAACCGGCTCTGTCCCTATAAAAGGGCAGAGGAGTTTCAGGGGGCAAGCCAGCTGATATTTGCTAGTTGCCGTAGGAACCTTGAAATGGTATGTTTGAACCTATTTTTCGGGGTTTTTTTAGATAGCTTCAAAAATTAAAATTTTCCGGCTAAACAAAAGTATAAAAGTTTTTTATTCAACCTAGATATTTTAGCAAAATTAGAAAATTGAAAAACAACTTGGCGAGTTTTTGCCAGATTTTTATCCAGTTTTTTAATCATGTTGTGTGCACATCGGTTTTGCGTTTCAAAAAAAAATCGCTAAACCAAATTATTCATGTTTTAATAACATTTATTTAATTTGAGGACTACAAGCTCGTGCTCCTCTTCGCCTTGATGGCCTACATCCAGGTATCGATGGCCTGCTTCGGCGGATCGCAGGGAAGCTGCGGATGCTCGACGTACGTTTTGTTTTTATTTTGTGGTTTTATGCCTTTTAACAGTCCTATATAATTGTTTTTAAGACATTTATACCTAGTTCTAAGTTAGAGTTCCAAAGAACCCAAGGTTTTTCAGCTGCCCCTGCCCCGGAAAATGAGCGTCTCTCGCAACTCACGCCGTAACTGCACAAAGAAGGATCAAACAACCTTATTTCTACGACTCGAATAAACGCTTTTGACCGGAACTCTTATTGAAATCGCATAAATTACAAAACACTTTGGCTAGTTCATGCAATTGTATATCAACTCATATCACAAAAAAATAGAGGCATATCGAAACAATCAATCATCGTCCCCGATCAGCTGCGTGCTGATGAGCGGATACGCGCGGCTGCAAATATACTGGGTGCAATATTGGTTCGGTAGTGCCAGCACCCACTGACCGTAGTTGCCCATATCTTTGCAGTCGTAGGGTTTTATCTAAATCCTTGATTTTAAGGGCAAGACACCTTAGCGAAATTACAATACCAAAGAACTCGCCAGGGCGTACATGTTGCTGGCAAAACCACCCAGCTTAAAGTTGGCAAAATCCAACGAGCTATTATCGGTCCAGGCCTTCAGGGTTTGATCGAAATGATAGTTTGATTATTTCGGTGTCTTAGACAATGCGTTACTTTGCGTGCAATTCTCAGCCACCCCTCCAATCCAAGCCGAGCCGCGTTGAAAAGTGCTCAGCACTCCAGAGCAATTCTGTATCCAGGCCATCTCTGACAAAAGGTTTTACTAGCTTGCAATAGAGTAGGGAGCAGAGAGTACAGAGTACAGTTAGAGCGATATAGCGAGTACCCTGAACTAATTGTAATTTTTTTAAAGGCCTTCTGAGCTCAGGAACTGGGAAAGCACGATGATGTTCATCTGCTTCTGTAGAACAAAATCCAATGCACTTACGATTCAGAAACTCATTTTCCGCAATACTGTGAATCGACGCAAGACTCCCGGTGTTGACTTGCTGGCAATCGGTCAGCGCATCTTGCCACAGTATCCCATTAACTTGATCGGGGGCGAGGCCGCGCTTTAGCTTTCAAGCTTTTCAAAACTGAATATTTCTCACCCTATAGCACGTTCCATTGAAATAGGTCCAAGCGTGGTTCGGGCTGCTCGCACAGTTCTTTCCTGAAATCGAAATGTACCAAGATTTACAAAGATCGAATACTACGTAATACTGAAATGTTGCGAACAGCCTGGCATTGCTGTGGAACGGACACTAAAGCTCCTGGCTTTAGCGGTGCCGGTGGAGTTAATTGAAAATCGGATGGCGCGTCACCATAGATGAATTGACATTTACCATATCCGGAAGAGACTGTAAGCCTGTTGGAACATCTTGAACACAGCGCCCTTACAGGTTTTACTGAAGTTGAAGCCTGTGCACACATATGCTGACGTCCGAGCCAAGACAAAACATCCCTCATAGCAGCCGATAAAGTTCTGATCGTTTGGGTTATATGCAAACGGTCTGGTCTGGGCGTAGTAGACGGGTGTTTGTGTGGAGACGTGCTGAAGAATGAAAGGAAAGAGGTAGATGAGATGCAGCATCGAGATGTACATCGATAGCTGGATCGTATTCTAGTTTTCCTGTGGTTTGACACTTTGGCACCTTGGCTGTCATGGGTACATCAAAGTTTTGACGACTTGTTGCTATGATCTGTCTGGAGGTGCGAGAAGTTTCGGAGCGGCCCAGCCAAAGATCCAAAATCGTAAATGGATCTGACAGTCGACCGAAATCAACAAAAAAAAAATGGAAATCTGATTGAACAGGCAAAGGATTAGGCAAAGGAGATTTTGCAGCGTCTGTCATTTGTTTCGGGGACGAGCACTTTAAAGCTTCCTTGTGAGTAGCTTATCCCCAAATTCGTACACTTTTCACAGGCAAAATTTATGATCCGGTGTATTTTTCAATCCAAAGGTTTTTGCAACAAGAATAATAGTGCCATTTGTGCGTTTTCTTTAGCTCTGGTCGTTAATCAGCTTTTGTGCGGCAAATAAATTGCCCCAACCGTTGATTAGTGTCGGAGAGACCCCAGAATCCGGGGGCCATGGCGCCGCAGCCATACGGCTTCAACTGAAATGTAGAATGGTTTTGTACCCATCACAGAGTAATTTTCGAACTTTCGACGCTATGAACGTAAAACGAACCAGTGCAAAGCGATTGGCGACGATGGACCCGTTGGCAAGGTTGGAAAAATCGACGCTACTCCCGTCCGTCCAGCTCGCCAGGGTCGGGACTGAATTGACAAGGAGACGGGCCGGTTTCTAGCCCTCGGACGTAACGAGTCACGAACGCGTCACACCACTTTACACCGCGTAATTGATTTCACAAACCCAGTTATTTGCGACAAATAATCTTGTAAAGGTTATTCTAACGCTAGAAACAAAAGAAATATAGTTGTAAAACAGATTTGGACGTGAAAGGGGCATAACTCTGCCTGTTTCGAGAAGATTGACAGTTTTGCTGGTTCATCACACACGACTAACTAGTAAGAATCCCTATTCAATCACGAGTTCACTTTATCACTGCCGTTATAAATAAGTGTTACGCAAGGCCAGGCACTTTGCTGATTGAACCTCTAAAAAACCAGCCGAGCTTCGTCGAGATAATTTAGACATTGAGGATGAAACCTAATGATGTAACGTTCGAGCATGTGTGAAAGGCTGGTGATGTTGGGCATTGTAAAGCGCTTGTTTGGTTTTGCTTTTCCGCTACCATTGCTCCTTCAAGTTCGGGCCATCTTAGCCTACGGCTCTCAGTTATAATGTGTGATTTGGGTAATTCAGAAAAGATTCTTGAATTGCGAACATTGTGTGCACAATGTTTGCAAACGATAATTGCTCGCGAAAATGGAGAACGGCGTGTTGGTGCCTATAGAAGAAGCTTCTTCGTGTTAGAACAGGCTTTCTTATTCGTACTGCTGTGCAAAGAACCAGCGAAACTGTCAATCTGCTCGAAACAGGCAGAGTTATGCCCCTTTCACGTCCAAATCTGTTTTACAACTATATTTCTTTTGTTTCTAGCGTTAGAATAACCTTTACAAGATTATTTGTCGCAAATAACTGGGTTTGTGAGATCAATTACGCGGTGTAAAGTGGTGTGACGCGTTCGTGACTCGTTACGTCCGAGGGCTAGAAACCCGCCCGTGACAAGGAGACGTTTGTGGGTGTCGTCCGGGCTTTGGGATATGATCAAGCCTACCTTGAATTTTGTGCTCATTCCGAATGTGGTTACCGCTTTTGCGGAAAAGCCAATTCTCGAATGTTATCGGTGAGTTAAGTTAAGTACAGCGACAAATCGGCCACTTTTGGAATAGGTTTTAGAAAAAAACCGCGGCTAGTGAATCTTATTCAGAAAAATTTTCTATGCAATAAGCAATTTCATTTATTTTTCATTTTCTGAACAAGATACATTGGCTGGCCTTTTTAAAACCTTTTTCGAAGCCATAAATGTGTTTTATGTCCATCGGAAGTAGCCGATTTGTGGGGTATTTTGGGGTTTAAAACGTTTCTGAATTTCGCGAAATGGTTTTCCGCAAAAACGATAGCGATATGCGAAACCAGCGCAAAATTCTCCACCAGATAGGTTTGGCCGCATCCGGAAGTCTGGACGACAATCAAATACGTCTATTTGTGAGTGAATTTAGTGGTGACTGGTGAAAAGGAGGAAAATGAAGATATTCTACCTGAAGCCTGCGTGTTGCTCAGCCCACCGATCCAGGCCGAGCCGATCGGCCAGCCAAAATTCGTCGTGCTGCAATTCGACGGCTCGGCTAACCCTGAAAATCTTCGAAATCAGCACCCGTGTGGGAAAAAGGAAAAATATAAAAACGCACGACTAATAAACTCATTCTCCGCTGCACTGCGTATGGAGGTGAGTGTGGCACCGGTCCCCACGCACGCCGAATTAGCAATACTCCGCGTGCGCCCTTCGATTGGAAAGTTGAAGACCTGAAAAATAATTGAAAGTAAAGGAATCACCTTACTTTGAAGCAGCTGCCATTGAACGATTTCCAGAGTGGGCCGCTGTTCGTGCAGTTTGTCGCTAAAAACGGATTATGTGGAGTGGGCGCTGAAGCTTTTGTGTGACGGCTAATTCTTTAGGTTAACGAAGTATAACTCAATGGTTAACTCAAATTTTAAATTAGCGAGAACGATCTGGCGGCGCAGTAAGATCAAACGTTTTTAACAACCGACCCGTTGCTGGAGCGTATTGCATAATTTTGTACCAACTATCAGGGACATCTGGTTTTGCGAAAGCGGTGAGAACAAAGTCGGCGGCATTACTTCCATATACAAAGCGGCAATTACCGTAACCATGGCTGTCTAAACAAACTTAACTCGCTCTAATAAAATCCTTACGATAGCTGTCAAAGTTAAATCCGGTACAGTTATAGCCTGTATTCAGCGCCAATGCCGCGCAACCAATACAGCACTCGCGGAAGAATTGATCGTTTATATCATAGGTTAATTGGGTGTTTTGAGTAAAAGTGACAGAATCGTGGCAGAACGATATAGTCCAAGCGCACGAAATAAAATATAGAAAGCAAAACATGATATTCAAATCGACGAGGTGAAGCCACGGTTGTGGAGTTCTTGGGGCTGACGCCTTACCCGGGCGTCACCAAGGGCTACCTAATTTTTTTGCCAATATTTTGGGTTGCTCGGCTGCATTGGGATGTGTTGTGAATTGACGAGTTGGTGTGATTCTTTATCGACAATGAAACTACAAAAACCACAAGCTTTAAATGGTACGCGAGTTAAAGGCAAGCAAGCGGATCTGGCGTATCTTGCGGTTTTTTTGTATCCGGGTATCTACAGGGTGCGGAAAAAGTTTTGGGTGGCTCGGTTTTATCTCGAAAAATTGCCGTTCTGGGCGATACAGCGATATTTTTTGTAGTGTCAACATAGATTTGGAAGTGCTCTATCCGATTCTGGGAAGCATAAGGGTTTAAAGGGCTGGAGAAAGATGAAATCGCTGAAAGAGCAAAGAGAGTCGCACCGGACGGGGGTCGAACCAGGGATGGTCCGCCCCGCAGTCCGATGCGCTAGCCAGTACACCAGAAAGTCGAGTGGACAGGGGCGGCGGAGGGCCCCCACATACCCTAGGGCGCATTGCCACCTGTACAAGAACTGCCATTAGAAATAAAGCAATTTCATGGTGATAATAGCTAAAAAATGTTGTAGAAAACCTTGCTAAAGGATAGCAACGTACTTTGCAACTTTCTAGAGGTCTTTTGCTGTCTATGCGCCTCTTTTTTAGCCAAAACAGTGTCCCAAAACCCCGAATCGCCAAGTACTTGGCCGCCTTCTATCCAAACCAGCTCAAATTTTTACCATCGATGCGTATCACCAAGTCCTTGGTTTCAGGAAATTTTTAGTTCAAAACATTGCTAAATGAAAAAGATATAGCTAATAAACTGGTTTCTTCAAACGCGAGAGGGGGGTTTTGGGGGCGCTTACGCGAGGGAAAGCGTCGATGGTAGCGCCGCGGCGGTCCGTCACCCCGACGGACGCCGGCCCATCTTTCTCCAGCCCTTTAACAATTAGTTGCCGCATGATAACCGTCGTGGAAACACGACCGCCCTAAAAAAGGTACCTTCGTTGCTGCTAGGAAATAGTGACCATAACTCTTCGGATCCTATCACCAGGCTTTCCCGGTCTGGGCTCATGTTGGACTAAGAATAAGCATTATCCTATACCAATATTATATTCGTTTTGACGAGCTTTGCGAAATCCTGGGCGGAATTAATGCGAAAATCAGCACCGTGCCGCGGTTTCCGACCATTTTGGCGTTTTGTGAAGCTCAACCTGGAGTTGTTTTGCTGTCTGCATCGAATGTTCGATCGCGAAACATCCTTATTTACAATAATCATATGCATAACTATCCTTAATGTGGTGCTTCACGATTTAACGGCTGTAAACCCCCAAGCTTCGCAGCTGTTTCCCACACAGCTAGGGAAATTGGTCAGAAATAAGAGCGCGAGAACTCTCTGAATTGAAATCCAGAGACTTTGTAATTTTATGGGGTGTTGGCGGATAGGATTGGCAACATCTTGACCAAATCTCGTGAATTTTGGTTCAGAATGGTGCACAGGGAATACGGTAGCGCAGCAAAAGCGTTGCGGGCCGACGGCGATTTTAGCGCGACACTTTTAGTGCATGACTTTAGAAAATTGAATAGATTTTGTTGAGCTGTTGGTGCCCAGTGCTTCTGCTTCTTCTGGTGCCCAGCTGATTTTTTAGTATCCCATTCAAAAAACCGAGGGTGGTACGCGCAATTTGAGAAAACATAGCTAATTATGCCACCCAAAACTTTCTCCGCACCCTGTACAATCTTAATGAGCATGTCAAAATCAAAGATTTATAATTATAAGCAAATAAGCAATTATGTGTGTTTTTTGTACTTTTCGTCCACTATCATCCGCTGATGGTCCCAGCCCGGCTGCACACGTACTGGATGCACTTGACATTCGCGGCACCGAGTGCCCAAGCACCGTATACCGGCTTCCCGCTGCATACATATGGTTTGAACTAAATCGAATATCGAGAAAAACATCAACCATTTATGAAACAAGGCATAATGCCAGAAATTTACTCTAAAAAACCTACCAGCAGATAGCGGTTCGGCAGAGCGAAGTCGGCAAAATTTGTATAATCAACGGCACTGCTGTCAACCCAGCTGTCGAGAGTCACAGCTATAGGGTAAAACAGGTTGGGATTAGCTGCATTTTATGAATGCATCCAAACGATACCCTTCATGAGCGAAAAAACTCACTGGTATTGGAAGTACTCATCCCTCCTATCCACGTCGTCCCCAGCTTCCAACCTGACATCAGAGTCTTTGTGCACTCGGGATACCATGCTAACTCTGAAAATGATTAGGCTTTTAGAAGAAGGCTGGTAGTTAGTAATCTATTCAACTTACTGCTCAAAAACTCGTTCTCCGTAGTGCTGTGTATCGGAGCTAGGGTCGCGCCATAAGTTTCGCAGCTAATTTCAGCATTTGCCCAGGTGATACCGCTGCTGTTGAATACCTAGAGAAAAGCGTTATTGTTTTTGAGGAACATACACTAAAGCAGTTGCCATCCAAGGGAGTCCACGGTATATCGTCGGAACTCGCACAAGTTGTGGCTGAATTGTTATCTGTTTCTCTCTCGCTCTCTCGCTCTCTTGCATTCTCTCCCTCACTCTCTCTCACACTATCTCTCCACCCTAACTACCTTTCAGTGGGGTATAAACTCCAGGTGAGCATGTCTCCACTTCATTAGCCGATACATTAATTCTCATTTGAAAATCGGCCGTTTGTTTGTCATAAATAAAGGAACAATTCCCGAATCCCAAAGAGACTAAAAAAGGCTTTATTCATTTTTTAAGGTACTTACAAAATTTAGTGTAATTAAAACCAGTGCAGATATACTGCGTATTCAAAGCCAGGGACAGACATCCTTGATAGCATGCCATAAATTCAGGGTCGTTCAGGTCATAGGAAAATGAATATGTTTGCGAGAAGGAGACCAATATATTTGACGTTAAAACTTGAATTAAATTGAATGAAGTAAAGAGTAGCAGCATGGCTAATTCGAATCCAGCCTAGCTTCCGAAATTCCTGAGTGCTGCTAGTTGTTTTTGTAGCCATGGATCCGAGTCATGGTCCGACGGACCCAGATTTTCAACATAAAATTTGGTTCCAGACGTTCGCTTTATGGGTTTATTAAATACTGCGTGTCGAATATTACTATCAGATTTAATAAGCAGGTTACATAATTTCAGAAAAAGCGTGTTATTTAGCGCCTGCGCGGCAAATCCATTGGTTTAATTTGATATCGGATGCCGCAAGTGCCCATCTTCCGGGGATGGCCTGATTGCCATTGTTGGGCTTCAACTAAAAAAACCGGCTTCATTGGAATTCCGGAAATACAAAATCACCAAAACGTATGGCTTTGTGGCGTTGGCATGGGGATCGAAGTTGACCATGTCTAGATTGCTGCCATCGGTCCAAGAACTTAGGGTGGGACCTAAATCAGGGCTTCCGGAACGTGATCTGGCCGAGCCACGCAAAGCCTAAGCCCGAGCCTGAGCCTGAGTTTCCACCTAAGGCATTACTGAACCTAATCTTAGTTTAAGCGTTGGTCGAAGTCTAAGCTTAAGCTCCGAGCCTGGGCCTGAGCCTGACCCTAAAAAAGCCTAAAAAGTCTACGCCTACGCGATGCACTAGTTTCTGCTCTCCCGCCGATCCAAGCGGCCCCACCAGGCCAGCCGGCTGTAGTCTCTATGCACGAGGTGCACTCGGCAAGCCCTGAAACAGTTTTTTCGCGGATTGCCGATGTGAGCTGGAAATAGCAAAGATGGTGGGATATATTAATGCGAGAGAGTGTGCAAAGGAAAAAGAGATAGAGAGAGAGGAAGGGAGAGCTAGTGAGATCGTGAGATAGTGAGAGAGAAAGAATAAGAGAGTGAGTGAGAACCCTTGAAAACACACGAAGAAGAAATTCATTTTCCGCGGGACTGTGTATCGACGTCAGTGTTGCGTTTTCCTCCTTGCAAAAGTTGTTCGCCTCCGTCCAAATCCGTGGGGTTTTGGTCCCGTTGACCACCTGCGAGATTCAGACTGGAAAGACAATTTCAAAAAAACTTGGAAGCAGCTGTCGTTGAACATTTTCCACAGCTTCCGGCCGGTGCCACAGCCCTTTACTAAAGGCAGAATTAAGTTACGGTAATTTGTCGTGCTGAGCTATTGACCTTTTGGCGGATTGTATTGCATGGTAAAGTACCCTCCCTGAGATACATCCGGCTTTTTGTAACCGGACAGCCAAAAGTCGGCTTGATCAGTGTTGTAAATAAATTTGCACTTCCCGTACCCTTGACTATCTAAACTAGAGTCAGTATGTCTACTCCATGTCCTACGATAAGCGCTGTAGTTGAATCCGGTGCAGTTGTAGTCTGTAGTCAACGCCAGGGCGACGCAGCCAACACAGCAATTTTGGAAGAATGGATCTTTTGGGTTGTAGGGAACTTTGGATTTCGGTGTAAAGGTGATAGAATTTTGGGTTGAAGTCAAGTGGATAAAATAGAGTAGCCAAAGCATTGGAATTGAATAGAGCGGGTGAAACTTTCAGAATTCTTAATCGAAGCGTTACCAAGGGCCACGACACGGTGATGGATATTACTTTTGATGCCGCGCATTTGCGTTACTCTGCGAAAAAAGTGGCTCGCGTTTTGAATTTTGAAATTTAGTAAGCATAACAAAAAAAAAATTCAATTTTACGCTGCATGTTTAAAGGGGCTCTGGCAGCAGCTGCCATTTTTCATGAATCCTATGGAAAAATTTGCATGCATTTCGGGTTAGAGAGCACGCCCTGATGCGACACACAGACGTCTCGCATGCAAATTTTTCCACGATTCATGGGAAAACTGAGCTGCTGTATGAGCTCCTTTAAACGTGGAATTTTGTATGCGGTAGTCGGCACCCTTCTACCGGGTGCAGCACCGCTTCGCAATGTGCTTGCTTCGGGAACACGGACTCTGCGCTCGGTGTGATTTAAATGACGTGCGAAGTCGGGCTTAATGTTTTTGAACCCAGCAAAAAATTTATTCAGTTGCACTAGGCGTAGAGCTCAGCAAACGATGCCTCAAGCAACGGTCCCGGGGCGACTGCACACATATTGGATGCATTGGGCTCCAGGCAAACTCAACGCCCACGCACCGTACGTGGACTTCCCGGCGCATTTATAGGGTTTAAACTAAATGGAAAGTTACGGAACTCGGAGCTGATGGCAATGGCTCAATTTCGAATAATGTTAGAACCCACCACCAGATAAGGGTTTGTTTTGGAGCCGGTCGCAAAATTCGTAAAGTCGACGGGGCTCCCATCGGTCCAGCCGTCTATTCTTACAGCTAAAGGTAGCGGTATTATTATTTGATTTAGAGGTTACTAGAAAGCGAGAGCGAGAGGGAGAGGAAGAGAGAGAGAGAGAGAGAGAGAGAGAGAGAGAGAGAGAAGAGAGAGAGAGGGCGAGCGATCGAACGAAAACCGCACTGTTGTCTGTACTGCTCTGCCCTCCAATCCAGGCCGTTCCATTTTTCCAGCCTTCGAAGGCGGTACTCGCGCATTCCGGGTACCAAGCCAGCTCTGAAAAAATAGCGAACCTATGCTTGGCCTAATCTATAAAACCCAGGCCTGAGCTTAAGAGCCTAGACTAAGCCTAAGCCCAAGTCTAACGCGAAACTCACTGCTCAGAAACTCGTTCTGCGCGGCGCTATGGATAGAGGCGAGGTGGGCACCGTAGCTTTGGCAGGAGCTTTCCGCATCCGGCCAGGTAATACCACTAATTTTGAATACCTAAACAAAATGGGTCTAGATTTTAGGGTAGTTACGCTGAAACAGTTGCCATCAAATGGGGTCCATTGAATGCCTCCGAGACTTCCGCAGGTTGTGGCTAAAAATTTGTGCAGGCTCTCACTCTCTCTCGCTCTCTCTACCGCACGCTCTCTCTCTCACTTTTTCCCTCTCTATACCTTTAAGCCCTGCATAAACTCCGGAAGTACACATCCCCACTTCCTCTGCCGAGACATCGGTGGCCATTTGAAAATCGGCGACCTGGTTGTCGAAGACAAAGGAGCAATTCCCGAATCCAGCAGAGACTAGGACCGCGTTATCAATAATATTTAATACTGCTTAAAAAAGGTAGTATAACTGAATCCGGTGCAATTATAGCTCGTATACAATGCCAGATCCAGGCACCCCTGATAGCATGCCACAAATTCGGCATCACTTGGATTATAGGAAAATGGATAGGTTTGCCGAAAAGAAACGATCACGGCGGAGGTTAGGGCGGGCATAAGGTAGTGCAAGCTAAATAGTTGAAGCATAGTATGAGCCAAACAAAAGTCGGCTGAAAATTTTGGAGAATCGGGACTTTTTGTGTCCATGGTGGTGAGGCGCTGGTTCGGCGAACAAAATTTCGCCGTAAGTTATGGCATGTTGCCTTGCTTGACTCTGTCGCCTAGAAACACAACTCATTAAACGCTGTTGATCTTCAAGAGAGAGCAACAGTCATGAAAAGTAAAGAAGGCTAAGAAAACGCTTTATTGGTCTCAGAACTAGGCTTGAAAAGTTTTTTTGCAAAGTCTGTGACCCACGCTCACCCTCTAGCGCCGATAAAATAACTTCAAATGCGGAAACTCTTTTATTTGGTAACTGGGATACAAAAAGAAAGATAAACCGGTTTCGATTGGTCTTCAAGTATTTTTGGAGGAAGATATTGGCCCCCCCCCCCCTTCCCCCCCCCCCCCCCCCAATTTAGAATTTTTTTTTATAAAAATAAAATATTTTTTTTTTTTTTTTTTTATTTTTTTTTTTTTATTTTTTTTTTTTTTTTTTTTAAACTAAAACCCCCCCTCCAAAAAAACAAAAAATTTAAACCAAAAAAAAATTAATTATTTTAGGTTTGTTGTTTTTCTTCAAAATTTTTTAAAACCAAACCTTCCCTCCCTCCCCTTTCCCCTTTTTATATTAAAAAAAATAAAAATGAGTTTATTTTTTTCCCCTTTTCAGGTTTTTTTTTTCCCCCCCCCCCTTCTCTTGGATGGGTTCAACCTCAAAAATTTATATTTCCCCCCCCCCCCCCAAAAAAAAACCTCCAAAAAAAAAAAACTCTTTTAATAAAAATAAAAAATTATATTTTTTTTTTTTTTTTTTTATTTATATTTAATTTTAAAAAAAAAAAAATTTTTTTTTTTTTTTTTTTATTTAATTTATTTAAAATATAAAAAAAATTTTTTGGGAGCTTTTTTCCTCTAAAATTTTTTTTTTTTTTTATAATTTGTGTACGGGAGCAAGAACCGCTGCCTTGGCCTGGCACACCAGACCCGCTGACACCCAATCCACGCCATATTCAGTCGATTTTTCGACCCACAAGAGAAATTTTGGAGAAGACAAGCCCTACTAGGTAGCATCTCCCGTTGAATGACGTTTATCTCTCATCACAAGATGCTTTCGCGGGCAAGAAACGTTTTCGATAATCGAGCACTTTTAAGGATAAAAATTGCCAGTCGGCGGCTCGAACTTGGCGATTTCCTTTGGGTTCCCCGCTGCCGGCTCATCGAACGTTAGTTGAAACTCAGCGACATCACCTTCAGAGCAAAACTGACAGTTCCCATATCCGGCCGTAACTTAGAAACCATTTAGAGGCTTGACTTGGCCTACGGTAGGTACTGTAGTCAAACCCAATGCATTTATAGTCTGTGGCCATACTCAAGATCACACAACCCTGATAGCCCTCGATAGACTTGGGATCGGTCAAGCGTTACGGTTTAAATGAAATATACTGATTGCTGAGCGCAGCAGGCAAGAATTAAGACTAGAATCCAGGGCCTACTTCGGGGATACTGTAGAACAGCCAAGTTGAAAAACGAACGCATTCACCTTTTTTATCGGGCCAGATGCCCTGGTACTAGGACAACCAAGGGCTCCGTGTGAAAAATGATCTACTTTTTGGCGAACGTGGTCTCTTGGGTTGCTCGGCTACCTCGAGATGTTCACTACTTCGGTGGGAACTAGAAAGCGAACCTGCACGTGCGAAACGCTCCTAACCACGCACCAATAACACGTATTTCTTGGGTTTAATTTTTTTTTTTCTAATTACTTCAAACAAAACTAATATACGTAACAAATCGTTTCAGTTCAGATCAAACGAATGAAATCGACCGTATTCCGGAGTGGCTCGGAGTTTTCATCGTGCGGTCCATGGTGTAGAATGGGATATATAACGTGTATAAGTTTTTGTCTTTGTGAACAAATAACTTATTATCAGGTTGGAACGAAAGTTCTGTCGCCGAGATTTTTGCATACCGTATTCCAAAGCGAAATATGCGGTTTTTGTTGTTTTCGGCTTGGGCCGTTTTTGAAGCCAATTCTGGGACTTCAAGGAGGGTCGAGATTTTCTGGATAATAATTTATTTCTCACACTTAGGTTTACAAGTAAACACTTATTAGTTGGAAGTTTGTTCAAGAAAAAAACGGGGGGGGGGAGAAGAAGGGATAGGATAGATAGAGGAGGGTTGAAATTAAGGGGTTAAATGGACATGATGAATTAAAGAATGGATGAAATAGGTACTAATCGGGAAACCTGCTTTTTAAATAGCTTAGTTGAAGAACTATCGAAGGCAGATTGGGGCAAAGAATTCCAAAGAGCACATACACGCAATGAAAAGAACGCCTTTTGTACAGAGGATTTTTGACCGAGAATAGGCTTGAGCTTAACGAGCAGACCACGAGTTCGGGATGGAACACATTCGAAAAAGTTTTGAGGGGAAATATTGGAAACACGTTTGTGTAAATTGTATAGGAAACAAAGGTCCATGATGGTTCTCCTTAAGTTCAGCGGTTCAGCGGAGAAATTGGTGAGAGCCGAACTGTAGGAGCCATACGGGACCCGGCAACGATAGCACACTCGACGGAAGAAGTCTTTCTGAATTGATTCTATAGTTATTTGATTTTCTTAAAGTTAGGTGACGTGTCTTACTGTTAATAATGTGTCCTAATAATGTTATATGTCTAAGATTAGTCCTAAGAATTTTTCCATTTTTTTAAAAAATATTTTTTTGAGCTCTCATACATTTGATAAGTGCAAGCGAAAACTTATTTATGTTGATTTGTTTTTTAAGTCTTTGTGAGAATTCAGATCTGCGGAAAAAATTTGAACTCGTCCTAGACACACATCGCTTTCCGGTTCTACGACCTTCCCACGATCAAAATCCACAAAAAACCCCCGAAACTCGTCAATGGCCCCCATACCCGTCGGTACCCATGGCGGCGTACCCATGGTGCCGATTAAAGGTTGGTTGGGTCTTGAACCCCCTGTGGTTTGCGCAATCTTGCTTTGCATCCAACACCCGAAAATGTCTATGCTCATGCTCCTTTCCTTCATCCTAGCATCTAGCGCTCAGAGCACAATTTATTTCATCAAAAACACGGAATTGATCTATGACGCTACCGATCCCAAATTTGTTGATTGCTACCAAGGATGTGTAGCATTGGCTCTGAATACAGACTACAAATGCACCGGCTTCAACTACAGTAGCTACTGTAGGCAAAAAGATACTCTCACAAACGATTACTTACAATTAGTTACTGCTGGATACGGCAACTGCACGTTCTGCTATGGGGACGAGACGCCGGAGTTTGAACTCACGCTCAAGGAGCCGGCTGCATGCTGCGCTACACAACTTGCTACGTATCAACCACTAATTGGTAAATCATTCTTAAATTACCGTAATAAACTCAATTTTCTAATATTATTTAGCAACGACTTGCAATGATGGGTGGACGTCGTTTAATGGAAGTTGCTACCAGGTTGATAAAAATATAAAGTTTGATCCGATTTTTTGAGTTTTCGGCTTTGTTGTATTACCTCGAATACCTACCTATTTCTAGCTTTTAGGAATTCTCCAATCCATCGGGTTTGACTTGGGAAAAAGCGGAAGCGGAATGTGAAAAACTGGGAGGCAACCTGGCCGCAATACATAGCCTTGCAGAAAACGAATTCTTAACTCGTAGGTTTACTGATGAATCTGGGGTTTGTAGGCAACGGGTACGGCATGAATATTGGCAGAAAAGCCCGAATTTTTCTAGAGATGATCTATTCGAACAACTGCTCTAAAAATCCTATCACGACGTGGAAGGTAGGCACAGCGTGGCTGGGCGGCAAGGGAAATCTGACTTCCGGTGGTAATACCAGAGAATACCAGAGAACCGAGTCCTAGGGATGATGACGCTGACCAGATGGGCAGACAACAGCCGCTTGGATTTCCAGAATTTTTGCAATTCCAATTTTTCGAATGACCTACGCAAATCGCTCGTGGTTCGTTATCAAAAAATTTGTCCCTCTCTCTCCATCTATCTCTCTCCCTCGCTCTCGCACTCTCTTTCCCTGTATTTCTCCCTTTCCTCTCTCTACTCTCTCTCTCTCTCTCTCTCTCTCTCTCTCTCTTTTAGCTTCAATCCTTTTTAGCTGAGGCCATACCGTTGCGACGAGGAGGAATACGGTCAATGGGCTCTCGCGGCTGTGGACATCGTGATGACTGAATATATCTGCGGTATCAAGGGCAAATAATGCTCTTTTTCACGTGGATGCTAAGCTGTAAAACAAAGGTTTATTAAAATTCAATAAATAAATATGACAAAGAAAAATGCTTCGGTCAGATCCTTGTTGAGAAAACGGAGAATCAGCTTACTGCAATGCCAGCTTCGATTTGATGCAACCCTGGCCGGAGGTCATCTGAAAAGGGTTTTTTGCCGAGATAGACTTGTATAAGGTATCTAACGTATTACTCGTCATACTACTGAAATACTGCATATCTCAAATTGGCCGGCTCTTTTTGCTTTCTCCGACGTCTAGCTGTGTATCACTATCCCTTTAAACCTACCACGCTCTGCTCGCAGACGGCGGCGAACATGGTCTTGCTGCACTCCCAGTCGTTCCACGTGGCCGGGTCCCAGGGGTTGGCTGCGTGATTGATGAACGATTCGCGGATGTACATCTGAATCAAGATAGTTATATGCGCTTCCTTATCTCTCTCTCTCTCTCTTTATCTCCCTTTCTCTCTCGCTCTCTCTCTCCGTAAAAACTTACATAAGCACAAGCTTCCCGCTTGGTCCCCCAGTAGTTGTCCGGTTGCTTCGAGGCCCAATTCCGGTAGTAGTGCTTCATGTCCCGGTCGACGTACCTGATCATCGAATTCATGTGACCGGTTGATCACCTACCACTGGCTAGGATCGGGTCGAACCTTCGCGTCAGAACCGTGAAGCCCGATCCACATATTCTAGGATTTCTTACATCAGGAAGAATATTTTTCAGCTTACCCAAGAATACCCGTCCCACAGCTTGTTCTCGCGTTTGACCTCATCGAAGGCGTCGGCGATCCATTGTTCTTTTGTCATTTCTGAGATTAAAATATTAGGGTTTTGGTAGACAGGGTTACTATAAATTCCTTCATTTTCCTCAGGGCATCGGATGGTGGCCAAGTCGATGTCGGCTCCGATGGCTCGACAGATGGTGCGGGCTTGTTCGTGGTCACCTCCAACGATTACGATCTGAAAGACGGAATTTCCCCTTGATTTTTGGCTTCTTTCCTTTAAGGATCTGCTATCTTTCCCCTACGTATGCGCTAGTCTTACAAAAAAATATACTTCAAAATTTAACATTTCCGCTAAAAACCTCTGCTAGCTTGCCCTTCACTTCTAACCTGAGGTAGCGACTAGATTAAATTTAGACTAGGCTTCTACTATTCACAAAAACCTCTGCTAGCTTGCCTTGTTTTACGCTGAATCTGACTGAATGGTGCTGAAACTGTAGATTATACTTCCCTAAAAAAAAGACACTTGCCTTCTACTTGTTTCTACAAATAATCGCTACTAGCTTGCCGCAAATCACCTCTAAATTCGCTAAAAATTTTCGACCACACTTTCCTAAGAATCTTGCCCATCCTCGACTTACCCGATAACACGATCCACCAATATTCCTAAAGCCCGCACGACATGGCGGCTCGATCTTCTCATCAATCGGGAAGAAGTTGTTATGGAAATACGGGTTGCCCTCAGCTCCCAGGGCGCAGAATAGAAAAGTTAGCAGCAATCGCATCGCAAAGTTGGGAATGGGAATGGCTAGACGAGTGGAAGGGGGTCTGTGGTGGTGTTGATGGTGCAGCCTTTTATGCCCTGGGGGCGCAATCAAGATCAACCTTGATCGATTGCTGCTTTCTGATTCTGTCGCGTCATATTTGGAGGTGAGGTGAAGGAGGGGGGAGGTCAGACAAACAATTCCAGGTTCTTTGATTATGAAATAGGCTGGTCGGATCAAAGTTCCGTATGCAAATTAAAGAGGCCGGTGATCAGGCCTGGTTTAGGCTTGGGCTTGGGCTTGAGCTTAAGCTTAAGCTTAGGCGTAGGTTAAGCTTCGGCTTTGGCTTTGGCTCAGGATTTGGCTTCGGCTAAGGCTTCTGCTTGAGTTTTAGCTTCAGCGAAGGCTGGGGCTTCGGCTCAAACGCTTACAAACATAACCGAAACATAACAAAAAAAACTAAAAAATACAAAAACTCCAAAACTTGCGTTACAAATTCAAAATTCAGAGTTCTCATGCACTCGTACTCTCATAGTCTCTCTCTCTCTCTCTCTCTCTCTCTCTCTCTCTCTCTCTCTCTCTCTCTCTCTCTCTCTCTCTCTCTTTCTCTCTCACTCTCTCTATCTTTCTCTTTCTCTCTCGCTGTCTCTCCCTCGCCTCTCCTTCATTTTTATTTCGCTTTTTCCCGCCTCCCTTTTTTGAGGAGTATAACTTTGTAGTAATTTTGTCTATAGTTTGCATTCAAAAAGTACCAATCCCCCTTATTTGCCCTCACCCTCATTATACCCCAAGGATCGGCGACTTTGTGCCCTGCCCCAAAGTATTTGTCCCTCCAGCGGTGTCCATATCTGGCCCCTCTTCTGGTTGACCTCACAATGCCAAACCAGTCAGTCGATCCTCCCCAGCAAGTCGAGAGCCCGGGCCGTTCATTGTAATATGCCGCCCTTGGTAGAGGGGATATGCGCGGCCGACCCTTATGAACGAACGAAAGCTGGCCGAGGTGGCAGATATCGATCTATGACCTATGAAGGTCTCATCATCTCTACGCGACCGCAAAATCCTGGATGATCCGCCGGCAACCATCTGGACCTCTGGCCTGGGGAGAGGACAATGACCGCACCCCAGGCTAGAGACGTCATTTTTGAAAATTCGGGTTTTTGGCAGTTACAGTACTTGCTTGTTTTTACTATATTTGCTTACTGTATACATTTTTCAAAAACACCAGATTTTGTTTATAATATCTTATCACGACTGTAATTTCTGTAGAAATTTTGTAGGGATTCATTTACTATTGCGTCTGGCCATCATTTCATAATTTGTTCTCCCTCTCTGTCTCTCTCTCTCCTTCTCTCTCTCTCTCTTTCTCTCTCGCTGTCTCTTCCTCGTCTCTCCTTCATTTTTAGGACAATCCATCCTATCCTTGCTGCTTTTTTAGGGTTTGTCTTGCCATCCAAAAACAGGGCCCCATGTTTTCTCTGCATTTTTAAACCTTCCCGCTACTTCACCCGTTCCCCCTTACCTCATTTCCCATTCAACTCGCCCTTCCAGTCAGCGGGGCTGGCCTGGGGCCAATTTTTCGGGGGTGAGGGTGGGCCTGCGGCTTTGTTTTCTTTTTTCATACGCGGTCACCCGGTAGCAAACAAGGGACGGGGGGTAACACTTCATTCTTGCCCTCACCCCCACGGGATTAACTCTTTTGCGCTTGTTCGGCCTCTACTCGATTGTGTATCCCGCTTGCTCCCCCCTACTCGGGTTATTTGGTTTTCGAGTGCCAATTGCGTCGAGTGGTGTGAGGTTTGGCCCGCGGCCAAGTCATTATATTTTGGGGCCAGAATTGGACTGGATCTTATTTTTTCAGCGTATTTTTTGTCGCTCAAGATTTCTGTTTCTTAATCTAAACTTTTCAGTCATAAAGCAGATTTTTTGCGTACCTTTTCAACCAGTTTGAAACTAGCGGAACGACTATAGTAGTCGTATGAAATGCATGAAACTCTAACGGCTTCTCTTTTGCCCATCTTTCCCAACCACTACCCCGAAAAAAGCGACTGCATAGAAATGTGAAAACTGGCTGGCCGAACAACTGTTCGCCGCTCTCCTCCGCCTCCTCTTTGAAACCTAAAAAAAGCTGCTGTACCGGGTGTGCGTGACGAAACCAGTATTGCATGGTAATGCAATTTGTAGCTATTTTTGGAATTATTTGCGTGTTATTGAGTTTTGTTTAATTAATTTACGGTCAACATAGCCACTTTTTATTGCCAAAAAAACAAGAGGGAAAAAACGCGCTCTATTACCCTTTGGCCACAAATTTGCATCGCGAATACGTCTCTTCAACCGTAAGTGACAGCGGGGTATACCCCAGGCGAAGAGTCCCCACCCATATGCAACTGGTGATGTCCTTGTTCATTATTGCCGATTTTTCGCCTGACACCGGGCTCCGAAAGCATGCGCATTTCCTGGTGAGCGGATAGTAAGCAATGTACTTTCCTCCCCTCTCGAGGCAGCTTTCTTCGCTACAGTCAGTCGGCAAGTCCTCGACGGGGCTTACTGTAAAGTGTTTTTACTCAACTTGGAGTTTCGATTCGGGACCAAGTGCATCTTGTACAGAATTTTTCGCTGATTCCGAATATGTTTTCCAAATTTGCTACGGACCGTTATTCTGAAAGTTATACGGCAATTCTAACCCTAGTTTTCACCAAAATGAAGGTTTCGTTATAGTTTTCGATTTTCTTCATTATTTCAACGTCAAAATTGACTAGACGTTGGCTCGACAAGCATCCTACAGCTCAAAACAAGCATTTTAGATAAAAAAAATAAGATTTTTATGCAAAAAGCAAAAGAAATGATGCAGGCCGGGGTTCGAACCGCCGCCCTGCTCTTGGCAAGCGAGTACTTTGCCAATGCACCATGGTGCCAACTGGGAAGGGTGCTGTCAGAGGGTACTTCAGGGCCCCTGGGAACCATAGCCCCAAACAAGGAATAGTGGGCCAGCGTCTGAATTTTTGGCATTTTTCGGCCTAATTGTTACCAAAATTGATTTTTTAAATAAAAGTCCGTAGCAAATTTGGAAAACATATTCGGAATCAGCGAAAAATTCTGCACAAGTTGCGCTTGGTCCCGAATCGAAATTCCAAGTTGAGTAAAAACACTTTACAGTTAGCCGGTAGTTCGGAGGTGTTACGGGCTCAATCTCGTTGCACTAAGCTAGCGATGATGAATATAAAATAAAATAATACCTTGGTATGAGCTGGAACCGGCAATAAAACGATTAGAAGGGGTAGCAAGAGCATCCTTTTGGATCAAAACACCAAAAAATTTTCGAAAGCGCGCAAGGCTGTTTGTGTTGCCGTGCTCTATGGTCTTTGGGGAAAGTTGACTAGTGAGCGGATTTTGTGGCATTTTTGGCCATTCATTTGCATCTGGTATACATATATTGTATATTGCGAAGTGACTCTCTCTTAAGCAAAAGTTTGTTCAGTTTCAGTTTAGTTTTTCAGTTTTTTTTCGGAACACATCCACCGCAGAACCACTAATCGCCAAAATTTCGGAGCAACTTTCCCAAAGAAACCCGATCAAGGCTTTTCACAAGCGACTGGAAGGTCCGGCATTCTCATGGGGGTAATAGCTGGTTTGATTGGAAAAGCAGTGCGAGGTGCTATTGGTGAAAGAGGCAAAGCAGCGGGACCCAGTAGGAAGGATTTTTGGTTCTCGAAAACAGCCGCATCTCTGTTGTTTCGGATAGTATGCTATGTGAGTGCCCAGAATGGCTGAGCAGCTGGCTTCCTGACAGTCATCGGGTATCAGGAGTACCGGATAGACGTGAATCGTGGTCTTGTCGGCGTCGTTCCGTGCATTCTAGGTTTTTTTCCGGATTAGCGACCTGACTATACCGAATTATAACCGGAGGGAAGAACAACCACCAAAAGCGGCAGACCAGACTTACTGCTTATTATCACTTTTTTCGACTAACTGCAATGTAGTCTCTAATTAGCCTGCGGGAAATTTTGGTATACTTTGGTCTGAGGGGGGAGATAAAGTTGGTGGGTGGGGGCCGCAGTAGCTGGAACATTTTATCTTTCAAAATGCTGGTTCGTGGCGTTATGGACAGGGTGCCGTGCTTTCAGTCGCCAGGAAATCTCCGCTTTCGCAATTTATAGTGCGCGAAATTTGGGAAGGCAGCAGAGAGGTTTTGGTCTTTACCAGTTTTTATTTTAAAAAAGGGAGTTTTTGTGGGTTTCAGGAACCCGAGAATAAATTAAAGTTTTGGAGCACTAAGATACGGTCGAGTTTCCGGGCCCGGTTCCGGTTGAATACCATTAACGCGTGAAGCTGTCCGCATGATTGACCGAAAATAGGGCCGGGATTGGTAATTCGAGGGCCAGGGGTAGAGGTTGGGGGTGACAAATAGCCGAATGGGAATAGTCGGAGATTGGGGCGGGTTGGGGGGACAGATGGAGGAAGATGGAGCTGTGGCTCACCGCAGATTTCAGAGTAGATAAGGCATTTAACCCAAAATCCCAGAGGTCAGACCGGGGCTGGCCAACCAATTTTGAGTCTGAAACTACTCTCGGAAATTTTTTGATGTGGTAATAATCTCAGCTAAAAATGTATATCTGCTCTCTCTCTCTCTCTCTCTCTCTCTCTCTCTCTCTCTCTCTGTCCTTGGTTTCGCGCTCTCTCTTCCTCTATATTTCGCTTTCACTTCCTCGCGCACTCTCTCTCTCTCTCTCTCTCTCGCCCTCACTCTCCTTAATAAACCTCCTAGACAATTCTCAGGGGGTAGCCAAACCAGTAATTCAACCTACAGATACCCACCAATTTTCTCGGCGCCCCGAATCCGCGCCAACAGTGAGAACGCCTAAAAAATTATTTCTAAGCGTGGGCGGCTACGTAACGCTACTCCCCCTGATTTGGCGAAAATTAAGGGTCCAAATTTATCCGCACCCAATTCCGGCACGCCCGAAAAAGTGGCATTTTGCGTTACCCGTGGCCCGGGACGGGGCAATCATTTGGGCCCATTTCCGTCATATTTTCCACCCATCAACCTGATGCCCTCCGGTGAGGGCCATCTCGCTTGCATTATTCATCGGTTGTGCCATGCCATTCCGAGGGGGTATGCTGCTGCTGGCTGGGTGCTGAGTGGAAATTGGGAAATACCGGAGCTCCTCCTCCTCCTCCGGCTCGTGCTAGGTCAATTTTGGAAAGGAGGCCCATTGCGTTGGATCGTTCGGGACAACAACAAAATTTACTTAATTACGCTCTGTGGCAATTGATAATGGCGTTTCGGTTTTTCCTCTCATTGAAGGGATGGTGCTAGCAAGCCGTAAAATCTACCTTGACTCAAATGTCACGAATTTCATATATTTTTCTCATTAAAGACCGACTCTTACGAACACAGCATCTAAAATTAGAGTTGTGGTTAGTTTCGTTTCCCGTCTTCTCCTTCTTTTTCTCTGTCACTCTCTCTCTCTCTCTCTCTCTCTCTCTCTCTCTCTCTCTCTTCCTCTACCCTGATTCTAAACATCCAAGACACATTTTTCTCATCCTCCTCCTCCTACCACTACTACCAATTACCACAGCTCTTTTCTCCGTCTTACCGAACCACTGGCAACCATTATTTTTTTCGCATTTATTGCCTAGGTGGCGTGTGGGTGGGTAAGCGTGGAGATTGGTATGTCGTCTGGTTCACGGCCTAGGTAACCTAGTTTTGCATCTATTCCCGCACGCGATATTTAGCTCCCAGCCATTCCTCATGACGCTTTGAAAGCCCGCAAAATCTATATTAGCGTAGAAAAGATCAATTATGTTGTCATGTCGAAACAAAACATTCCTAATAAACAATTTTGATGGTTGGAACCTCATGTTTTCTGGTCTCGAACTACCTCCAATTTGCTGACTAAGCATTCGCGGGGGCTTGCGGACTGGTGCGACACTTTCCTGGTCGGGAAACATTTCCCCGCTTTTTCGGTTGCTTTTCTAATGCTTTTGAAGGGATACACGGTGATTCAAAGTGTTTATCAAAATTGAATCTATGGCAAATGCCTAATTTCATTTAGCATCACAGGGAAAAGTCGCAGATCGAGCGGTTATGCCAGGAAATTCATAGATATCTGTTTCCCTAGTGTGTTTTCTCTCTATCTATCATTCTTACTCTCTCTCTATATCTATCTTGTTCTATCTCTCTTCCGGCTGTTCTTCCTCTCATTCTTTCTAAATATCCCTCCATTTTTTCGCGGAGTTCGCAAAATAGTGCAAACAAATACTATTTGATCATGAAAACCTTCCGATTGAAGAAGTAACTCATTTAGTCGCATTTATGCTGTACGATTGGCCATCTCCTAGGCGAATCGGTTACGGTAGGAAATCGTCCTCACTTTTCCCAGACCCGCTGCCTTTGATCCCCCTTGAACAAAGCGCAATTCCCCGATTTCCGATCCCTCGAAGCCTCCAATTAGCGGCAACCCGAAAGTGTTGTTGTTGTCGAGTTTCGGGGGGGCTGTTAGCGGGGTGCAGTGTGTGTTCGTGCCCCCGGTCCAACACAAAAAACCCGAAAAGAACCCGAAGCGCGCCCCGATTATCGATTTTCTGCGGCAAGGCTTGCGGTCTAGAGGCGAGAGGGAGAGAGACCCACTACACTGCGCGCCATTCCCCCTTTTTTATTTGTCTCTGCGTTTTTTGGGGGGTGTTGAGTGAGGCTCGCGGCCTGGAATCACTGCCGTCACGATAACGTGGCCGGGGAAAGCCAAGGCCACAGTTCGCCGGGCATTTTCGAAATTTTTGTTTGCATTTATTTGGAAAGCTGATTTTGCTTCGTTTTGATGAGAATTTTTTAATTCGGGTTTAGAATTTGGTTTAAATAACCAATTTCATTATGTAAGGCGTTAAAAGAGTGTTTTTCCGTATAACTTCGGCTGATTCGTCTGATTTTTGATAAATTTATGCTGGGCGCTTTTTCTCTTGCTTTCTCTCGTTCTCTGTCGGTCCTTCTTGACGTTCTCTCTCTCTCACTCTCGCTCTCGCGCGCTTTTTTATCTCTCGCTCCCCCACTATGTCTCGCTCTCTCTAGATTTCGTTCTCTCTACTCGTTATATATCTCTCTCACTCCCTCTCTCGTTCGCTCCCTCTCTCTCTCCCACGCTCTCTGTTCCCTTGCAACCTATGGAACACCGGTCTTCTCTAGTAATTAGAAAAATGTAGATTCAATTCAAATCAATTTTTCTTGGCAATTTTTGTACTATTCAAACACTCACATCTCACTCCTCAAAGGTCATAACACCACCCAATAATTCCTCGTGGCCCTAAAACGCGCCCATCCTCCCGTATGACCGCATGAATCCACCTCCTCCTGCTCCGACCCCCCTGCAGCAGCCGTAATCCCCTCAAAGTGTCGTTTTTACGGGTTTTCTTGCGGTGGACGAGGCAGAGTATGGCCCCTGGCCCCGGCTCATCATTTCTCGGCTTTTCGGGGGCATCTGCCGGCCCAGGAGCTCGGACTCCTTGTGCCCCCTCGGAAATGCTCATTTTTCTTGGCATCGCCCTCGGGCTCAGGCACCCAATTAAAGGGATAAGGTCCAATTTCCTGTCTCTCTGGATGGAGAAATGGGGATGAAGCTTTTAAAGGGATTCGGAAGGACGCTTGGCGGCTTACGGAAGTAATACTATAACGGTGAAATAAATATTTAATCAACAAAAAACCCCAGAGATTAGCTTTTAAGGGGATTTTGAAGGATTTTCAGTTATTCTGTTAATTTTGAAAATAGTGCCAGCCAGCGAAAAACAAAATTTCACCACCTTGCTTTCTGAAGGGCTTAATACCTTAGATGACCTCATACGGAAGTCGAAGATTTTTAATTTTGTGTTAAGTTAGACCTATTAAGAAGCGCTGCCAATAATCTGATCCACAGCAAAAAAAAACTGAGCAAAAACACTCCAAAATCCAAGAAGCACCCATGTTTATTTTCCCCGGTGTCCACGCCTCGAGAAAAACGTCTGCCCACCCCTTCCCCCCTACCCGTATCAAGGATTTTGGCAGAAAGAATTCCATTTTCTTCCCGAGCTCCCCGGGCAATCCATCAAAAACACTCTCTCGGTCACAGGCATCGTTCCTGTATCAGTCAAAAATCTTTAAAAAAAGATTTTTTTTGTTCTTTTTCTATTGTTTTCCAGTATTTACAGCAATTAAGTAATTTTTACGTAAATAGCATTTTTGCATGGAGTTTATTTTTGCGTATTCTAGCGTACTCTAGCGTACACTAGCGCACTCTAGCGTACTCTGTCGGATTTCAGCGTGCTTTTGTGTCTATTAGCGTACACTATCGTAGCCTTGCGTTTTCCAACATAGTTTTACGTATCTTAACGAGATCTAGTGTGTTACAGCGGATTTATGCGTATATTATCGTATGTTAGAGTGCTCGAGCGTACTCCAGGGTAGTTTTGCGTATATTAGCGTACTCCCACGTAGCCTAAAGTATTTCAGAGTCGTGTTGCGTCTAGATAAATAGCATACTGGAAGTTTGAAGTCCACCACTTTCGAAAACCGACTATCTCCCCCCACTTGCCGGTATAATTATCGCGTGTTCCCCCGCATTACATTCCACCCCTAACTAGGCGATCGGGTGGAGGCTAAATGAGGCCTAAGCGGGGTAAGGAAGCCAAGGGGAAGGAGGCTAAATATTCGAGTGGCCATGTGGTCAAGTAGTATAACTGGCGGAGGGGGAGAAGAAGTAGGACCAGTTGTGCCAGCCGACGCCCTAAATGATGCCCTAAACGCCCTTTGTCTTGCTGACTTTAACAAAGGTTTAGTAGCTCAACGGCAACGTCTGGATGCGGATATTTGAATTTTAAGCATAGGTTTTAAAAGATTAAATTTTTTCGGAAACAAGGAATTAATTAAAATAGAATCCGTTCAAAGTAGCTACCGAGGTAGAGAAAAACGGTTTTTGCCTTATTTTCACTCTCTATTTCTCACGCCCCCTCTCTCGCTCTCTCCATCTCTCGTTCTATCGCTCTCTTGCACTCTCGCACTCTCTCTCTTGCTCCCGATTTAACTCGCGCGCTATCCTCCTGTTTCCCTCGCACTCCCCCTCTTGCTCTCTTTCTCTCTCTCGCTCTCTTGCTCTCTCTACCTGAGAGATTTCCTGCCGACATTTATTCCTCTCAACGACGGGACAATACTTCATTTTGTGCTCCCCTACCGTACAAGCCTCAATTTTCGGTATCTTCACTCAAAAATCGGCATCAGTATTCATAAAATTACGGTATCTTAGACATAATCTCCCTCCCATAGTTGCCATCCCGCTTTCTTCCCCCCGGCTTTATCCCCGGATATCACCCCAAATTTCCGGCCCCTGGCCCACGCGCTGGGTCCCGCCACACGCAAATTATTGGACAAATATGCGGTCAAGCAGCCGCCGTGGGGGTTGATGGGGGAGGGGGGGCGGTGGCCTTCAAGTGGATAGAGGAGCCACTCGGAATGTGCCACTGCCCCCCCCCCTTGCCGACGATAGAAGATAGACCTTCACATTCTGCCAACCGGCACAGCTCTATCCCCCGGCCCTGTGCTTTTCCATTCCACCCTCAAATCCCGCTGCTCCTTCAACGTTGTTTATAGAGCCTCTCTCTCGCCTCTTGGCTTGGGTGGATTTAGCTGCCGATCTATCGAGCTCGATTGGCAACATTAAAGGGGCGGTGACAGCTAGCCCTAATTTCTGTTAAAAACCTGATCGATTTTGACAAGTTTTTGGCGATTTTTAGATAACTAAGTATTTTAACAATCAGATTTTCCTAAGACTGTTAGTAATTAAACAAAAAAAAACATTAAATTAGTTTCGTAAACCATTTCGAAAGCCCTAGATAGAGAACTGAAATTTATATTATTCCGCGCCGAAAACTCGCGCTTTAAATCGGTATTTGAAGTAACAAAAATTTTTTTTAATGTGTTGCTATACTTGCCTGACAAAAATTTGCGTTCTTTGAGCAAGTTTCCTAATCTAGGAAATTGTTTCCTGGCTTTTTTATTGAGATAAGAGTCTTTTTGATTTTATCGGCCCATGAAAGACGTCATTTCGGTCCCAGCTGCTCTCCCTAAAAATTAATTTTGGACTGATTTACGTTTCTTCGAATACCCCCGAATTCTAAAAAATGATTGCGTCGGTGTGAGAAAAAACTATAAAACAAATTCTCGTGCTTCATTTTTGTAAATTTGTTAAGCGCTGTATTCTCGAAACTTTTCGACGTATTACTGGATTTTGTTTTCACCCGACCGCCAAATCCGGCCTTGTCACAATGTGTTTGTGCAACTGCATTGTGCTGTGGAATTTTTCTGGCCGTCGGGACCATTCTATTCGACATAATCCATCCAAAATCGGTGGTTTTTTCGGGGTATTCTAGGCAATTTTCCAGCACAATGGAGCATAGCTTTTGGTCAGAAAGTTCCATTTCCAAACGGATACGCTAAAAAATTAGTTTTGGAATCGCACTTTTGCCACAATTGAGGAAACTTGAGATTTCGATGATGTCCTACGCTCTTAGCGCGACTCAAATTTAAATACGTACGTGCCAAACCGTTAAATTCCATCCCAAATTACCCATCGCCCCGGCAACTCCACCCAATCCATCATGGTCTCGCAAACGTTCGCCCCGGGGTGAGCGATTGTTGCCGGAGTGGGGAGGCTGAGTCTCCCCCTTCCGCTCTTGATCCTCCACCTGGCTTGACCTGGAAATTAGGCAACACGCTTTGCTCTAGCAAGATAAAGACACGGTCGCTTCATTGGATCTCTGGCATTTCCGTTTGAAAAGTTTGGCCCAAAAGCTATATTTTTGGCCTGTGCTTAGGCTTTAGCCTCGACTTGGGCTTGGGCTTACCTATGTTAGTAAGGAGTGCTTTTTTAGAGTAATCCTGGAAACGGTTGGAGAGATAGCTCATTCGATAGAGAATACTGCAGATACAGCTGGAAAAGGGGGTGTACCTAAGGTTTTGCGACGGAGTGTATCTCTCCAACCGTTTCCAGGATGACTCGAAAAAAGCACTCCTTATACGGTTAAGGAATGGGCTTAGGGAAGGCTTAGGCGTCTGCCTAGGCGTTTCCATCTCTCTTCTATCACTTCCCGTGGC
Source organism: Mesorhabditis spiculigera (assembly GCA_958295435.1). Lineage (NCBI taxonomy): Eukaryota > Metazoa > Nematoda > Chromadorea > Rhabditida > Rhabditidae > Mesorhabditis > Mesorhabditis spiculigera. Next base: position 99,589 of record CATQJA010002610.1, on the reverse strand, counting down.
TTCGGGGTTCTGAGCACGACGTCCAAAACTTGCCTGATATTTGCGTGTGCCCCCTTTTGTTCTACCCCCATTTACCACCCCAAAAAAGCCGCCGTCTATCCACGACGTTGTCGCCCCCCCATGTTGAAATGGGCGGAAAATGTAATCAAATGGGCGTTCAGAATTGGCGGGGCGACGCCCAGCAGGCGCCATTCGACCGGCCATGGCCTCCGATGCCACACTTTCCCATCGCAATTTTCCGGGGGCTCGCCCTGGCAGGCTGGCAGCAGGCCTTATGCAAAAAAGGCCGCATTTCGAACTGGTTTCGCGGCTCCGGCGGGAAGTCTAGGCCACTGCCCTCCCATCTGGAGGCTTTTGTTTGCATTTTATGTGCGTGTTGGCTTTGTGGGTGTGGCTAATTTGTGGTGGGTTTTCGGAGTGGGATTCCGATTGTTTCGCGTTGAGGGGGGAGGCTTAGGTTTCGTTTTTGGCTTGGGCTTAGGCTTAGGTTTAGGCTTTGTCTTCACCTTAAATTTGCTCGTACGCTTTTATAACTGTTATAGCTAATAAGCTGAATTGCCCTTCATTTCCGTGCTACACCTCTTTACAAACTTCCAGAAACGAATCCTCCCCTAGTCCTCTATTTGTTGCCCTATCAATTGCAGCTACCCGATTTTTTGCGGCTTTTCTTCCATCACCCGCAAGTCTCTCTCGCTCGCTCTCTATCTCTCTCTTTCTCTCGCTCTCACTCTCCCACCCGAACCCATCAACAAACAAACGAGCGAAAAGTCCGGGTAAAACATTGTCGGTAGCGGGGGGGGGGGGGGGTAAAACGGGAGCCGAGCGCCGATGCAGACTCCGCCCGATCTCTATTTACGCCGCTGAATGGACACCGCCAAAAAAGTGCGCCGGTCCGGCCATCGATCTTGAAACACGGTGGTTCGGATTTGACACGAATACCCTCATTTGTTTGTATATCTTCTCGAGTTGCGAGTGTTAAAGGGCCATACAAGTCGGGCATCGTCTAACGTGTCACATTTTATTCGTTGATTCCAAAAATCACTTGAAAGCGATCGCACCCGGAACCTTCAATTTACGGAGCAATATAAGTGGTTGAGGTTTTTAAAAATTTTAGGAAAGCCGAAAAGCGCAAAATCAGCATCTTGCTAAGCAGAATAAGCAGATTTTTTGGGGCCTTTAGATGCTTGCTTGATGTGCGTTTTTAACGTTAAATGCCAAAGACTACAAACTACAGACCAAACTTCATCATTTTGAAGCCATGATTTCCCGAACTCACTGCAAGCCCCATTTTACACGTGCCCTGATATCCTATTATTTGCTGCCTGTGGGTCCACTTCCCGGCCGTTTATCGCGTGTCTTCGCGAAAAATTGTTGACATTTCCGCTAGCACCCGAGCATTATTCACGCTCCTCCTCGAGTGACTCACCCCAGGGGGCAGCAATTTCTCAATTTGGAAAAATTGATCCAGTCACTCGAGCTAATTTTTGCGATTTGGTTCAAGGTCATTTTTTTTTGCGGGATGTCTGGATTTCAAAATTTGCCCCCGAAGTTTCAAGGGTCGTTTGTGTTGTCACAGCCGGCGTTTTATGTAGTTGCCCGTAGTCGTCGATACATAGATTTTAAAGCTAGTCGGAATACCTGAAATTTCTTGGCTTTTCTTGGATTGCTGGGCTGGTACCCAGATCAAATTTACACCCGTGAAATTTATACACGCGTGTAAATTTTACACGCGTGTGGGGATTCACACGCGTGTAAAAATATTTACACGCGTGTAATTTGGCAAATTTCCTTAACAAATTTATTAAGGAATCAAAAACACGCGTGTAAAAAAGTTTACACGAGTGTAAAATATTTACACCGTTAAAGTTTACACGCGTGTAAAAAACGGGTTTTTGCCGAAATGACGAAAAGCAAAATTTACACGCGAGCGGCCTAATTTACACTCCACTTTGAAGAGCTCGAGAAAATTGTAGAGCCACTTTTTGTAAACATGAAAACGAGAGGGGTAGCGACAGGCCCCAACTATTAGTGAAAAATTGTGGCTTGCTAGGTACCCTAGAAATTTTCTATGATCGTCTTTGGAGGTCGTTTTGACCGATTTACACTACTCTCCCAGGTGTAAACTTATGGGGTAAAATTTACACGCGAGCCCTATTTTGAGCCAATGATTTTTGCACTCCCAAATTTGATTTTTAATCAATCGACTAAACCTTAACTAAATATACTTCTCAAATCAACGGGATTTTTCTCGAACAGTCCGGATGCGAAAAATCAATCCCCTTGTATTTTCGCATAAGAGAATCGGATCGGAATAATTTTTACATCCTTCGCAAGCCTACGAAACGGCAAATTTTTCAGTGGCAACATCTTATTTTATGTATTCTTTCCTTCATATAGATGTTTTTACAAAAAATGGGGCTTGAATCCAAAATACACGAGTGTAAATATTTTTACACGCGTGTAAACGCATTTTCCGGCACCAAACCCTCTAAAGTGCAAATCACAAGTGTAATCCCAAAACACGCGTGTAAACTATTTACCGCGTGTAAATCCGAGGTAATATTTTACACGCGTGTAAATTTTGGGCTGTTTACACGCGTGTAAATGTCATCTGGGTACCAGCCTTGCTTTTTAATCATGTTTGAAAGCTTTTATATGCCGTAAATTTTGTTCTTCTATCGGATTATACTAGTGAAATCTTAATTACGATTTTTGTTGCAGTACCTGGATGTCCGACAGCGTGTTGGAGGTGCTCGAAATCGAGCTGGCCGACGGGCCCTCGCCCGTCTACCGAGGCGGCGAGGTGATCAAGGGAAAAATTCATATACGACTGCGGAAACAGATTACGGTATGTTTTAAATTTTTAAAACTTTGTACCTTTTGAACCCTCGCGAAAATGATCAAAAAGCCGTAAAAGCGGCATGATTTCTTGTACAACATCGATTTTTCAGGTGTTCGCCGTCCGGCTCCAGATCAAAGGCCGCGCCGCTTTCTTGAATGATTCCAAGAAGAAGGCCGATATCGAGAAGGTACTTTTTCGAGGCTGTAGATGCCCTGCTCTCGCTCTCTCTCTCTCTCTCTCTCTCCCTCTCTCCCTCTCTCTCCATCTTTCTCCCGCCTATAAACTCCTCGGTGGACTATCGAAAAATCTGTACGACGACAATTCGGAGCCCCCCACCCCAGAAATCCATTTGGCAAACAGCCAACAAACCGTTCGGACCGGGGGTGCAAAATTGAATACAGCGCCCTTTACAAAGGCTACCCCCACCAAATGCATAGCGTCCTGAATCACGGCCCGTACCCAAAGGGGCATGTTTTAGCGCAACACCGGGAAAGAGCAGGTGATGGAGTCCCGGGTTTGTGAGTCAGAGAAGAGAATTTTTCTGGCTCTTCGGGAGTAGTGAAATATAAGTGGATTGGGAAATATTCTGCGCATTCAGGGGATTAGTCTGGTTGCGAAATATCTGGGCCCTGGAATTGGTTAAGGCAAGGGAATTTCGCAAAACGAGTGATATCTTGAGCGTCACAGAGAGAGATAGAGACAACGAGAAAAAAGGAGAGAGAGAGAGAGAGAGAGAGAGAGAGAAAGCGAGAGAGGTAGAGCAAAAAATATGAACTCAACCAATATCATAACCCTTTTAAGGTATACTTCGACAACGACATGGCCCTCCTCGAGCGACCACCCGGAAAAGCTGACCCTCACCATTTTACCTGGATCGCCAACTACGACTACCACCTTCCGTTTGAGATGCCGTTGCCTAAAGGGTGCCCCACCAGCTTTGAGGGCCCTCACGGCTTCATCCGCTACTTCATCAAGGCGTCGTTGGTGGAGGAGGATGGAGCGCAAATGGTAGTTTAGCCGACGAGTAGCCTCATTTTTTCCTCGATCAATTAAACCGAGAGGATTAGACATACTTTTTTTAGCGCGAATACTTTGTGAAAAACGCCTTCACGATCGTCTCGCCTTCGGATGGCCATATCGTTCGCGGACAAGCCGCTCATGTTGCTGATCAGGCGACGTACGGAGGATGCTGCTGTAGGGGAAAGGTTGGTGGCTCTATTTAAAAACAAAAAAAATAAAGCCAATCAAAAACTAAGTTTATCTATTTTTTAGATCTCCGCCTCCCTCGATCTGAGCCGAACCGGATACCTCCCTGGCGAAGTTGTCTACGGACATTTGAAGCTGAACACAAAGAAGCCAAAGGAATTTTTGGGACAAGTTTGCCTTCAGTTTTTGACGCTAAACCATATAATCCTAGATGGAAGTTCGACTCGTCGATCGGGTGCTCCGAGTGGGAGGTGACGATCCGCATGCATCTCCTTATAGAACGTTGGATTATAGGTATCTTGTAGTGATAATCTTTAAAAATAGGTGTTCTTTAGAAAACTGGAAGAGCAAGTGGTACCAAAAGGCGCCAAAGGCTTTGAAGGAGATTTATATTTGATCACGATACCTCCGGTGCCGCCAACGACGAAAGGTACAGGTTTAGAATTAAGAGAATCAAGTTTACTTTGATTTTTAGGGGATTTCGATAACATTACCGAAGATATGAACAAATCCCCGACAAAAGGACTCTTCGAAAGCCCCTCCACCGCAACCTTGAGATTCCGAAAAATCCCCTTCTTGAGAGTTGAATATGCTATTCAGGTAAGCCTTTTCTTCCGTAGTTTTTAATCAACCGTTTAGGTGACTCTTGGCCACTCCATCCTTCTGGAGATTCCCATCGAGATCGGCGAGTTGAAGACGGCTGACGAGGCGACGATCCTGAGACCATTTATTGCTGGGCCGCAGCCAATCGGGGAGATTGATGAAGAGAATAAGGTAACGTATAATACTTTGTTCTATCTTGCAAATTTTGAACAGTATCATAAAATATCTATTAACTACATTTATTTCAACTGGCTTTGCTTTCTTAATAATCCCTGATAATTCCATCTTTTGTATTTTTATAAACTACAAGCCCATTCTTTGGTTTGGAGTTTTGGGGTTTTGCAGCCATTTTTTATCTACCCCCTACGAAAAAACAGCTTTTAGTCTGCTGCCTCGCTTCTGCAGACTTCAATTCTGGCCGTAATTCGACAATTTCAGATTCCCTTCAACGGCCCGTTCACCTACACCCCGGTCTACCCCTACACCGAAAAGTTCAGCAACGGTCATACCCAAGCGCCACAGCCCACGGTAAGTAATGTATAGCTTTTGGATGGATTTTGGAAATATATACCTTAAACTGGCACGCTAAACTACTAGTTAAGGCCCTCACAAAGCCTTTTTCAGACCCCAACCGTCCGAATCCAGGAGCCAATCCCGGAGGAGACACACCGGGAAACGCTGCGGGAGATGGAGGCCGAACCTGGAGCAACGACCACTGTAATCCAGGAGGTAGGAAAAGCAATCAATTCCGAAAATACCCCTTTTTCAGACCTCCCACCCCAATGAGAACACGGTCGTCCAAACGACGGTCGTGCGGACGGAATTGCCTGATGGCTCGAATAGAACGGCTACGGTAGGTGGAGCAAAACTTAGGAGGGCTGCGAGTTTTTGCAAGGCCTTGAACTAAATTGTTTTTTTTTCTTCAGCAAACCACCACTACCACCACGTTGGCCCATGAACCCCAAGTATTGCATGAGGTATCGGCGAGTCCGGAACCAGCGGAAGCAGTCAAGAGAGCGTCTATCGTACGCCAATCCTCGCCAACCCCAATCCCATCAATTATCGAGACGCCACCAGATTTGCCGCACCGTGAATCTCCTGAACCTCCCGTTGACGTCGAGAGAACTGTAGGTTTTGATAAGAGATAGCGAGAGATAGCGAGAGAGAGAGAGAGAGAGAGCGTGAGAGAGAGAGGGGAGAGAGATGGAGCGAGAGAGCTAGATAGATATGGAAAGAAACCACGAGTTTCGCTAAATATTAATGGTTCAGGTAGAAACCACCGAAGATGATGAGGGAGCCACCACCACGACCACCACTGAAACGTTCACAGAAGATGGAGTGACTACGGTAGTTTTTCCAGAACCTTCCTGTTTACAGGTACCCTTAGGTCCGGACCACGACCGTAACCCGGAATCCCGATGGCAGCGAAACTACGCATGTAAGAGAAGAGACGACGCAAGAACGGGAGATTACTTCTAGTGAGCGCGAGGTGGGTGTTAGAGTGAATATTGGAGTTAGGCTGAGGCTCCACTATGCTCAGGCTTCGGCCCTTGCTAACCTTAGGTAATAGGGCTTTCCGCATTTTTAATATAGATTTAGCTCTTAAAAACTTCTGTTTAGATCCCCACCCCTGAAGAATTTGCTCACAACATTGAAGCGCAAGAGGGAGATGAGAGCTATACGCAGACCGAGACTTTTGAGGAGGACGGCGTTACGGTGGTAAGTTTTCACGAATCTTATTGGTTTTATTCTGATAAATGCCAGTTTCTAAAGCAAAACGTTGACTTTTTAGCTACGCACAACTACGGTAATCAAGCACGCCGACGGATCGGAAACTCGCAAAATTCACGAAGAATCCCATACCCCCATCGGTGGTGACGGCGGAGATGAGGATGAATAAAATTCGATTCTAGGCTTAGTTTCTTAAAAAGAATTTATCCATATCCTCTTGATGGCAACTCTAATTTTTTATTTCTTGCAAATCCAAATATTTCCCAGCCCAAAGTCTTGCACTGCCAAAATATTGTTTATATCTTATTTTTTTAGCTTTTTTCTCTATTCCTCTCGCTCTCTCCTCTCTCTCTCTCTCTCTCTCTCTCTCTCTCGCTTTTTCTCGCTGTTCTCTCCAAATCTCTAGCTTTCTCCCACGCCTCCAATTACCATTGCAACTTGTGATATTCTATTCATGAAATTGTATTAGATCAATTTTACATCAATTTTACGTCAATTTTACGAAATTTTTGATCCCCCTTTGCTGCTGTCTTTTCTATCCCGATTTGTTGAAGCTTTATCATTTTAATACAAGAGAAAGCGAAGACAAACCCCGGAATCCGAATTTTCGATTTCTGAATCCGCCCCAATTTTCTTGCTTTGGCGTATTTATGAAAAAAATGGCATAAATGATTTTACGACTTATGACACGTATAAACCCAAGAATCACGCAAAAAAAGAATACCACAAAATATTCAGAACGGTACGAAATACGTACTTTCCACTAATTTTAACTAATTGCAGACCTATTGGCACTTTTTTGAAGCTGCATCAGTTTTTTGAATAGAAAAAAACCAAAAGCTCTTCCCCCAATTTTTGCTTTTTATTATTTATGAGACGTAAATGAGTATTTATCCGTCGTTAACACATTGCAATGCATCATAATCAAATATAATTAGCAGATTTTTTGCATACAAATCGCGTGAATGCGGATGTTGAGTCCCAAGGGTTCCATCGGGATTCGAAATCGGTTGCATATTGCGTGTCGTTCCCCATCTGAATTTAAACATGGTGTAGAGCTTGTGAAGGGCGAGAGAGCGGGAGAGAGAAAGAAAGAGAAAGAGAGAAAGAGAGAGAGCGTGAGAGAGAGAGAGTGACAGAAAGAGACTTGTTCCCCTTGCCCTGTTGTCATACCGTATAAGTTTCGCTGCACGTTCCGTTTGTTAGATCAAAATTGAAGGAGCTGTCATCGGTCCATGTCAGCGTGGTCGAATTACTGCACGAAGCGCCAAGAATAACCTGCCAGTCATCGCAAATCATGCCATTCTGATTCGTAGCAATTAGTTCTGAAGTGAAGAAAACTCGTAAAAACGCTCAGATGCCTTAAAAAGGTTACCGCTTCAGCGCGCTCTCACTCTCTCACGCATTCTCTCTTTCCATCATTCGCCGCTTTCTCTCTCTCTCTCTCTCTCTCTCTCTCTCTCTCTCTCTCTCTCTCTCTCTCTCTCTCTCCCGTTCTTAATCCCTTTTACCTATTTAACGGAATTGCTATGATAATATTTAACGCCGCAATTTCATAATGCGGAAGGTCATAATATTGCATTTTTGCACCTTACGCAGAGGTCTTTGCGCTAGACTTGTTTATGAAAATTTCGACACTCTAATGACGACATCAAGAAATTTGCACCTTTTGAAAGTAACCTAGCAGATCGATATTATCGAATTATACCTCGAATGAAGGTGTCCTCATCCTCGTCATGAATCGAGACGAGATGAGCGCCCATGGTTTGGCAGAGCGATTCGGCCTGCTCCTGCGTATATCTGACCACCGGGTCCGCTGGGATCTGGTTCTCAATTTTAAAAGCATTATAATACAAATTCTATGGTTAAAACTATAGTTTTATTTAGCGAACACATTTTTCTACCTGTGCATAGTAGCATGCATCTGTATCGTTGTTGTGCACCCAACCGCGCGGGCAGTCTGAAACATTTTTCTAGCCTATTTTCGAGGCAGGCGATGCTGGACTGGTTGCGGTGGGATATGTTACTTATCGTTTTGCAGCCGATTCATAGCTGTTAAAAAGATATCTTGCCTTTTCATAGCGTTTTGAATAGCTTTTGATAGCTAGAAGGCAGTTAAAAAATTACAAAGTTTTAGAATGTCTATGTTATATATGGGTCGGGGCCTGCGGGCGCCGCCAAATGCCCCTCTCGAGGAGCCTTTTGGGGGCGTCTTGGGTGGGGCCGGCGGGCGCCGTGGGTGGGGCATTTTTCCGGTATGCTGCGATGCAAATTGCGAAAAAACGCTTTTCAGATGACTTTTTGCAATTTACATCGCTGCATACCGGAAAAATGCCCCACCCACGGCGCCCGCCGACCCCACCCAAGACGCCCCCAAAAGGCTCCTCGAGAGGGGCATTTGGCGGCGCCCCCAGGCCCCGACCCATATATAGTCTATGTTCTTGTAAATTTGAAAACCTTGTGAAAGGATACAAAGAATTGTTGGGATCTCGTTATCGCCCGTACCCGACCCAAAGAAAAATTGTTCTCCCCCTTAACCACCCCCTCCCCCCGTAAACAACCGAGTACCGCAAAATCATGGTAATGGTGTTCGGACATACACTGGCTGACGACCGGCTGGCGAAGGGCGATGTGTGAATCCCATGCTTCCTTGCTTGCCTGGCCGATGCTCTTTGAATTGAGCATGACGTAGTTGTAGAGACACGCCCAGTTGTCCCCACAATTGGCTACCACCTCCGAGGAATTGTCTGGGCAAACGGATACTCCGTAATCATGAAGGAGTGAGCGTAGTTGGTATTGCAGATGGGCTAAACCAGTACAGGGTGTCCCAAAAAATACCCCCCTCTAGCGGTCCGCAGTGATGACCGACTTTTACGATTTAGGTATCTAACGAAAGCTCTCGACGAGCTGAGGCGATCTGTTCTTCCCTATTTTTGAAATTTTGGAATTGTCATTGCATTTACTAGCATTTTTGCGAAATCTGCTGAATTTTCGAGGCTTTTTCCCATGCAAGCTTTTTTTAATAAAAACCCTTATTTTGCAATTTTTTACATCTTTCCTGTCAGCCCAACGTCAGTGTTTTTTAAGAGGCATTTGAGCAAACAGAGCTTGGATGAGGTTGAAGCCGATTAAATTGAGTCTTTGTACAGAATTGCGTAATTTAGGCCCAAAACGATGAAAATCGGGTCATAAATTTCGGAATTTCACAAATCGGTAAGAACATATCTCCTCAATTTGTCGAAAGCTCTCGATAGATACCTAAATCGTAAAAATCGGACATCATTGCGGACCGCTGGAGCGGGGTCTTTTTTTTTGGGGGCACTCGGTATTCTCTAAAAGTGTCAAGCCTGCAACATAAAAATAATTATTCCTAGAAGGCGTAAAATTTAAATGTGAGTACCCACAATTAGTGTCCAGCTCCATGTCTCGGCACTGGTTTAGAATTAGAAGCAGTGCTGTCCCGGAGGTCGGGTAGAAGCGGTTATTGCCACTGAAAGGTGAGGTGTGAATTGATTGTAATTCTCGAGTGGCATACTACGTGAACCTGTCGGCCGCTCTATAGATTGGATGCATCATCATCATTGCCTCGGGGAAGACCTGGGAATCCTCATTTATGTAATTTAATTTCCAGGAACGAGAACGAGAGAGATAGAGAGCCAGAGCTGGAGATGTGAGCACACAAACCTGGAATTTATGATTAACTCCGCCGTCCGGCATAAATAAATTTTCCGATGGGATCACCGAGCTGTACGCCATATCGGGGTCTAGGCCGACGCCGGGCTCCCCGCTGCCGGGAATCCTATCTGAACTTTTGATATTCATGAAGGCCACTGGATCGTAGCAGACAATTTCGGATCAGATGCTGCCAGTACTGCCTGGAATTGACGTCTTCGGTCTGGAGGTCTTCATGAATTTGGCTGCCCATCGTGTTGTTAGGGAACGGGCGCATCAGACCGGCCATCTGAGAGAGTGAAGGTTCGGGGGAGTGGGTTAAAAATCGGAGAGAGAGAGAGAGAGAGAGAGAGAGAGAGAGAGAGAGAGGGAAACGGCTTCTTTTAGAGAGCGAAAGAACAACGAACTTTTGACAAATTTGTCTGCTGGAACCCGTCCTCGCGTGCGTTGTCCACGTCCGGTTTCTGAAATCCGCGATTCTGCGATTCCGGGAAACTACTCTTACGGCGACGTACTGTGGTGGAACCGAAAGGGCGATATCTAACAACCCGAGGCTCTCCTGGAGATCTCGTAGACGATCGAATTTCATGTTGAATGACTCGCTAAAGCCGATTGCTCCAAACATTTCCACAAACTACCGTATCCGGATGCCAATCTGGGCCTGCTCGAGAACGACGTAGATCTCGGCCTGACCTTGGCTTGTCTTGTTGACGTAGATGAGCACGCCTAAGATGTGGATTTGAGGCGCTTATTACGCTAAAATACGGAATTGTGCGCGATAGATTTCGCATTCGCTCTAAAACAAACCCTTGAATCGCAGGATGGCCATCGTGTCAAAGTAGCGCATGACATTGCCAACGATGACGCTGGTGCGGTAGCGGAAACGGCGGGTGTCTTTTCGGCAAAGGACGTGGACGCTGCAAGCCAAGCCTATTAAGCGCATTTAACCACCAACCGTTCACTGTCGGTGGCCTCAATAGCAATGCCTGTGATTACGGTGGCTTTCGATGGTTGCACAAGATCTGCGTGACCTAACCTTCGCCCAAGTTGCGCTAAAAACACGGAATTTTATAAGATGGTTGAACTCACTGAAGTCGACCCTCCGATTCGGGAACCTTTCGAGCCGGGCCTGGATCCTCACCTCCGGCGTCGTCGAGGCCTTCGGGATGTAGAGCAGGGTAAACACGCCCGGTTCGTTGAATACAAACTTGTCGTTGTCGATGGTGTTGAAGACCCCGGCACCGATTGCCTCGCCTACAGCGGGTGTTTGTTATTTTGACGATGTGTTGCGGGTACCGTATGACGCCTCCCTATAACCTCGGCATTCACTGGACGGACGTCGTTCGAAGAACTTGTGGCATCGAAAATCAGCAAGCTTGCAGCACAGGAAATTCGGCATGTAGTCGTCGTTCAAAGCGGAAAGGCCCGGGAACGAATTGTGGCGAACTTCCGATGTCCCCTGAAGGTTCAAGGAATCGTTCAGGGAACTGTAGAAGGTTCTACCGTACATTTATCGTAGGTTGATAGTTCACTTGCAGCAGATGCCCATCAACATCATAGCAGCACATTTGCCCCGATTCGCCAGCGATTTGACTAAAGATTGAATTTTTGCTGAAGTTACCTTGAATTTCATCGTCCTATCACAGGGCTTTAAAACTCAAATAACAAACCCAGCTATCTTTGAGTTTTCGTTGCTTCCCGACCCGGCGTACGACCCGTAACTTTGCGTAGATATGTAGCAGTTGCCGGCACCGATCGGCTGGGTGCAGGTGCTGTCACCGAACATCTGCAAGTATTGGGTGTGGATATTTGCGATGCGACTGCAACAAGTTAAGGCTAGGACGACTCTTTCTCAACTGAACCTTTGAGCATCGAGGATGGGGCATAAATCGTCCCAGATCGGCCATCGCCTGTCTCTCTACGCAAGGGCATGGTTCGTACTTTTTCTCAGTGTCGACGGTGAAGTTGGCCTGGGCCGCTTCCTCCTCATACCTAAAGCTTATGATTCAGCGCAATGACTGTGAAGCGGAACCACTCATTGGATCTTAAAAATAGGTGTCATCTCTCTCCCCCCCCCCCCCCCCCCCCCCCCCCCCCCCCCCCCCCCCCCCCCCCCCCCCCCCTCCCCCCCGCCCCCCCCCCCCCCCCCCCCCCCCTCTCTCTCCCTTTCTTTGCATACGGTCTCGGGGTTTTTAACACTGACCAATTATCACACATTTCCGCGGCCTTTTGCTTCACAAACTCGGCTCTTCCCTTCTCGTGCTCGGCTCCGGAGAGGAGCAGGAACTGCTGGTCCTCCCTCCATAGCCAGTGGAGGGGAATTGGGTGTGAGACGAGGCTGGAATGAACGGCGCATTAATAGGCGGTAGAAAATCAAGCTCGGAAGAATAGATCTGACGTTTACCCGGCCGGAAGTTGTTTTGGGGGCTGCTGATCGTCGTTCATTATCGGGGCAAGTTTTAGGTAGCCAATGCGGTAGGCAAACAGCTCGTTTTTTCTTTCCAAATCGGTCATATACCACTGCTCGATCTGAAGAAAATGCAATAAGAAAAGTAGCAGAGCAAGAGAGAGAGCGAGAGTTAGAGAGAGAAAGCTCACCTGGTTGAGATTGATGCGCTCTTCTTGTAGCCTCCATCTGTAGTCATTCTCATTCCGATTTGTATACGAGCCAAGCCGCGCAATAATTCGATGCTCAGGCTGGCGTTTTTTGCCCTGATTTCGGGAAAGTAAACTCATAGAAACTCGGTGACCACCTCATCATCCCGAAATTCCTTATACCCAATCACATACAAGCAGAGTTGTACTGAATACAGCGCCTCGTCACTGGAAGGGCACTAGTATTAAATTAGGGGTATACCTGATTCGGCCAAGCCCCGTGTCGAATCGAAAGTTGAAATCGGGATTTGTGAAATTACGTGGATACCTAGGGATTTATTTAGGGTTTGTTGAAAGCTGTCCGTAATCTACCATGAGATGGGCATCGCGTCGCTTGGAAGAGGGTTTTTGAACCAATCGTAAATATTGCCGATTTGAAGGCGTTGAGGGTCGAGGGTAGGAGGGACTGAAAGGGCCCGAAGTGAGATCGAAATTTGTTAAGGTCGAAATCTATACTGCCGAAATTGTATATTTTGGATATTCCGATTGTCGAAATTTGATAATTTCGAAACTACAACGTCGAAATTCATGCTGTCGAAACTTGATCTCGTCCAAATCCCATGTCGGAATTTTACAATTTCGCAATTTACAACGTCGAAACCCATGATTGTCGACATTTTGCATAAGCGGATTTTACCGAAAATGACCTTCATACTATGCAAAAAATTACAAGCTAATTTCGCGTTTATGAAGCTCGATATCACGATAACAATCGTCTATAAATATTTACCAAAATAAATATGCCCAACAAAATTTCCCTCGTAATCCGGATTCCCGCGTCTGGGATAGAAGTATACAGTACGCATGCCCCAGTCGGACACGTTAGCAAATGAACACCTAGCTATCGACGGGTTCAGTACCATACAAGTCGCATTCTAAAATCTAGGTTTTTGGTGTTTCCTCCCGACTGCACCTCTCCTTGGTCCGTTACCAGAATGTAGTCCTGGGCGCGATCAAGGCACATGGCATTTACATCAACCGTTGTCTCGCCAAATATGCTTACGATATTCGGGTGGATTAGCATCGGGACTGAATGGAAACAGATTGTCGCCTCTAAATCGCAAAAATTTACAAGTTCCCCCAGTTTTGTTGGAGCAACCGCCGGCGCGTACGACGTCATCAACGCGGAACATGTACCTGGAAGCTGGTAATTAGAAACCAAAAAAATAGAGACCGAGAGAGGTGAGAGAGAGCGAGAGACCGGGTGCGAGAGAATCAGAGAGTGAGAGTGAGAGAGATGGTGTGAGAGACTGAGGGAGATGAGGGAGCTAGAGATAGAGAGCGACAGATAGAGAGAGAGCGTTAGAAAGAGTGACAGCGGACCTTCCTCGAGCAAGATGTGGCACTCCAGACCGTGCCGCCAACGACTTCGGGTTGCTCTTGTAGGCTGGCGTGGGATCTACGGGCACAGTTCCCGTATGGTTACCGCCGTTGAAGAGCGCCTGCAAAGATCCTACTATACATAAAATAGTGTTAGTGTGTGTGTGTGGCACTTTGCATACACTTCCGTATCGTTGTTCCAGTAGTATCCCCATAGGGGAAGAAGTTAGGGGTGAACATGGTATGTCATTAGGTGCGTAATGGTCCAGGGATGACTGCCCACATATCAGATTTATAAAAATCAGCCATTTTCCAAATTAAATTAAAGTTTTTGTAAAACCCTCTTCGCTAGGAAAAATTCGCATTGACCGGAAGTGGGGAGCCGTCTATATAAAGGGTCACAAGCGAATATTTTCATTTTTGTCATCTGAATTTAGCGCAATTATGCAAAGGGTAGAACAGCATGCGGTCCAAGACGGGGCCAGGGTTGAAAAGTCGCGAAGCGGCTTTTCAACCCTGGTTGTGCTTATTCTAACAGTGGGGGCTGGGTTGGGCACAAATTAGCCTAACCTTACACCTTCCAGGCCTCGAATTCCGGCGGAAGTCCATCACATCGAATCCCAGCTTATTGTAGTTGAGTATGACATATGAGAGGCGGGCATGCTAAAACTTTCTCGTGGGTACGGTAGCTCTAGGAGGTCGAGGCAATCGTAAAATATTTCTAGATTGCAGGTCTTAGTCGGAGACTTTTGGGATCGCAAATCCGCGAGCGAGGAGATTGAACCCTAAGCCAACAACTTACCATATCGGTGAGCCAGATCATCTGATAGGTAGACAATTGGCCGGTGTCGAAATCGGATCGGGCCGCGATTGCGGAAGCCGTGTTGAACCACGTGACCACCAAGGCCGCGTCGGCGCGGAACATTTGCGCTCCCGCGACTCCCTCTGAAGCCGAGGATTTTCTGACTGAGGATGCAGCCTAAGCCCAAGCCTGAGCCCAAGCCTAAACTCAGTAAACAGCTTTCAACTGACCCTGCAACCATCCCATCAGCTCGTCCAGCTGGTCATCTGTTCGCTTGTTGCACCTTACATAGTGATTCGGGGTTTCCGGGCAAGCCTAGACGGTGGGGGAGTAGATACCGTCGATTTGGGTTGGAAATACCGTTAAAAGCGATTTTTGGAAGAATTCGGAGCTGCCGTTGAAAACTGCATTCGCGTCGGATTCGTTACGGAAGAGTGATTGACGGAGAAGGAGACGGTAGAAGACCCCTCCCTTCAGTCCCGGAAGGTGGTTGGGCATCTGTCGGATTGGATGAATAGCATCAGCATAAAATCTTTCGGAGCAACCGGCTTAAATATAGTCAAACTTGCGCCGCAAAAGCCATATCGCAAAAGCACCGCCACAAAAGTTTCGCGAACCACTTTTAGACCGGCAGGCCCAAATCACCAAGTATTGAGTACCAACCTGCTGCTTGCAGATGTAGGGCCCAATCATGGCCGCGTCGGGGTATTTTGGCCAATCGGTATCCCATTGACCCACGTCGATCCCGAGCCCGTGATCTAAGACGAGGCCGAAGCTGACATATCCATTCACCGAGATCTGAAACCAGAACATCCCCTTCAGACAGTTTCTATTTATTTCTAGGCACATTGAAAATTTGATACCGTCGTGTAATTGTACAGTCCACCATAAAACGGGAAAGGCAGGGGCAAGTCAATTCTCTGCCCTTTGTTCAGCAGCTCATCTCTCACGCGCATGTCGCCAGCGTCCGACCCGAACGGGACAAGGTTGTCTGGAAATCAATTTTGATGAGATGTCAGTTTTCGCTAAAATTTACGCCTTTATCCGTTAGACCAAACAGACCTCCATAATACTGCGTGAATGCTGTGCCATTTATCACACTTAGTAACAACCCGAGCGCATAGCGCACCCGCCTTGCCATGACTTGGCGAGACTGGAAACGCATTAGTGTTGGTTTTTAGTCCAAAGTCTGTGGACTTTTTCGGGTGGCAAAAGTCCGCGGACTTTTTGAGTTGCAAAAGTCCGCGGACTTTACAGCTCAAAAAAGTCCACGGACTTGGACGAAAAACCAACACTAAAACGCATAGATTCGCTCGATTTTAATGCCTGCTGCAATGTACGCCAGCCAAAAGTTAGGCCGCGACAGCCAGAGAAAGAGGGAGAGAGAGGGAGAGAGAGAGAGAGAGAGAGAGAGAGAGAGAGAGAGAGAGAGTCAGAGATACCGGGAAACCGAGACAGAGCTTCCTGTGCATATTGAAATTTTCGAGGCGGATTGCGGCACAATATGCCAGCGTTTCAGGAAATTGTCGAACCGCGTGCAAAAAGCTATTAAGGAGCAGGCAACCAGGAAGAAAATAATCAGAAAATTATAATACATGGAATTGGCTTTTTCCTAGATAGCGAAAACACTCAAATGCACACGTACGACCCTCGGGGCATGAGGTTAGGCCGGATCGAAATGGCCGACGTTGCGACCGACAGCTGACCCGATGAACAGGGGGGATTTCGGGCACAATTGGGATCGATTTGAAGCTCGGCGACGAAAGCACATGAAGTACCCTAGTGGAAGGAACTCGTAGGGTCTCGTCCAGAGCTGGGCAAGTAAAGTACAAGCAAGGAAAACTACTTAAAAGGAAAAATGCTCACACACAACAGCTAATATGGATTTAAAGTTCACAAAGGTACTGTCAGTAGCTGAAATTTGCATGCAACGCTTTTGACTTTTTTGCTCGCTACGATCAGAGTTTCTTACTCTTTGACACATGAAAATGGTGCACGGCCGGTTAGATCTTTTGAATTATTCAAATTAGAATTAAGACTCTGTGACCGTCGTTCGGCAATTTTTCCCTTTATCATCCTTCTCTTTCTTGTGGTCATCGTTTATTGGACGTTATGGATTGCGCAACGTATGCTTTTTACGCTTCAAACGCTCCGCCACTAAAAACGGCAAACCCCGTCAATTACGAACAGAATTCTCTTAGAATTTCCCCTGGTCAAATCGACCGACCCGAACATCACCGACCCAGAAATGGCCAAAAAGATGAAGCCTTCGAAGCCAAAGCCTTTGAAACCTTATCCAAACGTCTGTTAATCTGAGCTTCAGAACGCGACCGAAGGAACGCAGGCCGTTGTCAACGCCTACAACCTGTACGACCACCTTCGTGAGTGTCACCTCTACGTTCAACGCTCTCGTATATTCCAGGAAACATGTGGGGCGTCCTGGACCCGCCCTTCTTCTCGTCCGATGCGGCGCTGGAAGCTCGGCCTCGGGTTCATCATCGGCCGCGAGGCCGGGCATATCATCGATCCGAATAGTGGGGGGATTTTCTATGAGACTAGGAAACACTAAGACACCTTGCAGCTCGTGTTACGTCAAGACTTTGTCTAGATATCCACAGAGAGGACGGAAAGGAGGACGAGGAGCAGTTCGCCGAACGAGTCGAATGCATCCAGCATCAATACGGCAATCATACGCTGCCGATGGCTACTTTGGAGCATGAGTTTAGCGTTGGTTTTCGGGAAAATATCATATTGGGTGATTCTAGCAACCGGGCACGACGACGCATGGTCTAGCCGTGGCGGACCATGTCGGGTTGAGGTCTAGTTTTAGGGCAGGAGCTTCAGGTCGATGTCAGAAAGAGAGGGCGAGAGAGAGAGAGAATTTTTTGAAACCTGAAAATGGTTTGTCTGAAATTAGACATACAGACAAACCCATTTTCAGGCCTACCGCAAGGAGCGCCAGCGCAAATACGGCAAACACGAAAAAAGATTACCCGGCCTAGAAAACTATGCCCCTGATCAGCTTTACTTCATCGCTGCCGCCATGGTATTTCACCTCCTTCCAACTAACCCTGCGTTGTCCTTAGTTCTGGTGCGGCGAAGTCAGCGATCAACGTCTCGCAACCGCCCTCGAAAAGGTGCACCCGCCCGGCGTTTTTCGGTCAATGAGGTTGAAACCATTTTTCGGGTAATCAATCGATTTTTTTCAGATGATGAAAAACTCGATCGAATTTGCCCGCGCCTACAAGTATCCGGTGAGACAATTTCAAACAACAAATCAAACGTTTTTAGGTGAATTCGCCGATGAACCTCGCGAAGAAGTGTCGTGTGTGGCGACAAGAAAAGACTTTGCCAGCAGAAAATGTCGCTGGTCCACGCGCGAAGGTGGCATTCCAGACCAGCCAAAGCCCAGTGATTCGCCGATGTATGAATTCGATTTCCACATACTACTTTTGTTAGGCCTGCGAACCCAAATAGAGAGTACCATGCCACGGTTCTATCTCCCTTCAAAGAGCTACAACAAGTCGAGAAGGAACAAAAGGAAAACGAAAAGGATCGGAAAAGGTGCGAAAGATCTGTTGGGTTTTCAAACTTTTCTAGGCGCACGCATGGGTTTAGCGCGGCCAAGTTTTCGGATCGCCACGGCTTGCAAAAGTTGTACCAGGCGCGCAAGAGGGTATTAAGACGCCACAAGGTGAAGAGGCACTAGCCGGAGAATCGACCTCAACGACTACTCGGCCCCGAATGACGACTGCTCTCTCGATCCGGAATTCGGCCCTCCAGTCTTTGTATCCCGGCCTGTCGTCCGGAAAATAATAAAGCTTTTTCCGATTGTTATTGATGATACGCATGTAAAAACGGCGCAGAATATGCAGGGTGTCCTGACAAATGACACGCCCTTCTCACTGTAAATGTATAAATCATTTATTAATTCCGAAAAGATACAAGTATAGGGTGGAGCGCCAGAGGAGACAGCAGCACGCTAGGCAATGCACTATTGGGTTTTGTACACAAAAATATTCAGACGAATTGCGACACAAAAAATATTAGGAATGATGGCTGGCAGCTTGCCAAAATATGGACGGTTTCCGCTGTAGTAAGGGGAAAAGCCGGAATTGAGCAATGGGTAAGAGGGTGGAGAATCGAGGTTTTTGGGTCTAAAGGGGCGCTGAAGTCGAATCTACAAACCTTGGCAATTTTATAGATCACAAACTATAGAAGTTCTTAAATACAGCCTTCAACGTTCCTTTACCTTTAAAATATTTTCCAGGGGACTAGAGAGGCCAACTGAAAGGAAGATTAAGGGGGATAAGACCCGATAGAGGAAGCTCAGGTGATGCCTTTAAAGGGACGTTACTTCGCCGTCATCCTGGAGCTCAT
The DNA here is from genome assembly GCA_958295435.1 of Mesorhabditis spiculigera. Classification (NCBI taxonomy): domain Eukaryota; kingdom Metazoa; phylum Nematoda; class Chromadorea; order Rhabditida; family Rhabditidae; genus Mesorhabditis; species Mesorhabditis spiculigera. The sequence continues at coordinate 80,378 of CATQJA010002610.1, read as the reverse complement.
GCTCAAGTGCTCGTTGGTGCTGGAGACGCTGAGGCTTTTTCATTGTGTCCTGAAAGGAGGAATTTGCATATGATTTTATTTAGAAGGATTTTAGACATTTGACATCTATAGTGACAGGCCGACGATGTTAAGAGTTTCCATTGTCTCACCTCATCTAGGTCCTGCTCCTCAATAATCACCAGCTCCTCGTCCGAATAGAACAGCTCATCTCGCCTCTGCCCATCCTCGTGATACCCCGATTCGTCAGAGACTAAAAAGTCGCGTTTTTGACAAAAAAGCATCTTGTTTTTTAAGCGAGCTCCCTAAGCTTCAGGAGCTCTAAATCCGCTTCTAGGACATAATTACTCACCCGAATCCGGGTCTAGCCTCCCCCGCCTCGGGCGCTCGTCGCTTGAGCAGAGGGACGAGGCGCCTTTCGAGGATGAAGCGGAGCTGCCGGGCGACACGTCGGAACCGGAATACGATGCCGTATCCCCGATCGGTTCTTCGCGGTAGCAGAACGACTCGTTGTCGGATTGGTCCTCTTCCTGATATCATGAAAATGGGAAGTTTCGATTGGAGCTCTGAGTTTCACACAAAAAGATAGGATCAGGTTTATGCTTAGTCTTAGCTTAGGCAAATGCTTACAAGGAGTGCTTTTGGAGTTTCGGGACGGGCCTAGCTAGTTCGATAGAGAAAAAAAATTCTGAGCAACATCCCGTTTTCAAAAAGTGCTGATCGATAAAGCTGTTTTAGAAAATTTAATTTAATTAAAAATGTTCCCGGTATCCGGACCCTTGTGGTGATTTGAGGTGATTTGCGGCGGCCGATCGCCCCCGCCGCATGAGGACTTCACGCCCCTTGGATCTCGTCCTAGGCATGGCCAAGTGGCTAGTGCGATGGCCGACGAAGTTTTTTTTGACCTTTTGCCACAAGTTCGATTCTTATTTACCGTTAACTCTTTGCTTTTTTGCTAATTAAAATTTTATGCACCGATAACGGGTTCAAGAACCAAAAAGCAAAAGGTTATCCAGCGCGAAGATTCGAACCCGAGGCAAAAAAAAATGTTAAAAAGTTGGTAGGAAGTGCGCTACCAATACGCCAATGCGACCTGTGATGGAGGCATTGGCGGAGGGTTACGAATGGCGCCCTGCCCAGCCCCGAAAACGTCGTGAACCGAGGAAAGGGACCCGAAAAAAAGAAAAAAGCGCGAAATTTAAATTAAATCTAAAAAAGGTCGATCGATCAGCACTTTTTGACAACGGGATGTTGCTCAGAATTTTTTTTTCTATCGAACTAGCTAGGTCCCGTCCCGAAACTCCAAAAGCACCTAAAAGCGACTCCTTGTTAGAGTTAAGCCTAATCATAAGCTTGGACGTTGGTAAGGTATGTAAGGTAGGCAACGTATATTAAGAGCAAGGTTTGTCTTCTGCGCCGAAAACCCCGGCTTCGACGATTCCGTATTTCCTGAATTTCCGTCATCGCGATACTGGCGAACACCTGGTGCCCCTTCAAGAACACTATCAATCCTCGGTCTGGCAGTTAGCGTGATCCTGCCCTATGACCAAACATTGCCCGGAAGTACCAAATGTCTCATCCCCCACCCGAAAAAAATGAACGGAAAAGAATTCCCCCCCCGTCCCCACTAATCAATCACTTCCTTCATTTTCGACCCGAATTTTTGCGCGTCCGGCTCTTGGGTATATTGTGTGGGCGTCGTGCAAAAAGAGCGCGTTTTGGCGGATTTCTTGGAATTTTGGGATGACAAATCGAGTGCAGAGCTTGCAGGCTACAAACCTCAATCTCCTCATCAATGCTCCCAAGTCGAGGGGCCGACTTGGAGCGCGAGACGGGCGGGCGGAAGTTGAGCGAACCCGTCTGGAGCATCAGCTTCCGCCTGGGGCACCCGGTCGACGAGCTCAGGCGGGCGTTTTGTTGGGCGAGCTTCTCGCGTTTGTATTCCTGGAAAAACCGCAGTAGAAAAGAGATTTTCACTATTTTTCAAATTTGTACAGCTCTTCCGGGTCTAGAAAAACGGTGCTAAGTCGCCGCGCTTCGACAAGCATCAGTCAAAAACTATTACAATAGACCCGTGGGTCCCTTCTGTGCGCCAACGCTCCGCTACATTCCGCTACTTCTCTGTCCCTTTAGTGTGTGTTCAATGGCCTCTCGTGTAGTCGCGCTCGCAAACAACGACTCTTCACCGTATTTGTACACAATTTTGCAGCGTTTTTCTTTGTTTGAGCTATTTGGCTTCGTGCCGCTGATTTATAGATTTTTCGGGAAGTATTGAAACGGGCTTCTGCTTAGGCTTAAGTTTACGCTTGGTTTTGGGCTTAGGCTTGGATTTAGGCTTAGGTTTAGGCTTAGGCATAATCCCGGCTAGCGTTTACCAGCCACAACTAATTTCTGAATTCAAAAATCCGCATAAATCACTCTCTGCCACCACTATTCTCTTGGGTGAATGCCAAATCCTAACCCCGGAAAGATATGCACCCATTCAATTCCAAAAAAAATCCAGGCTGAGGAGTAGCGGCTCTCTAGGATTCAAGCACCCTTCAAGAATTGGCTGTTTCGTCCTTGGGGCGATGCCAAAAATGTGTTCTTTAGACCGGGACATGTCCAGAATACAAGGTATCGTCGGAAAAAAAAGCAAAAAATAGTAAATTTTGCTAAAATTCCTCGAATCTAGTGTTTTCAAAAACCCCCGATCCGCTCTTTCATCTCAATAACCTTCCACCCATCTTAATAGCCGCCTAAAAATGGAAAACTAATAAATCTCCGGCGTCTCTAGAGGGGTCGGGCAGTGTGTGCGCAAGGAAATCGGCAATAACGTGGGGAGGTGATCGATCCGAGAAATGAAGGCGCGGAGATTTTTGGTGAGCATGAGCATGAGTGTTACGAAATTTTTCACAACGGATTACCCCGAATATTCGGGGGTATTTTAGTAAACCTTTCAAGGCAATAAATTTTAAATGTTAGAACTAACCTCGAGAGCAGCCTTTAAAAACTCATTCAAGCGCATTGAGATCAGGGCGGGTTCGGCGGCTTTTTTACAGAGGACAGCGTGGCAGCGGAGTTCGGGTTTGAGCCTGAAAAGTATTAAATTGATCTGGCAATTTAAGAGCATTATTAAACCTACTTTAGACTCAACAATTTTGATTTAACAAACCTTGAAAGAACGATTAATCTAGCCAATCAAAAAAAGCAGATTTGGTAAGCAAATTTAACAAAAATCGGATGTATTGCTTGCTGGAAAATTTATATGGGGAGATTAGTTTATATTTTTTGATGGTATATCATTTCAACTTTAAATTCTAGACACACCGCTTTCCATCATGCTTATAAATCCAGCAGAACACCTTCGGGTACTCTGCCGGGGCGGAACAGTGCGTTATCCGGTGAGCCCAATATTCCGTCAACCCCTGTTGTGAGGTCTCGGCCTTCAGCCCCGAGCGGGTGATCTGAAAAATATGATGGTTATCTTGGTATTATACTGACTATTTCCCAGTACTCAATCATCCTTAGACATCAAAATTTAGGTCCTTTCACTCAACACTGAACATCAGATAATTTCGGTGTGCGTGTGCCCTGGGCTGTGAACACCAACTAGGGGGTCTGTGGCCTATCCGGGTCATCTATACAGGCAAAGATCGCGGGTGAAGATTTTGAAAGGCGAGAGACAGAGCCAAAGAGAGAGAGAGAGAGGGGGGAAAGAGAGCAAGAGAGGGAAAGAGATCGCAGACCTATCATTGCGCATCTTATGCTAATTAGGGACGATTGAATGGGTGGGGAAGTGGATCATCTTGAGTATCTTACGTGGGTCGAGATTAGGAAATAGGGGACTTGAGGATACACTTTAAGAGAGAGAGGGGAGAGAGAGAGGATGAGAAAGAGAGAGAGAGACCAGTTCGGATATACCAAAAAGAATACTCACCTCAAGCTGCATATGCAGATCGGTACGTTGCCGTTGGCAATAGGCCCTCCAGATGAGACTCAAAGGCTTCTCCACGCAGTTATCACCCTTTGCCATCACTGTCAGAACGTTTCCGAGGTAGATGACATTGTATTGCTCATCGGGCGGGTTGATGGTGTACCTTAAAAATTCGTATACTAATTAATCGGTTGATTATGTAGATTTGTAACGGCTTTAGCAATGCAATTTAATTCAATTTAAAATTCGTTTGTCCCACCTTTGCTTCTTTCTCCGAAACGGCAACGTGAAGAATTGGCTTGTCGAACTGAGGATGGGCATCTGGAATGGTGAAGATCATAAAAGCTATATACAAGACTCGAGTAAGAGAAAACGAGAGGAGAGAGCGAGAGAGAGAGAGAGACAGAGAGAGAGTCGGAAAGAGTAAGAGCGAGAGAGACACGTGACACCACATGAATTTCCATAAAGATCATAACCCAAGGATTTTTGCGTTCACCACATCGTCTGGCGATCGCTGTAATCCGATCAGTTTCACTGACCCAAATCCCAGGCGTGGTGAACGGGCAAAAAATGGGTGGGAGGGGCCGTAAACAAAATATGAGGTAGTGAAAAGGTCTGCTTCCTCGCATTTCAAATATAGACTCAGGCTTACAATTAGGCTTGTTTTAGGCTTAGTTAGCCTTTGGCTTAGGCTTGGGCTTATGCTTGGGCTTAGGCTTGGGCTTGGGCTTGGGCTTAGGCTTGGGCCAAGACTCGGGCTCAGCCTTAGACTCAGGCACAGCCTTAGACTTAGGCTTGGGCTTTGGCTTAGGCTTAACCTTAGGCTTAAGCTGAGCTATAGGCTTAGCTCATCCTTAGATATCACGACCTCTGAATCAATAATCAAGCCTCAAAATAATCATGAGCAACCGGCTGACTCATTACAAGAGGCTACGATGGTGGTGCTGGTGGGGGTGTGATAATCTCGAAAGGGCTCAAGGGATGGGATTGTGTGGATGGGTGCGCGAGGCGCGTGTGCCCCTTGCAAATAGGAGCCGGTCGGAATCCAAGGGTTGTGCGGGGGGGGGATGAAGAAGATCCGAAGGGGGTGGGATCTACTACCCAGCGACCAACGCATATATCCAAGGGCATCACGCTGGATTTCATAGTCACGCTGGTGGGACCTACTGGGCGACCTGGGACTAGTCCGAGACCCGGGCGGGTCTTATGAAATACTCGAGAGATTGGTGCTATCGGTATTTTTTTGAGTAGAAGCCAACAAGGAAAGACACTTTAGGATTGCCAGTAGTAAAAATGACTTGTCTACCTGAGAAAAGCCTATTTACACACGCGTACGCACCCATGACCCAGTGCCCCCAGACACTCAAATTTATGAGTTGTTCGGCTCAGGTTATTTTTGGTAGCGCCTACGCTGGGCACACGCACATGTTGGAAATTACTAGGTATGCAAAAAACGAGGGAAATAGAGCGAGAGAGATAGAGAGAGAGAGAGAGAAGAGAGAGAGAGATACGTCCCAGTCCCTTTAAAATAGCGTCTAAATACCAGCTGTATGTATGTTTTGCAAGAAGAGGACTGCTGGAGGGCCCCGTGGTTTACAGATGGATGTCGGCAAACAGATATACGGCCAAAGAAATGAGCCCGCAGGGAGGGGGGACACAAGGCATGAGAGCCAGGCCCAAACGATGAACATGTGATCGAGGGAGTAACAGAATCGACTGGGGCCTTGATTTTCACGAGCATTGACTTTTTGATTTTCAATTTACAGAGCCACACAGAGTAAATTGTAAAAACTGAAAAATATGAGTAGATCTGGCAAATTGCCTATGAAGGCAACTTTTCGACAATTCGAAACGGCAAAAAAGCGCCCCAGCTTCGTATTAGTCCCTTCAAAAAATCTCGAGCAAGGATGCCCGCCGGCGACAATTATGGGGCAAGCCGTGCACACGGTGCCATCTATAAAATACGTCTACGCCGAGGTGGGGCATGGAAGGAAAAGCACGAGTGCGCAATTTTATATGGGCACTTCCTTCCCCGGAAAAACGGCTAATATTTGGCTACGCACGCCATCCAGCTGTTCAGGATTGATGACTAGCCGTTTTTACGAACGTACAGTATGAAAGGAGTGGATATTATTGAGAAATTTCGTAAAAAAATCCAGTCAAGCGGATCATCACGAATTTTTATAGGAAAAGCTATCTTTTCTTGCGCTGTGTACGCCATTTTCTCAGTTGGCAAAAATAACTAAATGATTAGTGAGGTTGGGTTGAGTCGGGAGAGGCCGGATGCATAGCAAATGAAATCAAGCATAGGATAGACTAAGAAATCTACACAAAATTAAAAAAATTCAGATATCTGAAGAAAAATTTCTAATTTACAAAAAATCTTACAAATTTTCGGTGGTCTCAACGGAGAAAAAAATTATATAAATGCCTATAAAATCATTAATTTTCATAAAATAAAACCGGGTATGGACGGCCAAAAGCGCGGTCAAAAATCAGGAAAAAATCGCGGCATTTTCCTACTGTAATAACGGAAGTGCCTGCAGACCCGGATTCCATTTGACAACCTGCACGCAGCGTGTCAATAACAAAACAGGGGGAGCACCTCCGCCAGCTCTGCGAGCCCCAGCTGACCTTGGCGAATATTTTTCGGCCAGCCGGTCAGGATCCGCATTGCATTCTGCTCAAACCGGGGAGGCCCACTTGACGCGCGGAATAAACGAGGTTTTTGGCAAAGGCCATTCCGAGGGCTGGGTCGTGAATAAATAATTTTTGATCTGTGCTGTCGAAGCGGTTGGCTTTACAGGATTTGTGAAAATACCTAAATTTTTAAAGGGATTGAGAAGTTGAATAATCTACCCTGCAATTGACTAGGCCTTGACAAATGCGAAAAGCGTCAAGAGACATTTGGGGCTTGAGCTTCGGCTTCAGCTTAAGCTCAGACTTTGGCTTAGACGTAGGTTTAGGCTTAGCTTAGGGCCTTTTTAACGAGCTAATTGGCCCATATTAACAAAATGCAAAACGCAAAAACCTTTCCCGGAAAGTTGCCCAATTGCCCCCAGCTAGGGCAGAAAGTAAATGCGTCATTGTGTGTATGTGCCACCCAGGCCGGGCAGCTAGTTTTCTGCTGTCTCAATTGCCATCGGCGCCCCCACGCGCACCAACCCGGGAAAAATGGAAAGTCAAGAAAGTGCTGCGCACCCAATTTCCCCCATTCACAGTCGCTGGTATTTGGATCCCAGAACGGAATACCCTCGGAAAAAGGCGGAGGCTTTTGGGGATGCAAATTAGGGATTTACAGTGCATTGTATAGGGGTGGGGGAAATTGTTTCCGGTGGGGATTCTCGAGGGCGAGAAGCCTAGACAGGTTATTAAAGAGCCTGGAAGGGCAGAATATAGTTTTCTGAGAGGTATTCAGAGTCGCTTAAAGCAAATCTGGTTACTCTAAAATACTCTCGAAAAACCTTGTGAAATCCAGAAACAGGGACTGGAACTGGGAATAAAATTTTCGAGATCCAGGGTCTGACAGATACCCTTTCCAGACGTTTCTTTTCCCTTCCTTAAATTTCTTGAACGCTTCGCCCCTAATTACGCTCCCCTTTTCCAACAGTAAGATTGAGTATTTAAGCAAAAACAGCACAAAACTTCATGTGACCCCCTTAGACCCTCGGGAATAATTACTACCTACTATCTCCACAAAAGCACACCAAACACGAGTTCAAAAACGCAAAAGTCAACGCCCCACCCCAAAACCTCCTAAACGATCCCCAGGCCCAATTTCACGGACAAAAAGCCGTTGAGGACGAGGACCAGATGTGCCGAAAGTGAATCATCCCCTTCCAGGGCCCCCGCCAAACACTGACATTTTGGACGTGGCGAAAGGGAGTCGAACGGGAGCCAGCCGAATTCGGAGCGAGCGAAACAACAAAAAATGGGATTCAAATCCCGATGAGACATGCGGGGATTTGCATTTATGATTCACGAGAAACAGGGGAGCAGGCCAAAAATTGAAAATACAGGCTGGTTCAACGAGTTGAAAATTGTTTAAAAGTGAGATGAAGCCGAAATTAGGTAAAAGAAGCCGCATTCGATTTTCCAACCCAGAAAGTAAAGCAAATAATTCCTCAAGAAAATCGAAAAAGTCACGTAAAAAAGGTGGTGATCTGTTGGTCTATCAGTTTGAATCAGAGTCATGAGTCGGACTGTTGTCGTTTTTAGAGAAGAACCATTTGAAAAGCATGGAAATGCAAGGAAAATAGAATTCATAATCCTGAATTTCGATCGGTCCGGATCACCTGATTTCGGGCCGTAAAATGGCAAGCCACACGCGCGAAAAAGGATAACCAAAATCAGCATAAACACAGCGAGAAAGGGAAAACCGTCAAGTCAACACGTTTAAGATAAACAACAGGGCAATTCGAGCGGGTACCGGAGATCCTGAAAGTATCAAAATAGCCTGAAAACCCGACAAAAAAAACTTAAAAAACCTGCTAAAATTTGCTCAGACAGATTTCCTCTGGAATACCGTCGACACGGAAACAACGCGCTCACCAACGCGGCCACTGTCCGAAAATCAGCCCAGCTAAAACGTGGTAATTCGCTGGGGGGTCCGCATGCGCGGTGGCGGCGTGCGCGGGCCCGGGCTTACAGGCCGAAGGGGGAAGTGTTTGTGGTCCCTCCCGGTCGTGAAGCTGCAGAGTGAGAGAGGGAGAGAGAGAGAGTGAGAGTGAGAGAGAGCGAGCGAGGGAGAGAGAGTCATGGAGCAACCATTGGGCCCACCCAAGGACCCCCGCCGTCACAGAAGACCGGACTCCAAGGGGCAGAAGCCGCAAGAAGACTGCCACCACCTCCCCCCCCACCCCCGACAGACAGCTATCGGAAAAGCCGAAAGAAAGCGCGGCGTGTAAAAAGTGAGGTGTTCGAGTGACCGCACGTCGTGTGCTGGGGTGATAGATATACCTAACGGGATCTGGGATTGCGGTAATCTTTGCTCTTACGTTTGATCGGTGGTCTGTAGCGGCAAGTCTAGCTTGGCAGGGTTCAGACGACCTTCTGCTGGCATGCTGGGGCTTAGGCTTAGGCTTCGAGTTACGCTTAGGCTTAGGCTTAGGATCAGGCTTGGGCTTAAGCTTTGGCTTGGGCTGAGGCGTAGGCTTAGGCTGAGGCTGAGGCTCGATCGAAGGCCCAAGCCCGAAAGTTCCAACAAGTTCCGCAATGCAACAAATTCCGTCTATCACACGCATTTTGGACCCGCCCCATCCTATTCGATGCCCTCACCGGGGCCATCAATTATGGCCGCCGACCCGTTCTCCCAGAAATGTTCTAGAAAATTCTATTCAGGGGTCCCCGACAGCACGTTCCGAATCGAGACCGATAGGGCGATGAACCGAAAATTGAAGGATGTGGGGGGGATTTGCAAGGGCAAATAATGAGATGGATGATGTGGGGACGAGTGAATTATTAATTTTTTGGGGTTTTTTGGGATGGATGGGGGGCACGAGAATTTTTAGAGAGGTTGGATCCTATGCAAAAGGACACTAATGTATGTTTATAACTGAAATCAGGAATAGGTTTGGCTTAGGCTTTAAGGATTAGGCTCAGGCATAGGCATAGGCTTAGTGAAGCTTAGTAAGGCGTAGGCTTAAGCTTTGGCTTATTAGATTTAGGTTTAGGCTTAGGTAGGCTTTGATTTAAGCTTAGCCCAAGGTTCAGTATTTATCCCAAAAAATGCAAGCTATTCCGCTCAGATGCAACTGCCATAAACCACTCCCTTGTTGACTCCCGGTCAAAAACTAAAGGGCACCCAATTTGCAATCAAGCGAGCCTATAGAGCCCCCGGGAAGACAACAGGCCTACATCACGGCAGTCAAAAGCAACAAGTCCAAAATAGGCCATGTGGATGTGTTGTGGGCAAGTTGCCCACCTTGGCCCCGTGCCCCTCCTTGGGTGGGCCCAACGTCAGCACAAAGCGGAAACCACGATTAGGGCACGGCTCAGCTCATCCTTGCGCTTTTCGGGTCCATTCGGCCAGAATTTGGGCCAGCTTTTTTGGCGAAGCAGCAGGGAGGTCACTTATTGCTAGGAGATGCATTATAAATAGGACAGAAAAAGGTTCTTATTTGCTTGAAAGAGTGCAGGTTAGGGAACGTCATGTCTTAAATCATAGAATTACTGAAGTGGACGAAAATACGTGAGGTGAAGAGAGCGAGCGAGAGAGAGAAAAGAGAGTGAGAGCGAGTGAGAATGAGTGAGGGAGAAAGAGAGTGAGAGAGATAGGGAGAGAGAGAGGAGCGAGATAGCGACAGAGACAAAGGGCGAGGGATAACGAGAGCGAGAGAACGAGCAAAAAAGCGAGAGAAAAACGTCAAAGGGAGAAAGATAACAAACTACACTTTCCGGACAAATTAAACCCGCTAATAAAAATTGAATAAAAATAACCAGATGAAAACACTATGTACTTAATAAAGAAGTAATCACTTTCCAAGCATTTCATTACTAAAGCCCTCATTTCGCATTTGAGAAGATGAAACATCGTGCTATTCAATTTATCCTCCCTCCTCCCATCAATGCACCTTTTTGCTCATCCCATTCAGACTTCAAGCGGCTCCCCTCGAATTTGGGTCCGTCCCAATTTAGGGGCCCATCAAGTGTCCCCGGGTGGTCCCAAAAATGCCGTCTACGTGGGTCTTCACACGCGACAACAGCATGTACACCAAAAGTCAGCTAAGGGAGCGCGACCTCTATGAGGTGGGCCAGTTGGCCGGGGGCCAATTCGTCCGGGCCGCCGGTGCTTGCAAACCTTATTTACCTTGGCTTCTGCTGTTTGCGGGGTTATGTGGTCTTTTGGGAATGCGGGGGGGGGGGGACGAGAAATCGAGGTCCACGAATAACGTCAAATATTGCGCATTCAAATTTGGAAGTTCAAGGAGGTAAATTGGGGCGCTGATTCAGATTTCAGAGGTATAAAAGCCATTAAAGGTACCTGGAAGCCAAAAGCACCGTAATATACTTTCTAAAATTTAAAAATTTTTTGAGAAGTCGGATTACAATACATCTCTACACTTTCAGTCTTCAGGCTTACATCGACTTCATGTTTTTTTAAGGGCCCGGTAGCTTCTTTAGAAAGGGCTTAGCTGCTTTCCGCATATCTTAAACTAAAATATAGGCTTACAAGCCCCTTTAAAACGGCAACACGCCTGACATTCTAAGCCGGCCAAAAATGACGCTTTCGTTAAACAAACAGGATTACTGTACCCTGTCGAAATAAATGGGGAGCCGCTCGAATCGTAGCATACCGATCGGTCGTGGGTGTGGACCCGGTAGGAGTCGGGGAGGAAAAGATGAAGAAGAAGAAGCTGTCAGTGTGTCAGAAGAGTAGCCGTTCTCGAGAAAACGAAAAAAAGCCGCCTACGGTAAACAGAGGCATGCCCCACACGGGGCTCCCCCAGGCCCCGCCGACCGGCTTCACCAGGGCTCGGTTTCTTCTTGTTTTTCCGGTAAATAGATAGGTATAAAAAAACGGATAAGGAGTGTATACGATTTTGGAAATTTTCATTTTAAAACGATAGTAGAACAGTAGATTTGAAAACCTTCGAATTCCGGGGTGTGTCACGCGCTTATCGTCCCCCCAGCCCGACCCGCAATTTGCATTATAGATGCGCAAACGCGGAACCAGGGCTCGCCCCATTCGACGATGCCTTCCGCTTCGGGCCACGCACACTTTCGGAGCGCGGTGGTGGCGAAGAATTGGCAAGTGCGAGTCGGCACTGGTCGTTTAATATTTTTCGGCGCTTGAAAATCGTTTTGAAATTGTGGGTTTGGCAGGATTGAGGGCTTCAGATCTAATTTTTTTTTTTTTTTTTTTTTTTTTTTTTTTTTTTTTTTTTTTTTTTTTTTTTTTTTTTTTTTTTTTTTTTTTTTTTTTTTAAAAAAAAAAAAAAAAAAAAAAAAAAAATTTAAAAAAAAAAAAAAAAAAAAAAAAAAAAAATTTTTTTTTTTTTATTTTTTTTAAAAAAAAAAAAAAAAAAATATTTTTTTTTAGCCCAAGCCTAATCTGAAGCCTTAGCCTAAGCTTAAGGCTCAGCCTGAGCTGATGCCTAAGCCCAAGCCCAACCTAAGCCTAAGTCTATTCCTAAGACCAAGCCTAGGCCTAGGAAGGCCCTAACCGCAAGCTTAAGTCTAAGGTAAGCCTAAGCCCGAGGCTCACCCAGCCTCCGCCTAAGCAAAGCCAGCACGTTCGATTTCTGGATCAAGCCCAAAAATCCACCGATCTCCCCAACCCCTGCCCAAAGTCCACAACAGAACAATGGCCGTTCCCGATCACAACAAACGAGAAACCCAGGGACTCAAGTTCTAAGCCGGCCGCCAAGCGGAAGGCAAGCGGAAGGCTTTGTACCCACTGGAATCGACGGCCCAGGCTCGCCGTTCGCTTGACCAGCAGCAAAAAAAAGTTCCGGCGGCTGGCCCGCATGGAAGCACAGGAAAAACAATGGAAAAAGGGGAGGCACATACGAGAAGAATACGCACGCACGCGGGGAAGATAAGAACAGAATGGACAGGACGGTGGCTGGGCGCGCGGAGGCGCCTCGCGCTCCTGGGGCTTAAGGGGTGGTCGGGGGACAGGGTTTGAAATAGAATCCGGGGGGAGAAAGAACGGAATAGATTTTTTGCGCTGTATTTTTTTACCGAAACAGCAACGCGATCGGCTAGCGGAGAATATTTAGAAAGTTGGCGTCCATTAGAGCCTAGATAGCCGGATGGTGCCTCAAAAGGTTCAAGAAATTGTGCTAACCCATCAGTTTTATAGAAGCTTATCGTACCCGGATCTTCTGAATAATTATTTGCCATTCCACTCTCGGTCAATAATTCAACCAACGCCCAAATTTCACGCCGTCCTGACATCATTATTTATCTTGATTTTTACCGTTATTTAATTTGAGCCTAAAAGCCTTAATTGAAATCGTTAGACTCTGGTATTTATGCCAAAAAGAGAGCTTCAGAAGCACTTTCTAATAAAACTCCTGCAATCACTACACCAAATTGGGTGGGGATACGGTAGCATGAAACAAAAAAACCGCCCTAAAGTTTTTTAAAATCCACCGTAAGAATAATCCCATTGCTCAAAAATATTCATACAAGAACATAGGTTCCCTCCCGCCACGACACGTTGCCAATTTGCCAATTTCACCGGAATCAAGCCAATTTCAGGGGGACTAGGAGGGCCGATTTTGGCAACCAGGAACGAGCACTAGCACCCTAATGAAGCCCAGGGAAGTCCTTTATGCCTGGGGCTTATTTTCTAAAGGAAACTTCCTCGTCCACAAATTTTGTTGTGTCTTCCGTAGTTGTGTGTCACCGCGGGACGAACAGTTCCAAAGACTGTTTATTCGGTGAGCGACATGGCGGCAATAGGAGGAGGAAATTAGAACTGAACTGGGGAAATAAATGCCATCGCAGGCCCCTGGGGGGGAGAGAGACCCCGTTCGGTGGAAGGGCACTGGATAGGCGAGGGACCGGGGGCCAAGGGAAAGGGCGCGGGCGTAAAGGCGCCTCCGCAACCCTCCCCTGTACAACGAAGAAATGTGGATAGGAGGAGGAGACACCAAAGGAAATGTACAACTGCGTACAGCACAACGAGGGATCAAGTCACAACGTAAAATAAGTGAAAACTTATTTGCTTTTTCCTTTAATAATTGGCGAGCGTAGGGCTTAGTCATCCTTCCTTCCTTCCTTCAGAACGTCCGGCGATGTGACCAAGGAAGACGGCGACTTGGGGCACGACCTTCCTCTTTGCAAGAATGATGGCTTGATGTTGGGCTTCATGTCGACGGGCTGCTTGTGTGCGCGCTCCGTCCGCGGCTGTTGCAAACACTCGGTCTTTGCGATGGACCTCTTCCGTAGAGGTGGAACCCATCGGCCGTGCTTGGTTGTGGCGATCCGGGCTTTGTCGACTTGATGTTGTCGCTTTTTGTTCGCCGGGGCTCGTGGGGCTCCTCGTGCGATCGATGGCCATCGTCCAGCGGTCCGAATTCCTTTCTGGCGCGGATCCATCGAAGTTTTGGATGCTGCGGGTGGGGGCATACCCTGTCGATTTATCCTCCGGGGATATGGGAGGGACAATCTCCAAGCCTAACCTCTTTGCAAGCGTATCCAGTCCTTTGTGGGTGAGGACATAACCGTTCTTCTTTTTGAAGTTGTTTCGCGGCCGGTTTGCGGAGTTCGAGCGGGCGAGGGCAGCCGGATGCCTCATTGTGACCCTTTCGTCTCGACCTTCTCTGCATTTCTTGTCGTCCTTGGTGGCGACATCCTTCCTTCCTTCGTTGCATTGAGGCGAAGACGGCGCTTCGACTTGGTCCTTCTTGTCGACGGGCATGCCCGCACGATCCGGCACATAAAAGTGCGAAGGCCAGATAGGGGTAAAAATACTTCCCTTTTAATCGGATCCTCCACGGGATGACGCCCTTTTGCCATGTAGAGCTTCTTGTCCTGCGCTTGTCACCATCTGCTTGACCAACTTTTCCTTGACCGGGCGGCGGCTGGCGGCTGCTTCTTGGCTTGGGGGTTTCCTTGTTGTTGCGTGAGTTCGTGATCCTGATCGCCAGTTGTTGTGTCTTGCGTAGTTGTGTGTCAGCGCGGGACGAACAGTTCCAAAGACTGTTTATTCGGTGAGCGACATGGCGGCAATAGGAGGAGGAAATTAGAACTGAACTGGGGAATAAATGCCATCGCAGGCCCCTGGGGGAGAGACCCCGTTACGGTGGAAGGGCACTGGATAGGCGGGGACCGGGGGCCAAGGGGAGGGCGCGGGCGCTCAAAGGCGCCTCCGCAACAAATTTAATCTACTTTTTCAGTGTCATTTTGAAAAAGGTCAACTCGAGGGCCCCTCGGAATGGGGTTTAACCTTTGGGAGGCTGGGGGGATGTGTGAAGTTTAGGTGAATGCCAAAATAGGGCCAGCCGGGGGTGGAAAATGAGGTCGGGGCACCTGATCTCATTTTTAAGCTCCGATAGAAGGGGATGGGTGGGTAGGATAGAAGGTACAAGGCGGACAATAAAATGGTAAGACGTCATTTAAAATTGGGGTAGTGGTACACAATTTTGTAGCGAAAAATAGTGTGAAAAACCTGGAAACCAGGAACAGGAAATTTGCATCCAAGCTAAAATAATACTTAAGGTCCGGTATTCTCGGTCGATAAGAGCTCTGATGTATTTCGAAAAGTAATTATGATATCGTTCGCAGTGAGGACAAGGCGGAACTGGTAGAAAGCAAACAGAAAAAAACGGCGAAATTGAAAACGTCTAATAAAAGCAAATTTAGGCACCGGAACCCGATAAAAAATTAAAGAATCTGCAAGAGATATCTCGTAGTATTTTGTCGTGAATACCTTTCAAAAACTACGGCTTGGCTCTTATGACATAATGCTTGGCAAGCACAAAATTATGAAATTTGCAAGCTGCAAAAAGTGGCTTCATAAATCCTTTAAAAACATAAAATTACAACCTCCAGCCCGGAGGCTTCTGCTTCGATGTCGAAATGAGGTGGGTGGTGGAGTCGAGGGACCCCGGAACGAACAGAAGCAAATAGTACCAACCGAGGATCGATGGTGGATGGAGAGAATGGGTTGGGGGAGAGAACCCAGAGTATTTCGGCACACCCCAGTGGTGCACCTGGAGAGAGAGAGAGAGAGAGAGAGAGAGAGAGAACGGATGAGCCGCCTCTGTACCCCCGCAGGTCATGGCCCTTTTTGTGTTCGGGTAGACCGCTCAGGTAGGCTACCGTTTATGGAGCTGGGAAAGGTGGGCATGGGAAATTTGTTCTTAGGTTTAGGCTTAGGCTTCGGTTTGTAACAATATCCTTTGCAAATAATTTTATCATAGATACTTTACAACGTTAGGAATAGGCAGAAAAGATTTGTATAGCTCAAAATCTCCTCTAGCGCCTCATCGAGCCAAACAACCATTTGAATGACCCTTAATCCCCCCAAAATAAGCTCTCGGCCTGCTGTCAATGGGTGTAATTAGGCAACACACAGCACCCAGCTAGGGCTGACCTAGTCGGGGCTTCATAATGCCATAGCCGCTGGCTGTCGGTGGTTTCCCCGGCCGGCTGCCTGGTGTCCGCCCCAGGGTGCCAACCCACAAATCAGCCACATTTTAATGAACTGCCTGAGAGAGCCACCCAGGCCTCCCGGCCTACTCGGTTGGCTCCTGGGAAGGAGCAGACTACGAAGTGATTGGTTAGCTAGATGTAAATAAGTCGGGAATCCCCGGAGATTTGAAATCCTGGTTAAATGTTTTTTGAAAAGTGCAAGAATCAGGCCAAGAAAAGTCTAAATTTAGGCTTATCAATCGCAAAAATGCAAAAACAAATATCCCCCAGGCGATTTGGAAACCAGATCCAAATATGTCTCCCAAAAAGCAAAAAGTAAGCCCAATGCGGGGCTCGAACCCGCGACAACCAGATTAAGAGTCTGGTGCTCTACCGACTGAGCTAACCGGGCGGCGGGTGGTGGGCTGGGGGAGGGGAATATGACGTGGCGGGGGTCCACCATTTGGCAGCTGCCAATCGGCATCCAAAAGAAGAAAAACGGTCGTTTCGGTCGGATTTTTCGCAAATTTTCGGAACTTTTTGAGCCTAGCATATTTTTGATGGCTTGTTAATTACTACGTCCTAAAAATTTCACTAATGAGAACCGTTTCCGTCGTTTAATTCATGATTTCCCCCCTTTCCTAACGCCCCACTCTTTTGTAATATTTTAAATGCATTGCAGATCTTTAAACCTCTCACATCCATTCCTCTAAAGCTACCCTTGACTCGCTTAAATCTCTAACTTGCTGTGTTTTCGCTGCCGAAGCGCATCAACCTCAAATGGCCCATTTCAACAAAGAAAAAAAGAACTCGGTGTTGCCCACGCTCGATTAATTCCCGAAAAAGTTTTATTTGTTTGTGTTTGGCTGCCAATTCTAGGGGAACGCTCAGCTGGGTGTTCGCCCAGGGGGATCTAAAATCTGGTGGGGATCGCTGGGACCCCGCGGGAGGAGCTCCCGAGTGGAAGTCGACTTGTAAACATTGGGTCCTCGAGTGGGGCTCGCAAAGTTCCCCCGCTAGGATCTATCGAGACCAGTGGGTGAAATGGAATACCCTGGCTGGAAAATCTGGGGGTTTCTAGACAAAAAGAAACCTGAAAATTTAAAAATTGATCGAGATGAGAAAGTGAGAGAGATCGAGAGAGCGTAAGCGAGAGAGAGAGAGATTTAGAGAGGGAGATCAGAACAAGTTTAAAGGGAAGAAAACGCCAATCTGAACTACTCCGTTGTATACATTGCATTTATTTGCAATTTCAGCTTTATCTACAGCCAGCCGTTATCAGGAGTGCTGTGGAAAAAGCGGATATACGCACAGAAAAAGCGGGCGGTTAGTTCTTGACGAAGTTGCAGGGGAGTCGTATAGTCGTTGACCTAGCGGCTTTTATAGGCTGATAAGAAAAGTTGGAGAAAATTTATGTAAAAAGTACAGTTGGGGAGGGCCTTAGGCTTCCAAATCTCTTGCGCAATAGAAGGCTTAGGCTTGGGCTTAGTTGTGGCTTAAGAACTCTGCAAAATCTTCCAAAGATCCGAGTTCCCTAGCCCATTCCCTCGTAACGAGCCTAAAAAGGAGCCTACCCATCCCGGGGTGCTCCAGAAAACGGAACCGTATGCAAATCCGCCAATCCCATAAAAGAGGAGGCGCCGTGACGAGTCGATTTGTGCACGGCCAGCGAAACGGTGCGAATGCCAACGGTTTCCCCCCTGCCCTCGGGGTATTCACACGCAAGGTTGAGCGATGGCGACCCTTTGGGAATGTCAGGGAGAGGGCGTGAGTGAGTGAGTGAGTGAGAGAAAGAGCTAGAGAGAGGGAGAGAGAGCGACAGCGTGAGAGCTAGAGATATAGAGAGCGTGCCTAAAGAAGAAAACTGTCGGCTGTAATGACACCAAACTGAACTTTGTAAGCGAATCTGACAGTTGTGTGATGTTTGCTTGTTCGTTAACCTTGGTGTTTCCGGTCTCGTTTTTGAGGGGCAAAGTGGAAGCTACAGCTTAACAAATCTAAGGTAAATCGGTATCAGCATAAAACCGAAAAGCTGGTCACCCTAGCAGCTGGTTTACATCCGTTATGCTGTAAAATTTCGCGTTAGCAGGTTCAGGCCGATTTGTGCCTTTTAGAGCGAAATTTTCCCGTCTTTGAGCAGAGGCCAGCTGTCCAACTTCCTTTAAACCACCAAAACAAAAAAATGGAGGTTTCTAAACAGCATTTCTCTATCGCAAACCCCGAAAAATATGCCGTAAAATCCTAGAAACCGCCCGCAAGGGTTGGTGGCGAGTGTGAGCCGGGTGGGTGGGCGCGCTGGTGCTGCCTTGTTTCTGTGCATTTTCCCGTTTTTGCCGGGCACTCAGCAGCTTCTGCTGGGATGGCGGGTAGACATTCTCCCCTCCACCGCTCTCCATATGGGAAATGTGACCGGGAAGGCGAGGGTATGACTCCTTGAGAAAAGAGTGAACTATCGTGATAGCTGGATTGATGAGTGGTCGTTGATAGAAAAGGAGAGAGAGCGAGAGAGCGAGAGAGAGCGAGAGAGAGAGGAATAGAGAGAAAGTAAGGAATGCGCATGATCTCTGGAAAGATTACGATTCATTGTAAGGTTGAGGAAGAAAATAACCAGTGAAAGCTTAGACTTAGACTTAGGCATGGAGTCCGTTTCTCGGCTACTGGAAGCTTTTGATATGCTTTTTTTAGGCGTCTGCTCTCCCCTCCAAACCAATACGAACTTCCTATCTACTCCACACATCTAAGAGCCACTCACTCCTCCTCCCGCGCCATTCCAAAACATTCCGTTTTATGAGCCACTCATCGAAATCCGAGACGGCCGCCCCAGCTGGCGCCATCTCCACCAAGGGATCTGGGATCTTTGCCGGCTCTTTGGCCCTCACCGGCGAATATTTGATGGTCATTTGGGCGGGAAGTGTATAGTCGGGAGGTCACCATTTTGGGGGTCGAGGATCATTAGAGATAAAAGACGCCTCGGGGGCGCCTTTTAGTGTCCAGCGCTCTCCGTGGAAGATAATCAAGCCAGAAACGACTGTCGACAGCCTGTCAAGCAACATCATACCTGAGGGTTTTTGGAGCGGTTTTGGGCTATGAAAATGTGAGTTTCAGAAAGTTTGAATTTCTGGTCCGTGCGAACTCGCTATTGCGATTGAACAAAAAACTACTAGCTTTTTAAACATAAAAATAATAACTAACGGCGGGAGCGAGAGAGAGAGAGAAATAGAAAGAAAGAGAGAGAGAAAGAGAAAGATAGAGCGCGAGCGCGAGAGAAAGAAGAGAGAGATAAATCAAGCCTGAAGCATAACCATACCCATAAAATTTCCGTAATAACTCCAAAAATACGTTGCACACCACATTCCCCCAAAAGCGCCAACGGTATACCAAGGTATGATTCATCACCCCCGCACCGCCCGACTCACCAAAACAACGGAAGAATAGGACAAAAGTACCCCGGCAAGCGGCACGAGCCTGAGGGCACGTTCCTCAACCACCAGCTCCTCTACTCATCCCACCCACCAACCCGGTCAACCCACCTTTTGGGTTTTTGACGCGTGCCGTCAGCAGTACAATAGGCCGATAGATCCCGGCTTTGCATAACCCGTTTCCGCGTATTCAAACGGAACGCGGTGCCCGGGAGGGGTAACGGGATTAGGGGTGGCAACAGCCGGAATCGGGGAAAGTGAGGTTGGAAGGGTTAAAAGCTGTTGGTTTTTGAGGAAACAAAGGGGAAGTCGATTCTAGTTGACAAAACTCTCGCAATCGGGCATGGATCATTAAGGAAAGCGGCAGGGTAAGATAGCAGGGTTCATTTCGGAACGGAAGACTGGCCCGCATTGGTCTCTTAGAAACTGAGAGCAGGCTAGCAAAGACAAACTCGGAAATCTAGTTTCGAGGTTAGCAGCCGCCATTTAGGAAGGCCATTTCGCAAGGAGGAGGCGTTCTTGAAGAGGTCCGTTGCAAACTCACATCCCGAAATCAAAGCTTTGGATCGGGATTTTCGATAATTCGCGGAAACTGGTTCAGACCCTTGCCAGAAAATACCAAAATACAACGTGGACCTAACGCATCGGGCCCCGGCGGATCGTTTAAAAAAGGAATAACCCATCTTAAAAAGGAAATGACCAAATGGCGCCATTTACGACCCCCTCCCGCATATTGCGATGATGATGATGGATGTGCCCCCAGGGCGACGAACAGCAAGAACAGGAATTTTAAAATACCCCTGGGACCGGAATTAGCCTTTTTTTTTAAAAAATTCTTCAGCGGTAGTCCATAAACGAGAATTTGGCATATTGAAAATTGCAAAATCAGTAATCTATACATATTTAACCTGGAATTTTTTTCCTGAATAAACGTGTGACCGTAATTAGTACACCACCGTAACCCTTCCCCCGCAGAACACGTGATACAAATTGGATCCCGAATTGTGCGTCAACGAGTGAAATTTTAGCCGCATTTTGGCAGGTGTGGAAGTGAAATTCGAGGGCTGCGCAAATGATTTGTGGCCTTTGCTGAAAGTTGGTAAATTCCCAGGGCTTGGCATCGAATGAGGAAAACAGTGGATCCGGTTACAAAGTACGGAGAACATCAATGGACGGAAAGGTTCATATCGAACAGTTCTTAAAATGTAAACCAACAAAATGACGAACATGCTAAAATGCTACTTCGATAAATTCTTTTTGTTAAGAATAAAATCGGTTTCAGCCCCTCTCTGAACGGCGTTTAAAAAATCCTGTGTCGATAGATTTATTGCAATTGATTAATTCATCTCCAAAATTCAAGAAAATTGGAATTTTGACTGAAAATCGAGAAAACGAAATTTCTCGAAAATTATACGGAGATCAAAACGAGTTGCGATATTCTGACCTTGGAAACGTGAAATAGACGGTAAATGAAATATAAAATAATTGGTATATAAAATTAGCAACAAATTATCGTGAATCGATAAAAATTAGGCTCTGAAACTGGAAGCTTTGTATTTTCAGGAAGCATTATTTTTTTCGATATTCAGCCATGGGAATTATCTTTGTTATCAGTGTAGATATGTCAAAATTCGACCTTCTGAATCAAAGAAATTCCTTACCTGAAGATTAAAAATCGTTGTACTTTAGTAGCCCCTGAATTTTTCGATTTGATAATAATTATCACCGCTCTGATGCTTCCGCTATTTCCGCGATTCCTGCCTACTTCCCATTCGCAATTAGCCAGCGACATCAAGCGTCCCAATAGTGGGTTATGAGCTATATGGACTGAATATCCCCCGGTAAGAGGCCAGGTGGGGGCCCTCTACCCCCTAGGTGGGACACCATTTCCATACCCTCTGCCCCCTTGCATCGAACACCCCTGGAGGCAGCCAGCCAGCCTCGACCCTCGTTGCTAAGCACCCGGCAACCATTTCCGAACCTTCACCCCCTCTCCTCCCTCTTCCTAATACTAATAGTACTAACTACTTTTCGGCCGCGAAAACTAGATTAGATCGCCGACCAAGAACTACCATTTTTTATGAAGAACGCCTAGACGGTTGGGTTCGATTTTTTCCCCGGAGTTTTTTGATGCCGACATGCGGGCAGGCGCCGCTCAGAGGTAAGTAATATCTAAGAGTTCAAACATACGTCAATTTTTGAAGAAATTCAAGCGCATTTAGACCTAATTCCAGATTTTTCAGTTTCTAAAAATAAATAGAATTGCAATAAAGTCAACCAGAAATTTCGCATCGAAAGATTTCAGAAAAATTCTCGTACTAACATTTTTTGGCTTCTTTCATTGCCTATCAATGAATTTATAATACACATTTTCGGCAACGGCCCGCGCACCCCCGGCGTCAGCTTTGGACCACCAAAAACCGTCCACAAAGCCGTATGCAAAATTCCGCCTAGAAAACAGGACAGATCACCAAACCCGCCACCCGGAAAGAAGTGAGTCTAGTTGAGTTTTTTCGAGCAGAGGGTGGAGATCAGGGAACGTTTTTCTCCAAACCACCCCTGGCACATGGTCAGAAAAATGGGGGCCCCCGATCCGAGCCAAATGCCTGGTGGGGCGTGAAGGGCGGGTGGAAAAACGTTTTTCTGAGTTCGGGTTTTTTTCGAGAGATTGAGCGGCCCGTTAGACTTTCGAAATCTAGGAAGGCATTGAAGTGAAAGGTGAAAAGTTGAAAGTTTTAGATAAATAAATTATAAAGTCAGAAAATACCTTTTCAGGCCATCACAACCGGCGAAAACTATTGCTCATAAACTTCTCAATGAGCAGTACGCGACGAGTTTGGAGCAACAAGTCAAGCTACTTGAGTTTGAGAACAAGTTTTTGTAAGTCTTACCTTTCTCTACTTTCGAGCGCGCCTCTTCTCCTCTCTCTCTCTCTCACTCTCTCTCGCTCTCTCTCTCTCTCTCTCGCTCTCTCTCTCGCTCTCTCTCAATCAATCTTTTAGAAGAACCAAAGCCTCCTTCTCGACCACAGATTCATTTTCGAGCCGCTGTGCTCGATATCAAGGACAGCCGCTCTTGCTGAGAGGCCAAAATGAAGTAAGCGTTGAGATTTCATTTCTAATTTATCTATTTTCAGGTAAGCACTGATGGAGGCCACTCTTGGTGCCATCTTCCACCCTACCACCCTCCTTTGGAGCAATTGTTAGGCCAAAATGTGAAACGAGTAGACCAGCAGCGAAGATCTTCGAGGCCTCGGGACCGAAGTGATCAGGTAACAATTTTTAAATTGCTTACCCTTTTCCAGGATAATAACAATGAAGAACAGCAACGATCGGGCAGAAGTCTCTCGCCCATTGAACTACCCGATCAGGTGGGTCCTTAGCGGCTTTCCCGTCTTCACTATCAAAATTCAATGCCAAAAGCCAAAACTAAAGCTACCAATCGTTAAAGAACCCATTTCCAACTTCAAAGACCAAAAAGCAAAAAGTAAGCCCAAGGCGGGGCTCGAACCCGCGACAACCAGATTAAGAGTCTGGTGCTCTACCGACTGAGCTAACCGGGCGGCGAGGGTTGGGTTGGGGAAGGGGTTATGAAGGGAGGTCGGTTTGGTGGCGCGGGGGGGAGGGGGGGGGAGGGTGTGACGATTATGGGGTCCCAGTTGGCATGCTTGCCAGAGGCGACTGCCCAAACAAAAATTATCTCAACTGATTCTAGGACTCAAATTCTCCCTCAAAAGCTACGGATTCTCACCCCCGAGAAACAAGAGGTCCGAGGCGAAGGCCATCGACGATCGATGAGAGTGATGAAGAAATGGAACACCCAGAGCGAAGGGCGACACTACCGAGAATTCCGACGGGGAATCGGAAGCCGTTTCCGGCCAAACAAACGAGGTCAGTGTTTTTCTAGTCAAGATCTGTCCGGTTTTATCGCATAGCAATAATCCGTAGCTTTTAAAGTATCACACTTTTGTTCAAATCAAAAATCTATGAAGTATTTTAGTGTATCGGGTATCGACGATATCGTGCGAAAGCCGGATGATCGAAGGTGAGCCAACGCACATTATTTTTTAAATTAAGTTTTCCAGAAAATCGGTCCCGATCCAGCGGGCTTCTTCATTACCTCGACGACCCGGCCAAGTCGCTGGCAGGCCAGTTACCGTGCCGTCGGCCACAACTTCGATAACTACAAAGAGTAGCAGCTCTGGGGCCCGTATCTACAATGAACAGAGAGAAGAGGTATTAGCTATATTTTTTAATAAAGATTTTTCAATTATTTTAGCTCTTGCAAGAACTCGAGGGTCAACTGGAATTTTTAAACACCGAGTTACAAGATCGGGATCGACGGATAGCACAGCTGAAGGGAAAACTGCGTCAGATTGATGAAAAACAGAGCGGAAGGAATGGTATGTGATCTTTTTTCAGCTCTTTTCGTTTTGAAGTTGTACTTTTGTGTGATTTCGAACAAATATTATCTAAGGCGAGTGACGTATTCGCATCAGATCTAATCCAATAGACCATTAGAAGCACTTGGAAACGCGAAATAAATTTATGTATCAGGTTGGAACGAAAGTTCTGTCGCCGAGATTTTGGAGGGCTAGCTAAATTCGTCGATAGCTCCATTCTGCACATGCGATATATCATTTTGTAGCTCTCGGCCTGAATGGTTCCGGGAGGAGGGTCCTGGGCCCTCAAAATGAAGGACAGCCGATATACAGGCCCAAGAAGATTTTTCAAAAATTACGCAAAAGTGTTTTTGCAAGTTATCTTGCATAGAGAATTTGCATGCGTACTTAACGCCAATCGATAGGTCTCAAGGAGTAGATATCGATAGATGTTGAGACCATCAAAATCGGACACCGGATGGCCGAGATATGGTCCCTTGAAATTTAGCCCATTTCTTAGAACTTTTCCTGAAATCCCATACATTTTGTCAAAATCCGCGCCGCTAGTCCAAAAAAAAAGCGGTGATTTTCGGCACCTGTCCGGCAAATGTTTGAAATGTATGGGAAATCGAGAAAAATTCTAAGGAATGGGCCAAATTCAAGAGGCCAAATCTCGGCGATCCAGTGTCCAAATTTGATGATCTCAACATCTATCGATATCTGCTTCTTGAGATCTATCGATTGGCGTTAAAGGTATCGCATGCAAATCTCTCTATGCAAAGATAACTTGCAAAAACACTTTTGCGTAATTTTTGAAAAATCTTCTTGGGCCTGTATCTCGGCTGTCCTTCATTTTGAGGGCCCAGGACCCTCCTCCCGGAACCATTCAGGCCGAGAGCTACAAAATGATATATTGCATGTGCAGAATGGAGCTATCTACGAATTTAGCCAGCCCTCCAAAATCTCGGCGACAGAACTTTCGTTCCAACCTGATACTTTTCAGTCAATGAAACTCGTGACAAGCGCGCATTAATGGAAGAACTTCTGGAACTTCAACGAAGGCTTGATGAACTCACCCCACTTTTGGCACAAAAAGAAGCGCAAATTGCTAGGTATTTTTGGGGTATCTTTCTGGTTATATACTGCTTAGACTCGAAAATCAGCGGGACGACGTGTCTCACAACCTGCGAATCCAAGAAACAAAATTGAGAAAACTGCAGTCAGAACTGTCCGAAACACTTCATGAAAGAACGGTGATGAGCGACCGAGATAAAAGGCATAGAGAAGATGTGCAACGGCTGGAAGTATCTATAGAAAAATTGGTAGTAAAAGAGCAACAGCTGAAGGAGGAGATCAGGAGGATTACGGTAGGAAAATCTTACTCATTCGTAGCTATCATAAAATTTAGGACGAGCTGATGGACTGTCGAAAACACGGCCAGGCGATGGAGTTAAAAATGGCCAGTGAAAAAGCGCTGGTTGACAAGGCATAATCGTTTTTACATACTTTTAAAATTGTGCTGATTTAGCTAACACTCGAAAATTCGCGACTTATCTTGCGGAACGTTGAGCTATCTTCCGGGATGGATAAGCTGCAATTGTCTGTAAATTCGGCTTTGACAGAAGCTGAGGAAATTACGAAAAATATCGTTAGGCGCGAGGATTATGATAAAGTAAGTAGTGGTACCCTAAAGGGCGCAAATTCACGATTACTTTTCCCTGCGTTTCAGGGTTCATTATAAGCTAGCAAGCCATTTTAAACTATAAATCCTACTTTGCCACGGCCAAGCGTCTTTTAGGTCAAAACCTCCGAAGCCGGCTTGAGAAATGAGCTTGAAGCTTCGCTGGAACGATGCCAAGCCCTTTCCAGCCAAATCGAGTCGCTGGAGAAAGTGGTAAGTCAGAAAAACCTAAAAACTCAACTAAAAACCGTTTCTTTTTTCAGATCTCCAATCAAGACACCGCTGCGGTTGAAGTACGAGAAAATCGGGAACGTCTACAGGAGGAATTCGACGCTTTGAAGGCTTTATCCAGATCGCTGACGGAAGAGAATAAAGGCCTACGGGAGGAGATCCTTGATTTGAAGGAGAAGCTGGAGCGGGAGAGAGAACGAGTGAGTTCTTATAGCTAAACCTAGTTGAATCAAATTTTCAGGGCACCACCAAGCTAGCCCGGATTGCGGAGCTTGAAGATGAGCTAGGCTTGGCCGTTCGGGTACAGCAAGAAACTGTTCATAAAGTGGAGCGGGAAACGAGGAGACACCATGATCGGTTGGTTCAAGAAGTTCGGGAAGTATTGCTGAGTTCAGCGGCGCCGAGCTTGAAGATGTCACGCGGCGATTGCGGGAGCTTGCCGACTCCCTGCCAAAATCTGATAATTCGATCAGCTCGAAGTCTTTACCGCGAAGTGCCGGATTTTCGAGGGAGGAGTCGATGGCTTCGGTGCTGTCGGTGAGTAGGGAGTGAGAGAGAGAGAGAGAAAAAAGTAGAGAGAGAGGGAGAGAGCTAACCGGAGCATAAGCTAAAGCTTAGGATTTAGTCTACTACTTACCTCTTGCAGCCTCAAAGCTACCAGCGATCCCGCATCGTCCCTCTCGCCCTAGAAGAATGCCATTCCCCCCAATCCACAAGCAGCCAGCATAAGGTCCAAATCACCGAAGACGACCTCTCAAAAATGCTCGAGCTCGCCCGAAGAATGAATATCTGACTACAAAGAGACTTTTTACCCCCTTTTATAGTCCTACCATTGCCCCTAATTTTGCTCAATTTTTGATGCTCGTCCCAAAATATACCATTGCCACTCTTTTTACGCGCTGATGCCATAAGATATTATTATATTCTTTTCACGCGAAGAAGCCCCCCACCTACGTGAATCTGCTATTTTAGGGCAACGTCTCAAATAAATGATGTCTTGAGCTGGTCGTGATCTGGTTTCTGAGACATTGCATGAGCTAATCTTACAGCCGGGGAAGTAGGGCTTCTTTATCAATTGAAGGAGTGCAACAGAAAACAATATTGCTCACATTGACATGAAAAAGTAGGACGAGCAAAGCTCTGGTACGGATTTGTGCCCTCGTGAATCACTCGGGGCTGGCTTGCAAAGATTCTCTAAAATTGGCTTCTTATTGTAGCTTTGCTACGTAAGTGAACGGTACTTAACGCAATAACGGCGCTTATGGCAAGATAGCAGAGTTCATTTGAAAATCTCTACGCTTTTTAGCTGAAAACGCACACTTTTCGTTCGAACACTTTTTGCTTTCCGTACTCGAACACTTCCACTCGAAAACCACTTACGATGACTGACGTTCCGGGCGGCTACTCGGGAAATGCATATTTCCTGAAAATCCTTTTTGCAAACTTTTAAAATAGCCGCTTTCGAGGGTACATCGAGCACAAACATCAAGGACGAATGATTCCGGAAGCGCCGATTTTTGCGGATTTGGATCGTGCCCTAGTTAGGGCCGGACGGACCTGAGGATAGGTAGCTGCTGGTAAAACAAGGGTAGCTCCAATACCCCGACAAAGACTGGGGCCATAATCGGATAGTCAAACTCCCAAATTCCGACACCAGCAAACCAACAGCCAGCCCCGGATTTCGATTTGTCGATAACTTGACATGTCGGTTTTAGAATTGTCGACATTTTAACGTTCCCGAAAATTTCGTTCGTTTCCGAAAATCCAACCGCTTTACCCCCATCAACCCGTCAAGTGGAAATCGGAAAGTGTGAAGGGGCTTTGAAGGGGGGCTGAGGATGAATGTTTTGTGAAGGACCGAAAGGCCAACCAACGCTAATTGGACCACATGGCAGGTCGGGGCCAGGAGGAAGGGATCGTAACCCGCGGGGTTTATCCCCACAATATTGCCCTCACTTCGTTCGTATTTTGTGGCCCGGCAGGGTGGTGGCCGTCTCACGGGAATGGTGGGTCATTTTTTAGGGGTTGGAAGTTGTACTGGGGTACTGTAGCCACTAATCTGAGTCTAACAAGGAGTGGTTTTTTTTAGTGATCCTGGGGTTTTGAGTTCGGACCAAGCCTATTGTGTGTAGAATTTTACGCTGATTTTGAATCAGCTTTAGAAAAGTGCTGAACGACGATTTTGAAAGTTTTACGAGGTTTTTTTAGTCCAAATAGCCTACTTTCAACCGCCTCAAAAACACGCAGCAAAAGTTTTCAATGAAGATCTTTAGCACAGGCGGTTTTAAAAACTTTTTCTGTGATTTTTTGAGGAGGTTGAAAGTAGGCTATTTTGACCTTTTGGGCACTAGAAAACCTCGTAAATCTTTCAAAATCGTCGTTCAGCACTTTTTGAAAACGAATTCGGCGCAAAATTATGCACAAAATCGGCTTGGTCCCAACTCGAAACCCCTGGATCACCAAAAGACCACTCCTTGTAAGCCTAAGCCTAATCCTAAACCTGAACTTAAGCCCAATGATGAGCCGGAGCCGAAGCCTACCTAAGCATAAGCACAATTCTAAACCCAAGCCTAAGCCCAAGCCTAAGCCTATCCCTAAGCCGAAGCCTCAATCTTACCCATTGACACGTATTACTGACGTGATTTTCAAAAGTTTCACACCCAAGCCGGGCCCGGTTGAACCCCTAAATTATTCACCCGGCCAGCAGCCTATTTTGCGCCCTTTCTGAGGCCGGATTTCAAGGCACTCCACCTACACAAGTGGCCACACCCGAACTGGCATCCGGTAACCGATGCTTAGGTCAGAAACCGGCAATTTTGTTAGATCTAAATTATAGTCAGTTACTTCCGGTCTACTTTCAAAAGTTTGTAGTCAACGAAGATTTTCAAAAAAAGTGAAGAGTGGTTATAAGAAACAATAGAACTTTTTAGGGCTCTTTTCTGGTGGAAGATCTGCTCAAAGAAGACCCGAAAAAAGCGGAAAAGCCCCAGCAGAAATTGCAGAAATGGCATACAGCCGAAATTAAGAGACAGCGTTACACCTTTTCGGCAGCACAGGTGTGTGCATTTTCCAATTTTTAGTGATGGTTGTGGTATTACGTATTACTACGTAATAGCATATTACGTTCTTTCATTCCTCCTCCGCTTTAGGTGCATTGTCTGGAGATGGTATTTGTGCGGAACCGCTACATTTCTCCGGAGAAGCGATTGGAGCTGGCTCGGTGGCTCGGGCTGACCGAACAACAGGTTTGACGAGTTTTTATAGCTAGTTCTTTTAATATAGCAGCATTAAAAAGTCAATTTTAAAATATGCTAATACCGTACTCGAGCTATTCAAAAAATGGACAAGGGGGGACCCGGCCAACCCAAATATTTTTGGGCTTCTAGGTTGCTCAGTGACCTATCTAGCTGAACATTCCCTTGGATATTTTGAAGTTTGAAAAGTGGAACAGTAATAGCGCGACATTGCTAATTAAGTTCTCGAACTTTCAAAAACGCAGTTCTGCGATTTTAATTAGCCCTAATAATCCCCGGGCCTCCCTGTTTTTCGAAGTCGAGCAAACACAAATAAGTCTTTCTAATTACCGCAAAGTTAAATCAATTTCATCATTGATTTTAGAACTATGAAGGCTTTAAGCCGGGCAAAACTCGAAAATTTCGCAAAAACACTTCTCTCCAACAGCTCGCCGATTTATTGTAACCTGACTCTCCGGCAAATCCCGGTGGGAAATGACAGAGTCGCGTCTCTAACTTTTTGGCCATATTCCCAGCCGATTTACGCCAAAATATCGAAAAAGGGAATTAGCGCGTATTTTGCGTAACGAGGGCCCGGGAAATTGGCTAGATTCTTCGCATGCTCCGTCAAAAAATTACACGATTTTGAAGAACCTGATCGTCAGCCGGAAAAACGTGGGGAAATGAGAAAACCAGCGTTTTAGGTAAAGATCTGGTTCCAAAATCGGCGCTACAAGGCCAAACTGAAGATGGAGAACGACAAGACTACGGTAGAAAATATAGGAAACTTTAAGTTAGTTGGGATTTAGGAGTTGATCCACGAACTCTACCACCCGCATCCGCCTCATCAGCATTGGAGCGTCTACCCGGCTTTTCCTTTTTTATAGGGTTGAGGTGATTCAGGATATGTTGAAATTGCGTCTCTATCTTTTATATATTTGAATCATCCTACTATATATAAAAAAATAGTGTCTGTATGTGTGTGTGTTTGTGTGTGTGTGCCACTTTGCATCCACTTCCGTCTGTCTGTCCGGAGGATATCTCAAGAAGGGACGGGTATTGGGCTACGTATGATACGTCATTAGGTGCGTAATGGTCTTGGGATCACTGCACACATATCAGATTTTTAAAAATTCGCCATTTTCGCTATTAAATTTAGGTTTTTGTAAAAACCTCTTTGTTAGGGATAATTAGCATAGAGCGGAAGTGGGTGGTCGCCTATATAAAGAGGCAGAAAGGGTTGTTTTCATTTTTTCGTCTTCTGAATGGAGGACAATTATGCAAAGGGCAGAATTATGGGGTCAGAGACGGGGCCAGGGTTGAAAAGTCGCGAAGCGGCTTTTCAACCCTGGTTACAATTAATTTGTAAAAATCGATGCATAAATCGTACAGGTAACATCGCACTCGCAAGCTCCGCCAGACAGCCGGATGGGCAAAAAATTTCATGACTCCGACCGTTAAGCACTCCATTCTGGAAGAAATCAGCTGCGCAGTTATACTTTCCACCAGTTTTGAAATCGGATTTAGCCAATTTAATCGTGAGCAATCCTTCCGGATCTTGGTCGTCAACCAATCAACTATAATAAAAAAGTAGTGGTGTCTGTCTGTCTGTCTGTCTGTCCGTCATGTCCCGAATTCAACTCGAAGGGGAAAGGAGCTGGAGCTTAGGTCTCTTCGGATTCGGATAGAGCGTGGTCAGAAACCCCCAAACTCATAAAAAAATCATGAAAAAGTTTTAGTTTAAATTATTAAAATTAACTTTGAAAGTTTTTTCCTTAGTAAAAGGGGTGGGGGACGGAGGTTGGGCTGATTTTGGACATAGTGAGCCAGGTGGCGCGTGTTTCGTGGATGAAAATTTTCACGGGGGATTTCATTTCTTTTTTCTCTCATTCCATCCGGTCGGTCGTTATTTTCGTTTTTAAAAGGATTTCGGCTAGGGGAGGTATCTGAAGCCATCAGGGAGGTATTTAAGTAGTTTTTGAAGGGGATTTCGGCTAGGGGGGGGTATCCGAAGCCGCCAGGAAGTTATTTAGGTAGTTTTTGAAGGGGATTTCGACTAGGGGGGGTATCTGGAGCCACCAGGAAGTTATTTAGGTAGTTTTTGAAGGGGATTTCGGCTGGGGGAGGTATCTGAAGCCATCAAGAAGGTATTTTGGTAGTTTTTTAAGGGAATTTCGGCTATGGGGGGTATCTGAATCCATCGGGAACGTAGGTATGTTTTTGTCGGGGTTGGCTAGAGGAGGTATCTGAAGCCATCAGTGTAGGTATTGCCATGAAGGCATCAGCGTAAGGTAGGGATGAAAGGTGGTGGTGTAGGATATGGAGGGTAGCCCGAAGTCCAGCCGATTGCAGTCGCGAAGCGGCTGTAATCGGCTGGTTTTTTATAGAAAAATGGCTGCAAATTTTGAGCTTTCTTCAAACATCTACATCTTCACTTGCTTAAATTTATAAAAATAAATTATTCATATTATAAAGACGAATAAACGAATAAAATTCTATTCATAATATTAATCAAAACAAAATCGAGATAAAAAATAAGCGGAAATAATAAGGGATTTTTCAAACCTGAAGTAAAACCTAAAACTTCTCATGATCATTCAACGTCCAAAAATTGATTATTCAAGCCTTCTTACTCACTTTCGCATTCGCAAGTTCCATTTCTTGCCATTTAGCAATTCTTTTCATGACTTTTCTCCAGATTCGCACGAGACTCCCCAAAAAATGACGACCCGAAGGGACTATGAATAGTGTAGCCTAAGCCCCACGCGCTAAATCATCCTTGCTTTTTATTCTAATCGCTAATTTTGGCCACTTTTTGCACCGTCCAGCTGACGGGACACTTTAAAAAAATCGGGAATATCGTCAGCATGCCCGTTTCGGTGGGCCCCTAGGGGACCAAGCCACAGAATCAGGGGGCGGGCCAGGGGCCCTCCTCCTGGAGCTTGGGGCTTCTGCCACCCGTCCCTTCAAGGCACACACTTCAGCCTCACCCGCGAGATGCTGCCCAGACTCCTCGTACTCGTCGCACTACTCATCGCCCTGATTGCATGCACTGGTTACGGTAAGTGGGTCAGGGTTACGAATACGG
The DNA here is from genome assembly GCA_958295435.1 of Mesorhabditis spiculigera. Classification (NCBI taxonomy): domain Eukaryota; kingdom Metazoa; phylum Nematoda; class Chromadorea; order Rhabditida; family Rhabditidae; genus Mesorhabditis; species Mesorhabditis spiculigera. The sequence goes on along the minus strand of CATQJA010002610.1, from coordinate 48,345 downwards.
ACGTTTCCGGGTTTCTGAAAATTCGAATTTAATCTGAGCTTTAGCTACAGTAGCTCCATGCAGGCTAAATACTAAAAATAAACCTCTGGTTTTTAACAGAAAGAGATTTTTGATAAGATTTTTGGTTGGGTTAGAATTATGCTTCGCCAAAATACCGTATACCTTTACGAAACACAACCCCTGGCACCACGATTCATCCTACATTTCGCCTACACAATAATTATTCACCGCGTCGCCGTCGCGATCTCACCCCTGGTAACATTCCTGGGTGAAAAACGAGCATGCAAAACCTTGCCAGTATTGAATTTTTGATGAAAAACAATGATCCCTGTCCAGGGTTCGGCGTCGTTAGCGTTTCGAAGAAGAATCTCGCATAATGAAAAAGTCTTAACTGATTTGATGATTCACTTTTCTGACGCCATGTTCTCCTGTCCTCATCGTTTATGCAAATTGCGGCAGGTCGGAGAAATTGCTGGCCATAGAACGCTAAAAGCGTTAAGTTGAAGCTGGGTGAAAAAAGTTTCTACGGTCGTTGCCTTCGGGCTGCATAAAAAGGTTGGTATATTTTGAGTAATTTCCTTAATTATTTTTCAATTCCTGAACCCTAGTCTTCAAAATCTCATTTCGTTCCGAACGAGCTCCATTTTGAGTAAGACCTTTAAGACCCTCCCCCCATGACCCGTCTCGAGTGGTCGTAGCTCGCCGGAATTTGTGGAGAACGACTGGGGGAATTGAGGGATTGGAACCAATGGACCCTCGATCTATGGACCTAATCAAAAAACGGAATGTTCCGAGGGTTGTTTCGGAAAGCCGGATGCTCTGGATTTTTTTTGTCGAAAAACAACCCTCAAAAACCTTCGGCGTGAGATTACAGAGAGCCATAGCCCCACAAACTACAATTTAATTCAAACCTGAAAAAGGTGCAAAAACTCATCCCAAAACCCTGTTATAATTCCCCGGGGCGGATACCGACCATTTCCGTGTAATTTCCTAAATTGGAGTCAACACACAGCCACAGCACAACGCACGAGTTTTTTAGACGGGTTTGGCTCGGTCGATTTTGCCCAAATCGGGGGCTTTTAGGCGGAAATTGGTGTTTTTAGTACGCTGTGTGTACCAAGGAGCGTGGCGGAATTTAAGAAATACACGTCTGCAGGTATTTCAAGGGTTTTCATACCTTATGAAAAGTTTTCAAAGTTGGAAATTGGTGAAAGTAAAATTTTCCTTCCGATCATACTAGTTTTTCTTCAGCCCTCGACGAGCAGCAACCGGAAATAGACGGCCAGGATGGTAATGAAGCACCGTTGAGGGTCCTCCGGTTAATGGTACGTGTCTAGAGATAATGATTTCACTTTTGCAAAAGTTTATTTGATCTGGAAAAACATCTACAACTTGTAGTGAGGCCGGAAGTCGGGGATTTTGATGCACATTCTGCGAAAAACTTCCAAGTTTAATCTTCATAAAAACATCTTGTTGTTTCCACGGTTACTGTAGAACCTTTTCGAGGAAATGCGTTTTAGATACACAGTAATATAATCGAAAATTCCCAAAAAAATTTATTTCGGAGCGCAGGAAGCTTTACGCTAATCAAGTCATGTAGCTCTAAAACCCGAAGTTTCGAAGCTGATTTTGTTTCTTCACATCCCGTCCCTCAACCCCAAAAACCTTACATACGCACGTGTCCCCAATAGACGCAGCTAACCTAGCTGTTGGCGCAAGCTTTTGAGCGTGACCAGACGCTTGGGGGATCGGATTTTGATACCCTCGACTCGGGTCGGGGGCATGACGTCCCGGAACTTGGCCCCACACTCACACCACCAAGCCAATTAGCGCTCGCTTGGATTGTTCGGGAATTTGAAGTAGGAGATAAGTAAGCAGTCACGCAATATGGAAAAAGAATAAAACGCCTCTAACCGGAAAATAGGCCATTTGCTGACATTTTGCGTTGCTATGAATGTTCGAGCGCGGTTAAGATTCAAGCGATATTTAAAATAGCTCTATCGATTAAAAAATTCAAGAAACCTCCTAAAAATGGACGGTTTTGCCATTTTGTATCGGACGGGATTTGGGCGATTTTTTGCCCTAAATTTTATCAAAAATGCACAATAACATTTCCATTTCGTTCGGCATTCGTGACACTAATGAATTTACCCAACACTTGATTTTTGTCCTCAAATCCCGGGGTTCGGCTATTAAAACACTTTAAAGAAAGTCTTCTCCTTTTCCATCAACACAATGGCCCGAAAATGGGCGCTTCTTGGTAGAACCGAGCCCGAAAAACACCCTTCCTTCCTTCCTGCCTCCCCTGCTATTCCTCCTCTTTGCATTCTAACGGAGATCCATCGCAATTCAACCCAAATTTGTCGACACGCAACACGCTTTTTTAGGGGCGCTTTTTTCCACAGTTTTTTTCATTTCCGGTCCCGAATTTTTGATGGATGAAATCAGCGAGCCAGTCGGGAGGTGAATAAAAAATCCGGAATCACAAATTGAGGCATCGCAGTTCTCCGGGGGTCAAATTGGAGCAAATTGCAACCCCCGTGGCGTGATGGTGGGGCTATTTTTGGTCGCAAATCACCGGCGTTTTTGTTCTGACGTGCCATTTCGGGGCTGTCTTTTCAGAAATTTATAAGGATGAATCGGGAGGCGCTAAAAATGGAAACGGTGGCTGTTCTTGAACCGCTGAACGCCCCAAATTTTTATAAATTTGGCTGCCCCTCTTGACGAGATTCTGCAAAAATTAGCTCACAAATCAACCGGTAAATTCTAAGAATTCGCCAGCAATACCAATGGTCAGACCCCCATTAAATTTCCCATCCTCAATGGCGAGGATTAGTCAAAATACTCCTCGAGCAGCCGGCGAAAACAATGGGAAACTGGAACATAAAAAGGAATCAAGCCTCCAAATTTTGAAGACTAGAAAAAATGTAATAAATATTTTTCAGGACCCGGAAAACACAGCGGAAGACCAGATGCCGTTGATGTATAAGCGATGGGCAACTCAGGTATTTTAGGCTTAGGCCTAGGCTTGGGCTTCGGTGATCGATCAGCTTTTAAAATATTTTTTTTTAGGTCCGATTCGGCAAGCGGGCGGCAAATAGCTGGGCCTCGTCGGTCCGATTTGGATAATTAAGCGTAAGCTTCTCCGATTTAATTTTTAAGGCCATTTTAGAACCCTTTCCTCCAACCCCGATCTCGTCTCTGCCATGATCCAACAATCCAAAACGGAAGACCTGTCAAAACCTCCCATCTCCTATTCACTATCCAACTTTAACAGTGCGACCCCGGCTCAACAATACCACCGCTTTACCCCCACCCCTTCCCTCCCCTGGATTTTTGTGGTCTGTAGTACAAAGTTTGTGCTATGACCGTCGCGTTGACTGTCGTATGGCTCCCTTCCCCGTATGGCCGGTTTACGTTTTTTATATCTGCTCTTTTTGAGTTTGAATAAAGGTTTTCCTGTTTTTCGTCGTGTAACGGGAGGCGGACAAGGTTGATTCGGTAGTAAACAATACATTTTCTAACACCAACTGCGCCATCGAAGTCTAAATTGGGTATTACTTGCCTGCTACAATCTTCCAAATAACATAAAAATTTTTGTCTAGGTTTTTCAGACCAAAAAGCATTTCGAAGTATTTATTTTTGTGATGTAAATATTTTCAACTAACTTTACTTTAAAGGAAATGTTTTCAGTACAAAACTAGTAAATTCCGCCGATTCCTGCCTCCTTCAAATAGAACCATCCAACAGTTTTTCGATGTTTTAAGGCGGCAGTAGTAAATATGTCGTTCTAGTAGTTGTGTAGTATAGAATATTACAAAAAAATTTTTGCTGTTTTTTTGATGTTTTTCTTTTGCACTCCAGCTCCCGAAAACCCAAATCGGGCTCAAAGTCCAGGATTCATGACGACCCCAAATAGCACTGAATAACCACCGCCCACGCCCAAATTCTCGGTGTTCACCATTCTTCATCGTCCAGGCTTTTCACCCCCTATCTAAAATCGGGCACTTTTCGGGGAAAGATGAATAGCCGTTTGGTTAAGCCGGCTCGGGGGTCTTGAAGCCATGGCCAATACCCGAGGCTCTAGCAGCGAGAAGGGCTAATTGGGCCACCGGAGGCGGAATTTCTGACGACGATGCTCCGATTTCAGAATGGAGGAGGAGAAGGAGGTGGTGGTGTGGGAGTGGGGCATCTGAGCCATAAAAACATGATTCTAGGTATAGAGCCTACGGCAATTTGCCCCTGCCAATTAGTGTAGGGAAAATTTATTTGTCGCTAGAACAGCTTGGTGTCTTGAAAATTCGCGAAGGGACTTTGCGAGCTTGCCCCTTTCGAATTGCTTCAAAAATAAGCCTACGGCGATGATGAAAAGCTCTGAAGAAGTGCAAAGCTTTTTATGAGGCTAATTCTAGGAAGTGGAGCACAAACCTTGAAGAAACGTTGCTAGTGTGTCCTTGCAAACAGTTTGATAAGCTTTTCCAATTGTAAAAAATAAGCAGAGAACTGCGGCAATCCCTGCAAAGTCCGAGAAATCGAGGAAAATTCTCCAAGAACCTTGGCTGGCTTTTAAAAATCCTGGCAAAAGTAAGGCTTCAGGTGTGGATGATAAACGGAGATTTCCCTAGCACGATTTTTATAGACTCTTAGCATCAGGAATCTAGCAAAATTCACCAAATTACTCCGCTAGCTTAACTTTCAGAAATGATTCAAAGTCTAGCTTCAAATACCGCGAAAAACAATGAACAAGTGCAAAGCTCTAAATACCCTAAAGGCGGGAATTCACTTCACACTAGCAACACTTCGAACTTCCCGCGAGACCAAAATATTTTCGTCCAGTGTCCATCACATCGGAACGTGCGCCTTCTTGGGGGGAGCATCGGGGGCTCAGGAAATCAGATTCTAGGTCCCCGCATTGTACTCCTAAACGGGCTCGTTCCGCTCGTATTTTGGCACGGGAAAGGGAATAGCAATGGGAATTTTTTTCTCGAAAATTTCGTAAATGTTGAGAGCCTGGAACGTGCCTAGATGGCGTTTGAAGGCGGAAGACAATTTTAGGGATCATCTCGACGGAAAAACTGCATCGACCATTCAAAAAAACAATTTACATTTTCTGCATTTTGCCGGGATCGCTAGGCTTGCTTTTTTCTAAACATTAATGTTGAGTCCACCCTGAGGTTTTTAAAGCTGATGCGGAAGAATTCTCGATCCTTGGCATCGTGGTGGGCGGCCGATTCAGGCCTAGGAATTTACGATGAGGCGGCCGATGATCTTCATCACAAAATTCGGGCAGCGGAAGGACGCATAATTGAGTGCTTGAATTTTTTCTGTCAGCTGATGAATGAAAGGATGGACTTTTCGACAAAAAAAATACAAAAATCCGGCAGGGATTAGGTAAGGCTTTGATCTTGGTGGTACCAGGAAATAAGAAAATTCCGGCAGCTCCTGTAATTTATGAATTTATTCCGGCTTTTGTGATTTTACTAGTTGAAGGCACTACCGGTATTTTTGTATTTTGCTTTTTACAGATTTAGACTTGTATATCTAGGTGTTTTTATTATTTGCGTTTCACTCTTGCTTTAAAACTATTTCATCCTATGATTTTAGGTCTCGCGCCCCGCTCTTTTTGGCTGGATATTCTAGCTCGGACGCGATCATGGTGCTCGTTCTTTTTAAGGTATAATGACTTAATAAAATTGTTTAATCATTTTTGGGCCTACCGTATGCGCCTGCCAAAGCTCTTCCAAATCCGACGATCCTCAGATTACCTAGTGAGCGATGGAACCAGACCAAGCAAATCGCAGCCGACCCGAGGCACGGCCAATGCTGCTGGGAAATAAAACATGTTTATTGATGATGAAAGTACTTTGACTGATCCAATATATACAAAATAAACGCGAATTAGTTATTACACAACAAGTTAACACTTTATTATCAAGGCTCAAACTCATCACGTTCCTGGCTCAAGTTCGAGAAAATTTGTATCGGGAAACGTTCGATTCCCTTCCCCAGTCGCCCCTTTCATCTTGCGGTATGGCTGCCTGCCCGGAAAGATGGCCGGTTCGTAGCCCTCGGGGCAGAAGTTTTTTCGCAACCAGTGCTTGATCAGCGGCCTATGAGGCATCTTGGGGGTGGCGAAATAACCGCGGAAAATAGCGTAAATATCAAAAATTTCCAATCCAAGAACTTTTAGCATCAAATACGTGACTCACCCAACATCCTTCGGCGTTACATCGTCATCCGGGTAGAATTGATAGGTTAAGCCTTTAATATCACGCAACGTACGCTAAAGTGCTGGTTAAAGGCGTATTTTATATATGCCTCCTACCCTCCCGTTCTCATACCAGGCAATCGCAGCCTTGGTCTTGCCGGGTGAGAAGTCTCCTTGGAACTGAAAAGCGATGAGGCTTCGGCTTGGACCTAGATATACACCTACGCGTCTGCCTAGGTCTGATGGGCTTCAGCTTAGGCTTAGGCCTGACTTTGGCTTGGGCAAAATTCTTAGGAAAGGGGTTGGTTTTGCCTTAGAAGAGGTTTTAGCCTTTGTAAGGCCTAGGTTTAAGCCTAAAATCCATTCGATTGCAAACCTACCGAAAGATAATGTGCCGGCCGGCGCGGTTCCCGCAACTTGTAATAGTGCCCCGGCGTGCTGAAAATACCGTCAGCTGTCCAGGCGGACAAGGCATCGGTAAATCTGAAAATGCGCAGGTTCGGGTCCGGAAGTGCTTTTACCTTCGAATCCCGAAATTGAAGCACAGCTCCTCCAGCTTCCCGTCATGCGCTTCGGGCAATGAACGGGTCACCAAATCGATGTCCCGGTTCTGAAACGGAGCCATTTTTTGGTAAGCTTAGGTCTAAGCCTAATTGTTGTGTCTTGCCAAAGTGTGGTGCGCAGCGGGACGAACAGTTTACGAACAACTGTTTATTCGGTGAGCGACATGGCGACAAGAGGAGGAGAAATTAGAACTGATTTGGAACTGGGGAAATAAATGCCATCGCTGGCCCAGTGGGGAGAGAGACCCCGCTACGGTGGAAAGGGCACTGGATAGGCGAGGGGCCGGGGAGCGAAGGGAAAAGGCGGGGGCGCTCGAAGGCGCTCCGCAACACCTCCCCCTGTACAAAACGAAAAAGAAAGGAAATGTGAATAGGAGAGGAGACACCAACGGAAAATGTACAACTGCGTACAGCAAGACGAAGGATCAAATCACAACGTAAAACAAGTCAAACTTATTTGCTTTTTCCTTTATTAATTGGCGCGCGCGTGGGCGACGGTCATCCTTCCTTCCTTCCTTCCTTCCTTCAGAACGTTCGGCGGTGCTTGACCAAGGAAGACGGCACTCGCGGGCACGCCTCCTTCCCTCGTGCAGGACTGATGAGCTTGATCTTGCCGCTCCATGTCGACGGGCTCGCTGGGGCACCGTCCGCCGAGCTGCTGCATCAGACCCGGTCTTCGCGATGGGCCTCTTCCGTAGAGGTGAAATCCATCGGCCGGCCGCTCGCTGTAGTGGCGCGCCGGTCTTCTCGACTACAAACCGTCGGAGGTTGCCGGGGGCTTTTCAGAAAAGCCTGGGTCCCGGTCTTTCAGGCTACAGACGGCCGTAACGTCGCCGGCGCCTTTTCAAAAAAGTCGGCTTTCCGGTCTTTCCAAGACAGGCCTCTTCCATAGAGGTGTACCATCTGCCGGCCGCTCGCTGTAGTGGCGGGCCGGTCTTTCTCGACTATCAACCGTCGGAGGTTGCCGGGGACTTTTCAAAAAAGTCTGCTTCCCGGTCTTTAAACGACGGGCCTCTTCCATAGAGGTGTACCATCGGCCGGCGGCACTCGGTAGTGGCGCACCGGTCTTTCTCGGCTCTAAACGGCCGGTCGTTGCCGGGGACTTTTCAGAAAAGTCGGCGTCCCGGTCTTTCAACGGCTATAAACGGCCGGACGTTGCCGCGGGCTTTTCCAACGTGAAAAGACACCGCGGTCTTTTTCTTCTTTCCTTGAAGAAGTCGCGGCCGGCCTTGACGGAGTTCCAGTGGGCGAGCGGCAGCCGGATGCCGCGTAGTTGACCCATTCGTCGTGGCCTTCTCTGCATTTCTTGTCGTCCTTGGCTGGAGACATCCTTCCTTCCTTCTTGCGCTTGAGGGCGAAGACGGCGCGCTTCGACTTGGTCCTTCTTGTCGACGGGCATGGCCACGCGATCCGGGCACATGAAAGTGCGAAGGCCAAATAGGGGCAAAAAGACTTCCCTTTTAATCGAATCCTCCATGGGATGACGCTGCTTCTTTGCCATGTAGAGTTTCTTGTCCTTGCGCTTGATCCACATCTGCTTGACCAACTTGTCCTTGACTGGGCGGCGGCTTGAGCGGCTGCTTCTTGGCTTGGGCTTTTCCTGATGTTGCGTGAGTTCGGAATCCTTGATCGCCAGTTGTTGTGTCCGCGAGTGTGCTTGCCTCTTGTGCTTGATGGATAACTTGTATCGAATAAACGTTAGAAGTTTATTCGATAGAGCTTCAGGATAAAAAGGATTAGAGCGATAATTTTAGGGAGAAAATCCCATGAGTGGGAAGGCATTACGACACGTAATCCGGAGTGATTTGAACTGGGGTGGATTACGGTCACTGGGTCACCGGATAGGCAGTGGGGGGAAAACAGACTAGCTTTTTCTCTCGGCCACGACCTTTTCTTTTCTCGTGGTTTCGACTCTTTCTTTTGTCGAAGTGACTTTTTCTTTTGTCACAGTGACTTTTTCTTTTGTCACATCATCGAGAACATGGCGAAATGAGGACAGCTCACGAACAAAATTACCATAAAATTGAATCATTCCAAGAAATGAGCGTAATTGGCTTATATTTTGCGGCGTGGGCATGTGCTTGATGGCGGCAATCTTCTCCGGGTCGGGTCGACGTCCTTCAGGGTCGATCAGGAAACCGAGGAATTTGATTTGCCTTTGCGCAAATCGGCACTTCTCCATTTTCACTCGCAATCCAAACGCTTGCAGTCGTCGAAAAACTGCTCTCACTCGTTCATCATGTTCCTCTTTCGTCTTGCCCATAACGATCACATCGTCCAGGTACGCAGCTGTCCCCTCGAGACCATTGATGACTTGGTCCATGATGCCTTGAAAAATGGCGGGCGCTGTCTTGACTCCAAAAGGCAGACGTTGATACTGGAAAAGTCCTCGATGCGTGTTGATCGTCACGTACTCCTTGGAATCCTCATCAACGGGCACTTGTAGATAAGCCTCGGCGAGATCCATTTGCGTGAAGTACTTTCCTCCGTTAAGCTGGGCGAAGATTTCCTCAGCTGTAGGAAGTGGATGACAATTTGACTCGAGCGCGTTGTTCAATCCGGTCGAGAAATCAGCACACATTCGCATTGATCCAGAACTTTTCTTGACGACAACGATCGGGGCGGCCCATTGAGAAAATTCAACAGGTTTTAGCACTCCAGTGCCCACCAAACGATCGATCTCCGCTGCAACAGCGGGCATTGCGCCAAAAGGCACCGGTCGGGCCTTGCAGAACTTGGGCACAGCGTCGGGCTTCAATTGTAGTCGAGCCTCCAACTTCTTACAGCTACCGAGTCCATCTTGCGCGACATCGGCAAATTCCAGCTTGAGTTGTGCTGCGAAATCACCCTCCTTCTCGGCGTCGATTGCCAACACCTCCATGGTATCGGGCTTTAGCATTTGACGAAATGCATCCATCGCATTCGTGTTCTTGAGCCAATTGAGGCCCAATAGCGTGTAGCCGTCGACGACGTGGCACACACCGAACATCGCCTTCTTGTCGATCACATACTTGCAGTTGAAGTTGCCATGGACCTTGATAGCTTCGCCATTCGCTGCCTTCATCTTCAGATCCGTGGACTTGAGCGCGGGCGATCCGAGCCTCGTCCAATCCTTCTTGCTGATGATCGTGATGTCGGCGCCCGTATCAACTCGCATCTTCAGCACCTTGTCGTTGATCGCAACATCTAGAAATAAACGATCAGATTCGTGGTCCAAAGAAAGGTTAGAACCAACGATTACGACATTTGTGTGCGCGGGCCTTGCGAACTTTCTCTTGGTGAAGTTCGGCTGTCCTTGCGGTTTCTTGTTGCGTCCCGGGCAGTCGGCATCCCAGTGGGCGCCTTGACAGTGCTTGCAGGGCCTCGTTGGTGCGCGGGCGCCGGGCTTCTTTTGGGCGGGAAAAGGGCGGGGTGCATAGGGCGGCTTTGCGGTGACGGCGTGCGCGGCCAACGCGCCCTTGCTATCCAAATTCGCGTCCTTCTTCCTCGTCACGAAGTGGCGAATGTGGTCGAAAACTTCGTTCAGTGTCGACTCGGGCTTTTCCTCCATCCTTCGAAGTATTTGGCTTCGCGTTGCTTCGTGTTCGCTGCCAGAAAGCGAAAGAAGTAGTGAAAGGACTTTCACTTCATTCTCCTTGATGTCGCGCATCTTGGCTTTTTCGTAGGCGAACTTGAGCTGATCGACGTGCTTGGCCAAATCCTCGACGTCGCCACCATCAAACTTCATTTTGGAAAATTCGTAACCGCGGGCGATCAGCGACTTCGATGGCACGAAGATCTTGAGCAGAAACGCCACAATTTCAGCGTATTTCAGCTCATTTGTGGTCTTGGGCAGGATAAATTTTGTGAACCTGTCATACGCGGCCTCGTCCAGCTTCTCGATCAACATCCGAGAACGATCCTCTTCAGAGAGTTCGGCGCCATCCTTCTCGAGCATCGGACCATAGCGTTCATGCCACAGTTCGAACGTCGACTTGTCCTCATCAAACGAAAACTTCGGCACTCGGGCCAAAATCGAGTCGCGCAGCGCTTGTAGACGCGCCTTGTTCGCGTTCTCTTCCTCCTTGGGCTCGTGCTTGACTGGGGCGGTGACTTGGCTCATCAGCGCGGCCATCTGCTCCGTGATCAGCTTGATCTGGAGGTCGTGGGCGGCCGTATCCCTTTCTCTCTGCTCACGCTGGCTTTCCATCAGTTGCTGTAGCACATTTTGAAGGGCTTGCTCCATGACTTGCTCGTCGGCTTCAACTTGTTTCGATTTCGCACGGGTAGTCGGGGCCAGCTTGGTGAACTCCCTTCCTTGCGTGAATGTCGTACTTCCTGCTCGCCAGTTGTTGTGTCTTGCCAAAGTGTGGTGCGCAGCGGGACGAACAGTTTACGAACAACTGTTTATTCGGTGAGCGACATGGCGGCAAGAGGAGGAGAAATTAGAACTGATTTGGAACTGGGGAAATAAATGCCATCGCTGGCCCAGTGGGGAGAGAGACCCCGCTACGGTGGAAAGGGCACTGGATAGGCGAGGGGCCGGGGAGCGAAGGGAAAAGGCGGGGGCGCTCGAAGGCGCTCCGCAACACTAATCCTCAGTCTGAGCAAAGTCCATGCCAAAGCTTTAGACTAAGCCTGAGTATACCTATAAGTTCAAGCCTGCGCCTTACATCAAACCGGTGACTCATCGTCGCCGTCCAGCGCTTCAGGTCCAAATGAAAAGCGATATTGTGGTCTCGTTCCATTTTTTCATCAAATGGAGGCGAGTCGTTAACGATCCAGAAACTGAAGAATTAGATTTTTTAGTGCACCTTTAGTATGCGACGCTACCTTGTACGTCCAGGCAGCGGGGTTACGTTCCACACGCAGACCGCAAATGTCATATTGTAAATTTTCTCGGCCGTGTTGAAAACAACGCGATGGTTGATGTAGAAATGGGGCGGGAAGTTGACTTAGAACCAGGGTTGGTCATTTTTGACCCGGGTCGGACCCGGACCCGGACCCGGACCCGGACCCACCCGGACCCGCAGAAATTTGCATGGGTCCGGGTCCGGGTCCGGGTCCGGGTCCGGGTCCGGGTCCGGAAGTAGCGTATTTGCATTTATTTGAGATAGAGATTTAAGATTCTAATTTTCTTCGGAAAAAGACAACGGCATTAATTATAATGGTTTATCCGGTATGATTCAGGTATATAGGAGTCGAGACCAGAGCATCAAATCACAAATCTTGGCAATTATTTGCAAAAAAATAACGAGAAATTGCGACATTCCTGGCGTTACGGGGTGACAATTGGTTACGATCGGTGGTAATACAGTGTTTAACTAGGCTAAAATATCGCTCGACGGCCGCTTCGTTGGAGAGTGCGCACAACATCCGTTTGGCCAAGTGGGAGAGCCGGGGGAAGTCTTGGCGATGATCGAGCCAGTAGGAGCCGATATCGGGTATTTGGTTGACTTTGGCCTCGAGGTAGCAAGTGAGTTCATCTGTCTGGAAGGAAAGGGGTAAAACCTTGGATTATGCTTAGGAAAGGCTAGAGAACGAATTAGTTGAAGCCATACCTGGGGGTCCCCAAAGTCATCGAAATAGCTGTGCGCTTATGCATTCAGATGCATTCAGAGGCACCTGGGTTGCAGTTTCGCCGGAAACGGCCTCGAAGCCAACCGGCAGCAATTTTGGCGCCAGTCTTCCGTTCTGTTCGGCTGGATAGGCAAACATAATGCCCAAAAACTTGTCGCCGTGCAGATCCACCCCGTCAATCAATATGGATCCGTTGCCACGCCGGATCTCATCGGAGACCTAAATTAGCGAAATTTTTAGGCTTCAGCCTCCTACGCGAGTCTCGATTTTATGGAATAGTTGATCAAATTTGATCGTCAAATGGCGCAACAGGCTCTTCCGACGCATAAGTCGCTTCGCGACCATTTCCTGGTCGAGGTGGCCGCTGATAAAACGTTAGTAATTGTCCAGTGAATCGAGACCACCTTGCCGCCGCCACCTTCGCAATTAATTCTCGAAAGTCATCGTCATCTACCGCCGCATACGGCCTTCCACTGGCAAGAAAGTAATCGATCACCGCGTCACATATAATCTGACGCTCCGCAGCTGTGGGCTCACGTGTTGGTCCTGAGCTCCAATTTCTAATGGAAAAAGCATCAATACCTCGAACTTCGAGAAGGCTGGAACTGGCCCCAGAACAACGCCTCGAGTGGCGCCTGTGTCTGATCTCGGTTAAGGTGGTATATACTACGCTTTGTTTCCGCCTTCAATATTCCCCAACAGCAACTTGCAAAGCGAACACATAAAGAATCCCGTCGATTTTGTCTCTTGTCCGTCTTTGATTAATATGCCGTGAAACTGATCCCCGCGACTGGTATCCTGAAAATCATATATTCAACAACTTTCTATTTGGGAACATACCATAATCAGGGTCGTCGATTTGGCTTCTAACAATCGACTGATCGTCTGCTTATCCCAGCCAGTAGGGGTGGGCGATAGTAGGCTCGTTTCCTCATCGTCATCACCCGAATTGTCTTCGGACGAGTCGGATGGCGCCCCCATCCGAAGTTAGCAGACGTGAGAAATGTCGTGCAATATCGTGGAATTTATCCAGAAATCGGCATGCAAATGACCCGGACCCACCCGGACCCGGACCCGGACCCGGACCCGGACCCGGACCCATGCAAATTTGATCGGGTCCGGACCCGGACCCGGACCCCCCGGGTCCGGACCGGGTCCGGGTCCGGGTCAAAAATGACCAACCCTGCTTAGAACGTATTGTAGCTCAAAAATCGCTTTAAACGTAAAAGGATTGTCATGAGAGTTACTATTACTGATAGCAGATAACCTCAAGCGTTGAACGTAGCCTTCTTAAATACTAAAATTATGCGTAAAAACCAACACTTATGTTTTGGTTCCAGGCGGTCGTTAATAAAATTTGCATAGAATTCGCTGGGTCCAACTGGGGTCTCAACGCCTCTTGTCATCATGTAAGGGACACGGCGTTTATTCTGTAAGAAAAATTCTGATTCACCTTTGAACCCATAGAGCTACCGGTGCCGTGTGAAACGCAGCCGCAATTCCTTCTTGGTTGAACTGAAAACAACAAGATTTTATATGGCTCAAAGATGGACTTTAGTTCATTAACCTGACTAGGGAAGCTCGAATTTGGTTCTCAAGAACCCCGAATTATTATCAACTCAGAATTGGCTGAAAATTTGCGCACAGATAGAATGAACGATGCTGAGCATCGCCTCGTTGTCCAAATTTGCTACTAATCTTTAAAACTGAAAGATAAAGAAAAAAAGAAAAGAAAGAAAAAGATATTGAAGTTTTAGTGTCGTTTTTCGCGCCTGAGAAGTGTTTTGCTATGACGCCGTTTTTTTATTTTAAAGTTCTAATTTATTTGAAGTAGGCTATCCGATAGAGAATTTTTTCTGATTCGAATGGGTATATTTCATTAAGGTAGGCTTCATCTAGCCGACGTCTTACAAATGTTTGAAGTCGGCTGTTTTTCACTATTTCCCATAGAAAAATCGAAGTTGGTCGTCAATTTTTCCAATTTTTCGGGTTTTCGAAAATTTTGAGTTAGTAGGCTGACTCACTAGAGAAAAGTTTCTTGAATACGATGGCGAAATTTATTTTTACAAAATTGTCCCGGATGATCAAAATAATCGAGCTCGAAGCTTGTTTTAACTAAAGGATGGCTTTAAAAGTAGCATATCTCCAGTTTTAAAGATCAGTAGCAAATTTGGACAACGCGGTGATGATCAGCATGGTCGATTCCATCTGCGTGCAAATTTTCATGCAATTCTGAGTCGGGGTTTATGCGCGCTCCCCTGGTGAGACAATGTTTAAGGCGTTTAAAAACCCACGCCTAGGAAATAGTTACTGCCTCTGGGTCCCTGCTTAGCGTAACTCAGCGGCGCGTTGAGGATACTTCCGCTCACGGTGTACACACCCTTGTCATTTCTGAATTTCTTCGATCCCATGGGAATTTTGACCTTTAATAAAAGTAACAAATCACCCACGCGATCGACAATTTAAAGGCGTAACAATGACATTCATTGAAGTACGGGTAGCTGTTGATTCTGTGTGTAACCATGGAATTAAACTGCTGCTAAAAGCAAGTTTGGTTGTTTCGAGTTTGATGTTTTTAGTCGCGTAAATGACTTATTGAGATTCCTACGTTCATTTCGTTGCGGTGGCTCAGCCGGATCGACATGTCTGACTTCCGGATGTGGATATAGATGGGAACGGGATCAGTGGAATAGCTAGGGTTCCATGGCTTCTCGAGAAGCGCGATTTCGACCCTAGGGAAAACGATGGGTGAGAGCTCGTCCTAAGCCCAGTCTAAGCCTCAACCTAGAGTTTAGGCCCACACTCTAGCTTAAGCCTAAGCCTACCCCGGGTCAACTTAAAGTTTTCCAAGTTTTGCTTGAAGTTAAGATGTTTATGCCACTCACTCAACATGATGGGTAAAGAAGAAAAACTCGATGATATCGCTTCGGCGGTTAGACTCGGGGATTCGAAAGAAAGGACCCTGCATCAGATGGGCCCTGCGATGGAAATCTAGCAATATTTTCCCTAATTGAATCGAATTCAAGCTTACACTCATCTTCCACAGTTCCGGACGACGCTGACTTCCAGTAAATAATAAGTACCAGCCACCGCAGCATCAGCGCGCAATAGAGTTTCAAAACTTTTGGAATGCCTAGCCGAAAGGTTCCGGCTGCTTGAATTGCAAATGAAATTGAAAAAATCGGGGCGATTATATTATAGTTTACGGTCGATGATGATGGTTTTAATCGTTTCAAATATTATAGAGGTTATGCAATAAAGCTTGTGGCATGGGCTTTAGGGAATCGCAGACTACGCATGTTTGGTCGGATACAACATAAAAAACATACAAGATACAAGACATTTCCACGATTTATTTTCAACAACAGTGTATGCACAAGCCCATAAGGATAGTTGCAATTTAGCGATGTATATAATCGCGCAGGCTCTTCTCCAGATAATCCGCAAACTTATTTCTGAAAAAATATCCCCCTCGAATATAGTGACAAACTGATGACTCCACTCGGTCTCCGGCGAATCGTACCACTTCAGAATGTCCTTTGTGGGCGTGTCCGGGTACTGTAAGTATCAAAAGCGTGCAAATATCAACTAACTTTACCCAGCCAGAATTTTTGCCATACCCCACAGCAACCTTGGTAGCACTCTTACCGAATTTGCCTTGGAACTAAACAATTAACCAAAAAGTATAAAAATTAATTCCGAACGGATAGGCTCTCCGGTGGCATGCTTTTGCCTTGGATGTTCACGAGGTCTTCCTAAGCATCGAAACTTCACGGAGTTTTTAAACACGTACCTCCCGGAATAATCCGGTGCCGAGCCAACGTAACATCCGCCAATGGGTGAGGTACTTTTTGTAACTAAGAATATAGGCTTAATTTATGATCATTCACAGTGTTTGATCCAGATAAATTGTTTAATTGTGAATTTTCGAACTTGATGAGAAAATGAAAAGGTTATTCTTTCTTTTGTTTTAGAAAGAATCGAGCCCCTAAACTCTAACAAGCGAAAAGGAAGTCGCCGCTGACGACCCTATCAGACCCATATTTTTGCTAATTGTAAGCTTGGACGCCTATTTGCATTTCCTTTGGAAGCCTAAGCCTAGTCATGATCGTGACCTTTGACGCAATTTTTCCCCATTTCAGTTCCGGTCCCTAGAGAACTGAAAAAAGCAGAATCAGTGGTGCAAAAACCGTCTCTCCCTTTCAACCCCATACATTCTAGTGCCAAAATGGAAGCAGAGATCGTAGGTGCCGTCCCGCTGCGCTTCCAGGCGACGCGTGAACATTGGGTGATCAACGTTCTAAAATTCCAAGCTGTTCCTTTAAAGTTAGAATACGATTACGAGTACTAGGGACACGACTAAACCAAACAATTACATCGCTACGATATCCCAAGTACAACGTTCCATCCAGAGTGTCGATCTCGATGCCAATGTTGAAGTCGCGGTCGAGTTTTTCGTCAAATGGTGGCCGATCGTTGATGATCCAGAATCTAAAAATGCCGACCTTAAAAGAGAAATAGCTTTTTACGTTCGCCGCCCGTCCATCGGGGTGATGTCCCATAGACAGATGACGATTGTGCCGTTCTCGCGGGTGTCATGCTCAGTCGAAATGAGATCGCGGGTGGGGAAAGCCGGCGAAGCAGCAACTACATCATAACCGGTATTACTCCAAAAATATTTTCAAAAAACTACGAAAAATCATAAAGACTGATGCTATTTGAATGACCTACTAGATACTTCTTCTTTCATCCTCCGGTTGACCTCTTTCCGAATTTGTTCCATGTTGAGCGGCGGAGTCTTTGCGCCTCGGGTTGCCAGGAAGGTTTGTGAAAGCTTCTACAAAAAAAATCGGAAGTCACGATGATGCAAAATCAAGAAAAAGCTAGCGGAAAGCGCTCACTTTAACCCTTGTGTGCTTAACAAACATCGTGGCAGCCGTTGGGGACTAAAATCGAATAAATGTTCTGTATTTCCCGAACTTTGTTAAAGCGCTCAAAATGTTTAAGGGTCCTCAAGAACTTCTAAGTCGTACCGCAACATACAGTGGCGTTGTCTGGAACGAAGGTGCTGAATACTTGCAATGCAACAGCTTGTTCCCCTCCATCCAATCAAGTGTAATTTCGAACCCGCGGTCAAGCCACCAGCTTTAAAATCGTTTTTTAAATTCAATTCCCAAAATTTCTCACACTATCGTCAGTCGCCCGACATAGCTTCCCAAATTTTTCACCCATTCATACTCGGAAAAGGTGCACTCTCTGGGTGCAGGAGCGGGTATCTAAAACCTTCATTTTGAGATCTTGGCGTTTTCGAACCCCATAGTTGCCGGTATCTTGCGTGAGGATCAGTTTTTTGCTCTTTCTTTCGATGCGTACCTAAAAATATTTATTAAAGGGTTTTGATAAAAGGCGCCTCGAGTGGCCGAAAGATACGGTAGCCGTTGATCTGGCCATGTAGGTCAGGGGATTCGGCGATGAAGACCTCGAATCTGAAGATACGGTATGGAGTGTTAATCCTAAGCTAAGGCTAAGCTAAACCTAGGCTAAGCAAAGCTAGATCTAAGCTTGGTCTAAGCTAAGCATACGCGAGGCCTAAGCCAAGCCGAAGCGGGGTGTACGCGAAGCAACATTTGCCTTACACCTGCTCGAGCGTGAAGAAAATTATATCCAGCTTATCCCCATATTTAAAAGCTTCGTTCAGCCTGATGAAAGGCCCGGCAACTGGATGGCGGAACTCCCCTAAATTTTACGCTTTAGTTTTTGCGGCTCAGCCAGATCCAGCTTAGAAATTGCAAGCTCTTACAAGGATCCACGTGATTCCTGGAACTCGCAATACCAAGAAAGCTAATAAAAAACAGGGTCCCAGCCAGAATCATCGCAAAGAAAATGAAAACTCAGGGAAAAGTGGATCCGGGCAATATTTTGTCTCGATTAATATGTATGAAATGCATGATATATAGACGAGTACTTTTTTATTGCGGAAAAGCAGAGTGTAGCGCATTGTATTCTCTTTTTCCAAATTAAAATGTAATAATAGAAAGTACCAAAATTCTGCAGTACGCCGGACGCCGATTTTTTTTCACGGGTTATATTTGGAACATTAGGACAATTGCGCCTTATCCTAGGTTGTGCCATGTACTACTGGCACATCCACAGTACCTCTCCAACGCAATACCCATTCAAATTTGTCTCTCGAATTCAACGCAATAAAAATGACCCCGGAATTGACAAATCCCCCCCCAGGGAGGCTTGAAATTTGTGCCCAATTAGCAAAGTTCAGTTCACGTCCCTAAAATGCATAATTCGATCGTAGCTTCTTCCCTTTAACACCTCTAAAAACATCCATGAGTCAAAATTTTGTCTTCACAGATCTTTGGAGCCAATTTGCAAAATTGTGATCCCTCATAAGCTTTCGTTCAGTTTGAAAATCTAACATTTTTCATCATCTTTTCACCGTCGACCAATTGCTAGCATCTAAATTTCACTGTTTAACATTGTCAGATGCTGAGCACGAGCGAGTTCCAAGACTACGCGAGCCATTGGGTGTTCGGTATTGGCGCCGGCACAAATCTCTTCTTACTCTTTGTAATCTATACCGTAAGCCGAAATGAGGCACGAGGAAGTCGAACGATTCTGACGATCATATCAATCTTCAACATTTACTATGCGCTTGTCGTGAAAATTGTTCACCCGGTAGGAAAATAATAATGGAGTTTTGGAGGGAAAATATATTTACCCTGTAGTAATAGTGCTTATAAAACGAAAAACACTTCAGACCTACATCCTTGATGAACGAGGCTTCATAGCTCTTTCAAAAACCTTCCCAAAAACATCCGCCGCCTCCAAGGTTGGCCTAGCACTTTTTGTGAACGCCTTTGGCCAGTCTTTATCTTTATTGATGATCCATTGCTTCTATCGATACGTCAAGATTACTGGGTAAACGTTTGAACTGAACCAAATACCTTTAGAATTAGACGATACCGTGTTATTATCGAGAAGAGGAAGGGTATACTCGCTCTGGTCACTTGGCACTTTTTTATATCTGGGGCCATCGAGTCGACTTGTCTAATTTCGATGCTGGTATGTCATGAGTAATTATGGGATTTGGCTCACTCATACTAAAATTTATCTACTAGTATTTAATTATTTTGAAGCCAAGCGAAACTCGCAGACAGCTTTCGTATAAAGAAACTTTAAAATTCCTGAACATATCGCTGTCTCCCGATATTTATTACTACGGGCCTGTATTTTCGGTATGTCAATTTAATGGCCAGTTCGGGGGAATTTAATTAATTTTACTTAATGGCACCTTAGTACCCTGGCCCCGATCATCTCGAGCATTACAACTGGGTTATGGTATTTGGGACAGTGATCGCCTTGTGCTTCTTTTGTCTGTTATATGGAACAACTTGCTTGACCGGGATTAAATTGTAAGCTAGGATTCATTGCCAGTAAAACCTTTCCTAAAAATTCAATAACTATCAATATGTTACAGATATTACTACGTAAAGCAAAATACAAAAAGTCGTACGGCTCAACGATACCAAGTGCAGCTGTTGATGCTCTTGCTGGCTCAGGTATTGTATTTAAGACGTTATTTAATTTCGACTTAACTCCTAAAGCAACCATTATTGCGATTAAGGCAATATCTCCGTTTATCTTTGAGTTCGTACCTGCTTTTGTAGCGCTAGTCGGCGGAACTACAGGTATCTTTTATCCACATGTTTTTCTAACCAAAAGCAATTGCTGGCTGCTTAAAAAACACGAAATTGAGTATTATATTTCTAACTTCCATACCTTATGTTTATCATTGTTAATTCACGCTGCTAGATTCAGGTTTAATCCCGCATCAGTGGGGCATTTTTATCCCGCTATTCTTCGCCGGCTATTCTGGATGTGATGCAATTTTGGCTTTGATTCTCTTCAAGGTGCGGTTGAACGTTACTCTATACGCAAATAATTTTTAGGCATATCGACGTCGCACAATCGAAATCTTCAAGCTTAAATGGTTTCCCAAGAATCGCAGCCAGATCTTTCACACCGGAACCGAGGAACCGACGCCCATCTCAGCGAACCAAAAGAGCGCTGGAACTTCTGCTTGAGGGGAAATACTGACCATCTACCATACATGTAGAGGTTGTAACGTTATCCAAATCGGCCCAAAATTCGTGGAAAAATCAAATACAAATCTGGGGAACACGATGCGATCAAGCGGCTAAAAGTGCATTGCAGCAGCACTTTTTGCATAAAATGAAAAGTTTATTGAACAAAAGTGCCCATTGGCAGATAATTTTTATCGCTTCATGTTCCCCGTATTTTATTTTATTTTCCGCCAATTTTAAGCCGATTTGGACTCTGTGACCTGACAACCTCTACATGTGAGTACATTTTTCTACAGTACATGAATCCAATAACAATAAATATATAGGGTCTCCCAACCCCCCCTCCCCAACTAGCGGTCCGCAGCCGATTCCGATTTTCACGATATCTATAGAAAGCACTCGAAAAGACGAGAAAACAAGGAGGGCTCATTGTCTTTATTATGTGTTTTTAGTAGCTAGTTTTATGTCGAAAAACCATAACAACTGCAGATTCATGCCAGATCTGCATGCTAATTGTGAAATTCTTGTTGAAAAATTACCGGTTTTTCAAAAAATCTTAAATATCGGTGGAACGGGATTTAATATTTACCAAGTATTGACCGCTTTTTACCAAGCATTGACAGCGTTTCCCAAACGCTTAAAACAAATTTGTTTGCAAAGCTCCAAAGCAAAGAAAAATATAAAATATGAACACTAAAAGGGCTGGCGACCGGTAATCGCATGTTGCAAATTGCGCACAAAATGCAAAAACAACGAATTACGAGACGATCCGAACCCTCGTTGGCATTTCAAAAAGCGAGTCCGTTAGCAAACAGCTAACTCACTGGTGATGGTAGATACTTGAAAGCTTCTAATAAACCGCCGGCCGCATTCTAATTCCCCGCATGCAAATTATCTTTTTCCGGAAGTACGGTATCTCGCTCTACAGGGTTCGGTGGAAAATTCTGACAACACCATCTTCTTTTCCATAGTCTATAACCTGGGGGTAGCCGCCTGCGTTTTGCGAATTTCAAGATCGCGCATTCGCCCTTCCCTTGTAAGGGGTAAATCAGACCTTCACCGAAATTTTAGACTACGGGGATAGTCGTGGAACATACAGGAAGTGAGATATTTTCAGATGCCAATTGTACACCTATCATGCATAATTTTCCAGTCCACAAAAACAATCAGCTACGGCACATGCACAATTTTTGTTCCCGCCCATTCCTAATTGCAGGCCTATCGCCTGCCTGGCTAGCTGGCTGGGAATCGAACTAAAACCTTCCAAGGTGGCAGCGACCACTCGACAGCGCTTTCTGATTCTAAGAATGGGGTGAATCCTCTTCGAAACTTTTCATGATCTTTTTCTTCCCAATTGCATTTTCATAAATATTTTGCGTTGGAATTAGAAGAAGGGCCAATTCGTAACGAAAGAATTCCGCTAGGGATCGACAGACGACATGCACTAATAAACCCGCTATAACCCGAAATCCGACGATTCTATTAAAGGATCCTTTTCGACGCTTGTAGGCTGTGATTCAGGGTATAAAACAGACTTCTTTAGCCCTATCAACTCGCAGCTTTCGAAAAAGCCTTTCAGATACTGTAATCGCATTCGTATCACAAAACAGAACAAAGCAACTTTTACGGAAAAATTGGCCTTCGATTCTTTTCTTTTAAATCAGCACTTTCCCTGTAAAACACGTGGTTCTCGATCAAAACAAGCGAATTGCTGCTTAAAAATTAAGAAGTAGGATTTGGCCCTCCATCCGCCAATAAGCATGAGAACCGATGGAAAGCTTGGGAATTTGCCCACATGTTTTGATCTTTTTCGAGAGACGGTCTTAAAAAATTCTATTAGGCTGGACCATAAGTTCGTGCAATTTTTCAAACTCAAAATTTTTAAGGAAACTTCCATGCGTTCATTCTAGTTTTTTGCTACGATGAAGGCACACGCGTCGTCGTGCCTGAGTGCGAGTAAAAACCACTAACTCCCAAAAAAGTGTATATTATGGCGCCAAGAGGCTGGGTAACTCGAGTTTTGGGGTTTTTTGATTCCGTGAAGGATATCTGCTGCCATTATGAAGTCTGCCTTGCTAAATCAGTGGCATTCGATAGAAAGATGTTCGGGCTATGCAATGTAATTAATAAAATTACAATAGCTTGCTTCATTATTTTTTTGCAAATCATTTTCGTAAGATGCCAATTTTGGTTTTCGGGCTCTGAAATGACAAATCCTTTCGCCCGGCGTTTTCTCTGAATTTAGTGGCTAACTTTTTGCGAATATTTTAACCAAATGGAGCTTGGTTGTTACTACTTCTAGACCGTAGATTACATATGCACCAATATTCCATAGCGGCTCCCGGACGGACCATAATCCTCATTTGGCACGCTCTTGATTTTTATTTTTTTCATCCCGAAACATTGGGCTTGTGGGTTTGGCAATTTTCATGTAGTATCCGCTGCTTATGCCAAATGTCGCTGTAGAATATGCAAAATTTAATTGGCAAAATTAAATTTAATACACTTGACGAATTACGGCTGGAGGATTATGGTATCAACAATTTTTCCAGGGCTAGAAGGTGGGAAGGATCTCTTATGTCGCCGCAGGTGTCTCAAGGATAACTAGTTATAAAAAGCTGTCGGAAGCCGGATGAATTCGTTCTTTTGAGGGAATGTAGTAGCGCTGTAGAGTAAACCAGGGATGCTCAAAACCGACCGGTTTGCTGGCGTAATTATTTTGAAAAGGTCGAATGTAAGCATTCGGTCCAACCTGATATATCCGCATCCTTTTTAAGCGTTGTTTTTAAGCGATTTAGGTCGAGGCTTGAGCTTGAGCCTAACTAAATCCTAAGCCACTCCTAAGTCCGAGCTTCGCTTACATCCAAGCCTAATCCTGCGCTGATACAAACAAGGAGATGTTTTAGTGTCGTCGTCATTCAAGTTGGGAACTTTTTAGTTGCGCTACTTCCAAATATGTTGAAAAAGTTTACAGAACTGTGCTTTTCAACGTTGGGAATTTTACATTTTCGAGGTTTTTATTTTTATATTTATCAAATTTATTTTTATTTTTATGAACAACAGTTTTGAGCATTACTTGGCCTGATATTGCTTATCCCTTCGGAAAATCGCGATTCCGCAAATTTGAAAAGCAGATTGGGAATACGGAAAAATCCGAGAAAGAGGGGCCTGGGGCCGAATTTGAAACCCTGACGACGCTAAAAACGCCCTCCTAGAAGCCTAAGCAAATGTCTTGATTTGCAAGCTTCGAAGGCCAGGAGGCAACCTTTCAAACCTCCGACTAGCCAAAACAACTCCAAATTTTGCATCGAAGATTCACGGAACTAACCACTACTCCAAATTTTTATGAGATTGCCTTTAATGCGACCGGGGGAATTCGCCCATGTTTCTTGGTCTCGCCAGAATTGTCCCCTTTTCCAGACACAATAAGCAAATTCATAAACCCGAATCCTTTACAGATACCGCGAATTATGTTCTGCACCAGCGAATTCGAAAAGTACGCGAGCACGGGGGTCTGCGTAATTGGGATCGGGTCGAACCTGCTACTGCTCTTTGTCATCTATACCGTACCCCGGGCTGAGGCAAGGGGGAGTCGACCCATGCTCACGATTATATCCATTTATAACATTTATTTCTCAATGATTATAAAAGTTGTGAATCCGGTAAGGAATAATAGAGTAATAAAAACAGATTTGGATAAGTTCAAAAAGCTAAAAATAATAAGAAAGATCCCTGATCTCGGCCGACCTTAAAATGTACTCTGATGTTGTAGGCAGTAGAATATTTTTTTCTCATAATTTAAACACCATTATTTATACCCTTAAGGGCTATCTAATGGACGAACGTGGCTTTCTCATGCTCTCCCAAACTTTCACAACAAGCCGCGTCGTGACGAGAATAGCCCTGGCGCTATATGTTAATGGATTTGGGCAATCGCTATCTTTATTGATGATCCACTGCTTCTATCGATACGTCAAGATCACTGGGTACTTTAACAATATCCTACAGGTGATCTTAAATCCTAGCAAATATCGCGCGATGGTCGAGACGAAATGCGGGAATTTTGCTCTGGTCATCTGGCACTTTTTTATATCCTGGTCGATGGAATCGACTTGTCTCATTGCGATGCAGGTGAGTAACAAGTATTATCTCTAAATATCTCTGGAGATAAAGAAGCAGCGCATTAAATTCAACTAAGTTCTTATTTAGCCGACCGAAGTGCGAAGGCAGCTTTCATACAAGGATACCAAAGAATTTTTCAATATCATCCTAACCTCGGACGTTTACTACTATGGGGCTGTATTCTCGGTACGTATATATATCTTTATGTATATGCCATGTATTCCCTTATCCCTTTCTTCACTCTCTCCAACCCTCGTTGCCCCCCTCATTCTCGCGCTCTCTCATTATCCCTATTAATAGCCTTTTAGAATCCCGGTCCCGACGGTATCGAGAAGTACAACTGGATCATGATCGTCGGGACAGTTGCTGCTTTGAGTGTAATTTCCGGATTGTACTGGACGACGTGCATCACAGGGATGAAACTGTACGATGAACACGTAAAGGGTCAACTAATTCCGCTTTAGATACTTCTACGTGAAGCGCCGTACAATCAGTAGAACGGTGCAAAAATACCAGGTTCAATTGTTGCTCCTTCTGCTGGCACAAGTGAGCGAGAGAAAGAGAGAGAGAGACAGAGAGAGAGACAGAGAGAATCCCAGATTTCAGGCAGTCTCCCCATTCATCTTCGAATTCGTGCCCGTCTTTATCGTACTTGTTGGAGGGACTACAAGTAGCATATTTTTCACATCAAAAAATCCGCTTCAGGACTCGTTCCGCACTACGGTGGCATCTGCGCCCCATTGTTCTTTGGTGGCTACTCGGGCTGCGACGCCATTCTCGCGTTACTTTTATTCAAGGTGACGAAAACCTGAGTTTCCTCGTTCTGAAAGCGATTTTTGCGTCTTTTCGCAGGAGCCTACAGGCCACTACCGCACTCGGTCGAGCCATTTCATTGCTAAATACCTCATCCTTTCTAGGCCTATCGCCGGCGAATGCTCGAAATCTGCAGGTTCAAGCTCTGCCCCCGTCATCGCAGCAAAATCTTCCAAACTGCTACCGAAGACTCCAAGCCCGCGTCGGGACCTCAGAAAAGCGCGACAATCTCGCCATAACTTTTTTTTTAATAAAGGCCGAAAGGACATTTTTCGGAACAATTGCGTTAGGTGTCGACGCGATAATGTTTGTTGATATGGACTCCGTCTCCTGAAAAAATTCCTAAAGATGTGCTCCAGGATGTCCCAAGATATCCTTTCCTTGGGTTTTATCTTCCAATTATCCGCCACAGCGGCTTGAGTTTCCTTTCACAAATTGTCAGTAGACCAGATTTATTCTCAATTTAAAAATCGATTTTTTAAGCTTAAGCGCTCCTTCTAAAGCTTCTGTGGATTACGCAAGAATGAGTTTGTCATCATTGAAAAATCACAATTTTTAGCGGGTTCAGGAAAATCTTTCTTCTGCATATAATAGCTGAATCACATCTCAAATCCAAAATATCAAACCTATTTTTTATTCTATTTCTCTTCGGGGTTTTTTGTCAAAAAGGTGTTTGGAAAACGTTCATAGTCATAATTCATCAAATAATTGCTTTAATGGAATAGAATAGAGTGGACAGAAGTAAAAAAAAATGCCAAAAACGTCTCTGTTTCAACCTCGTAATGTTTTTATAGAGGCTGTGAGCAGTTTGTACGGCGAAAATCGTTGCAATTACCTAAAATCCCGAAAAATATATCCCTCCCCCTAATACAACCCCACCCCGGAGCTGATAGAAAGAATATAACCCCCGGGGTTATATTAGAGGAACTATGGTATGTATAGATTTCCAAAATTTTTTTAATCAAGTTTCTATGTCTTTCAAGCCACCATGAAAAGCTACGTGACTAAACTAACTACGTTTCTAACTCAAACATCCTATATTACGCAAAATCCGTGAGCCGACACTTTAAAAGTGGCCTGGGATTGTTTTGGGAGATTTTTACCAGACCACGGGAAATTTGGGATTTTTATTGGCTGTCTAACGTATTTTCAAACTAGACTTCACACGGATTCAACCTTGGTGTTCTACTCAACCTCATTTTCGATCTCTAGATCAACTGATCTGAATTTGATGATCTGCACGAGCGAGTTCCAAGATTACGCGAGCACTTGGGTGTGCGCTATCGGGGTCGGGTCGAACTTGATCCTACTCTTTGTCATATACACCATATCTCGGACCGAAGCAAGGGGAAGTCGCCGAATTCTCACTATTATCTCGCTTTTCAATATCTATTTTTCGATCGTGATCAAGGTGGTGAATCCGGTGGGCGGGTTTGTATTTTTGAAACGTCGAAAAACAGGTTGAATTAACCGAGTTAAAGCGGCTCTCGCAGCACACCGATTACGGAATTTTGGGGGCCGGGCAGAGACGCACAGTTCTGTCTGCGTCTCTCCTCTGGGCGCGCTCTTTCTCTCCCTGCCGCGACGCACCCGACCGCGACGCTTCCACGAATCGTGGAAAACGGGGTAGCTGCGAGACGCCCTTTAAGCTTTCGCAAAAATGTCAAAAAAACCACTTTGGAAAGAGGCAATTTGCATCTCGCCCGAAGTGGCGAGAGCCTATATAGAGCGTCGAAGGAGACTATGCCGAGGGAAGACGATCATCGGTCCTAGCTCGGGGCCAGGATCGAAAAGACGCGAAGCGGTTTTTCAGTCCGTATATATCAGGTTGGAACGAAAGTTCTGTCGCCGAGATTTTGGAAGGCTGGCTAAATTCGTAGATAGCTCCATTCTGCACATGCAATATGTCATTTTGTAGCTCTCGGCCTGAATGGTCCCGGGAGGAGGGTCCTGGGCCCTCAAAATCAAGAACGGCCGAGATACAGGCCCAAGAAGATTTTTCAAAAATTACGAGAAAGTGTTTTTGCAAGTTATCTCTACATAGAGACATTTGTATACGATACCATTAACGCCAATCGATAGCTTTCGAGGAGTAGATATCGATAGATGTTAAGATCATCAAGATTGGACATCGGATGGCCGAGATATGGCCAATTGAAATTTGGTCCATTTCTTAGAACTTTTCTCGATTTCCCATACATTTTTTCAAAATCCGCTGCGCTAGTCCAAAAATAAAGCGGTAATTTTTGGCAGCTGTCCGTCAGATTTTTGGAAATGTATGGGAAATTGAGAAAAGTTCTAAGAAATGGGCCAAATTTCAAGAGGCCATATATCGGCCATCCAGTGTCGAATTTTGATGATCTCAACATCTATTGATATCTACTCCTCGAGAGCTATCGATTGGCGTTAAAGGTATCGCATGCAAATGTCTCTATGCAGAGATAACTTGCAAAAACACTTTCTCGTAATTTTTGAAAAATCTTCTTGGGCCTGTATCTCGGCCGTTCTTGATTTTGAGGGCCCAGGACCCTCCTCCCGGGACCATTCAGGCCGAGAGCTACAAAATGACATATTGCATGTGCAGAATGGAGCTATCTACGAATTTAGCCAGCCTTCCAAAATCTCGGCGACAGAACTTTCGTTCCAACCTGATAGAATAATTTTAGTTGCTTTTTTATTTTAGTTATAAAACAAATGCGATATTTTTAGACCTATCTCTTGGACGAGCGCGGATTTATCACGATCTCAAAAACCTTTGTTAATATCACAACAGCCTCCAAGATCGGCTTGGCCCTTTTTGTGAATGGATTTGGGCAATCACTCTCTTTATTGATGATCCACTGCTTTTATCGATACGTCAAGATCACTGGGTATAAATACAAGCACTTAAATCATTGCAAAACCAATGGGTTGTTTCAGCGCTTTTCTAGCCAAACTTTGCATTTTAGAAAATATCGAAGTATGATCGAGAAAAAGCGAGGCATCTTCGCTCTGATATCCTGGCACTTTTTTATATCCTGGGCAGTCGAGTCTACTTGTCTAATTTCGATGCAGGTGTAAAAAAGATGAAGACGTTCAATGTTCTCAAAAATTTAAGCCAAACGAGCTGCGTCGAATGCTGTCATATGCCGAGACAAAGGAATTTTTGAATATCACGCTAACGCCCGATCTTTATTATTACGGACCGGTATTTTCGGTAAGTTAAGCTTAAGCAGAAGCATTTTTGAAGAAGTTCTGCTTGATTGATTGTTAAATCACTGTAAAGAGAAAATGCAAAAAAAATTTAGCACCCTGACGAGTCCGGTATTGAGCAGTACGATTGGAAGATGGTTTCGGGCACCGTGGTGGCTTTGTGTGTATTTACCGGTTTGTATGGAACGACGTGCATTACTGGGATTAAATTGTGAGTTAGTATAGTAAACCCCTTGGCTTGCATATTAGTTGGCTTGCTTGTTAGGCTTAAGCACTCAGCACGCCCATTCAAACCCATAGATTTTCGGAAATTTGAGAGGATGGCAACGGGACGCTACTAGTTACTTACTGACAGTGACCGCAAGCAACATTCGGTTCGAATGTTTTACTTGGGTAATCGGACAGGCAAATGTAAAAGATAAGTGAAATAAAATAGAATTTGGCGATAGAATCGCTACCAGGCGTTTCCTTTTACTTTCTTACCACAGTTTGTGACAAAAGGATAGGTGGCTCGACTTTTTTCGTAATTTTCTCAGCGATTTGGCATGTAGGCATCCTGACCGGTAGCTCGTTTTGTAGCCCGAAAAAAGGCGAATTTTTTGGTATACTGGACAAGCCTTAACAATGAATTAGCAGATTTTTATAAGCATTTTAGGTTTTCACCAGGCTATCTCATTCCCAGGGCCGTTCGCTACACACCAATACAAACGACCCGTCAAAAGCCCGGCACATCACAGAAAATTCAAACGAAATAAAAACCGCCTTCGTTTTGATACTTTTTTGAACTCAGTTTTTTTAGTTCTTAGTATCATTAGACTCGCCGTCTCCCATTCTATAAAGTTGGAACAAGTTTTTTTTAAGTTAGGTCTTATCTTTCAAGATATAAGCCTCCAAAGTTTGGGCCCCATACATTTTCTTGACGAATGGAGCGTCGCGTTGCTTAGGCCTTTATTGCCGCTAATTTTGGGCGTGTCAGGGCAATTTCCTGCGGCCGGCCTGGAATCTAATTTACATACAAGAACCTCCGACTTCCGCCCCCCCCCGCCCGATGAAAAAATGAAAATTAGCGGGGCCGAGACCAGGGCTTAACCAACTTTATAAATTTATACTAGATATTCTTACGTTAAAAACAACACAACGAGGGGCGCTGTGCAACGATTTCAGCTTCAATTGCTACTTTTGCTGCTAGCACAGGTGAGGAAGATTCGGTTTTGTAATAGACCGTAGTTTCAAAAATTATGCGACAATTCAGGCAGTATCGCCGTTCATATTTGAATTCGCGCCCGCAATTGTAATACTGATTGGTGGAACGACAGGTAAATCAAGAAAGACTTAAAGAGATGAGTACGGCATCTGTTGAACCCCCCTTGGGGAGGGGGGGTTCAACAGATGGGGCGACGAGAGGGGGCGCCCAGGGGAGAGGCGCAGAGACATTTTCTTTCCCGCGCTTAATCGATTGACTCATGCCGCCCCTATCCCTTTAAGATAGATAGACTTTTTATGATAAACATTTAGGTATTGTTCCACATCACTGGGGCATCTGCGCCCCACTCTTCCTTGGAGGCTACTCGGGCTGTGATGCGATTTTGGCGCTGCTTCTTTTCAAGGTATAGTAGGTGCTAGGGGCTTGAATGAAAATTGCCGTACTGATGCTTCTTTTTAGGTTTATCGTCGCCGCACGATCGAAATCCTAAAACTGCACTGGTGGCCACGGCATCGCAGCAAAATCTTTCAAGGCGGGACGATAGAAGCAGCACCGATGTCTGGAGCCCTTCAAAGTGTTGCGACACCTACATAAATTTTAATGCAATTTTGCAAAGTTTTCTTTTTTGTTCGTATACAGGGTGTCCCAATAAAAAACGTCACGCTGGCATTTTGCCATTGAACATTGAAATTTGGGTATTTTTACATTGTCGAACACTAAAATACATTGTAACTGTTCAAAATTTGCCATACCGCGACTTTTGAAAACAGATGCGGAATCAGCGTAAAATTCTGCACAAGATAGGCGGCTAGGTCTCATTTCGTAGTTTCAGCCTGAGTAAAAAAAACTTTACTATTAGCGATTGAGGACAAATAATCGACGATACAGTACACCGAAAACCGAATACGAAGTGACACAGATTATGATGCATGGATTTGAATTCCCTGAGGGGGACATCCGGAACCTGGCCACCAGCATATTGTGCCAAAATCGCTGATTAAATTACCGTTTTTTTTTGAAAACGATAAAACTCGCTGAATCACAAGTTCGACCCATTCGTTGTTGTTTCTCTGGTTCGAAAATAAGGTTGTACATCGCCAGTCAGATGGCTGACACCGCATTTAACTTTCCCTCCTGAAAACGCGTATCTGCTTGTTGCAAAACTTATTAAAGAGCCTGCTCACGCATCGTCGTCAAAGCATCTTAGGCTTGGCCTTGGCTTAGCCTAACTTAGAAACGTAAGCATCCGCCTAAGCGTAAGTCCAAGTCTATGAAACGTCCCATGCATCCAAAGCAGTTATTTCAAAAATTCCAATTTCTGTGAATTTTCTATGTTTCAATGACAAAAGTACGCGCTCAAAGGTATTTCGCTCCAGACGGACTACCAAAGTGTCCTGAGATTGTTTTGGTTGATTGTTTTAAACCGCAGCGCTCCCAGCACATTTTTTCCAAGAAATGCTCATTGGAGGTGATGAAACTATAGTTTGACCAGACGCTTAGTATCATACTTTTTTAATTTAAGGCAGGATGATATGCACCAGTCAATTCCAAGACTATGCCAGCACTTGGGTGTGCGCTATTGGCGTCGGGTCGAATCTGTTTCTACTCTTTGTCATCTATACCGTAACCCGACGGGAAGCCCGGGGGAGTCGGCCAATACTCACGATTATATCCGTTTTCAATATCTATTATTCGATCGTTACAAAAGTGGTCAATCCGGTAGGTTTATCCGTTTTTTGAAAAGGAACATCGAAGTTCGGATAATTCCGATACATATATCAAATAGAATGAATAGGCTAAAGTTGTATGAGCGCCAATTACGTCACAAACCTTAAACTACGTTAATCTGATAAAAATTTTATTTATATTCTTAAAGGCCTACATCATGGACGAGCGCGGGTTCATCATGATTTCGAAAACATTTACCTACATGGTGACCGCCTCCAAAATTGGTCTCGCCCTTTTTGTGAATGGTTTTGGTCAATCGCTATCGTTGTTGATGATCCACTGCTTTTATCGATATGTCAAAATCACTGGGTATTAGTTCCAAAAAAGGTTTATAAAAAATACAGAAAATATCGAGACATGATCGAAAAGAAGAGGGGTATCATTGCCCTAACCGTCTGGCATTTTTCCATATCCTGGGCAATAGAATCGACTTGTCTAATTTCAATGCAGGTCAGTCGAAAAATACTTATTAATCCAAAACAAAATTATTTAAGCCAAGCGACATACGAAGAATGCTTTCCTACCCTGAAACCAAGGAATTTTTGAATATCACCCTCACGCCCGATATTTATTATTACGGACCGGTGTTTTCGGTAAGTGAATTTTATCGAATTTGGACCTGTTTATCTTAAGGGGGGAGGGCCTCGCCCCCCGGCAACCGCCCCGTGGGGCGGGGGGCCCAGGGGGGGGGCGCGACCTTCTTTTTCTCTTTATAAAGATCAAAAGCCATTTTTTTAGCACCCTGACAACTACGGTGTTGAACATTATGATTGGATTATGGTGTCTGGGACGGTGATCGCATTGTGCGTATTTTCCGGACTCTACGGAACGACATGCATCACCGGGATCAAATTGTAAGCTGTAATTTTTCGATTTAAGTATGGTATCACATGTTGTAAGCATGGATAATAAAAAAATAAAAATGAATAACCACGCAAAAGTTTGATAAATTCGCGCCTCAGATATTACTACGTGAAGCGCAACACCACGAGCGGCACGGTACAACGATTTCAGCTACAATTGTTGTTTCTCCTTTTAGCCCAGGTAGTCCCTATTTTAACCTTATAATCATAGCAATTGAGCGGCGATCCTTGAGGAGTTATTTCAGCTTTCGGAACTGTTTTCAAGGGCCAAAATGAATGTATTTTTTTAAAGTACAGCAATTATAGGCGATCTCCCCGTTTATTTTCGAATTCGTGCCCGTTTTTGTGGTTCTAATTGGAGGGACAACGGGTAGTTTCCGATTCTCCATAATTTATACCCCCGATTTTATTAGGAATCGTCCCCCACAACTGGGGAATATGCGCCCCACTCTTCATAGGAGGCTACTCCGGATGTGACGCGATTTTAGCTCTACTACTTTTTAAGGTGCCTGGCGCTTTACACGACAATTGAGGAATTATAATTGCCCTCGATTCCTTTTTACTATCCGTATTTTCAGACATATCGCCAGCGGACTCGGGAGATCCTGAAGTTGCAGTGGTGGCCACGGCATCCGAGCAAAATCTTTCAAAGCGGCGCTGAAGAGCCGACTCCCATGTCCGGAACTCTGAAAAGCGCTGGAGCATCTCGTTGATTATTTGGACAAAATTAAGCGGTTGTGTGAAAGTTTTTATACCTACAATGCTTCGCCGATGTATTAATCATGCCTGAAAACCTCCCGCTTTGTGTTTCAATTTGTAATAGCATAGCAGTCCGCTATCCGCGAAGCATATTCACAAATTTTGCTGTTTTCTGGTCGCCGGTTCCAACCCTTAATTCTGATTCTTCGTTCTGTTTCAATTTTTAAGTTTTTGATAATTACTTCTTTTGTAAGCTGTCATGTTTCAACTTTCCAATATAAAGAGGCCAAAAATCGGGCACGGCACCTTAAACTAAATAACGAAAAATGGAGTATCCGCAATTATCCGCACCAATTTTTGGACCAGACAAACAAAGGAGTGTGCCGTAAAGGTATCTGGCCGCAACCGGAATCAGATTTCACGCACCATGTCCGGTTTTGGCTGTGTTTTGGCTGTACTCTGGGTGCGTTTTCGAAAATTTGGCTACTAGACGACAGCAAAGATTCGGGCTAAAGCACTGTTCCCCCCTAGGGACGATGCTTAGGAATACAGTGCCATAAGTCAGGATTGTTGTTATTTAGGATCTGATACGCCTCTGGTCCAGATTTGGGACCGATTCGATGTAACACGGCGAAATGTCAGAAGGGCCATATTTGAGACGCCCTGTAGACCTGCGACGTCACCAAATGGACCCGGATTTCCTTCATGATAGGGGCGAATTTTTCATAATTAGATAAAGACCGTGTGTGGTCATCGGAACGCTAATGATAGGTAATAGGTGACCATATGTAGGTGGCCGATTGGTTGTAACACGGCGAAAAGCCAGATGATTCGCTTTTTTTTGGGACACCCTGTGCATGTTAGGCAGCAAATGTGTACTGTAGGTGTTGAATTTTCCTTCCAGGTAAGGAACCTCAGGCGACCAGAAGCAAAAAACCTACGTACGTGCAAGGGGCAATTTCTTTATCACCTGCCGCCAAGAAGCTTCTCTACTTCCCCCCCTTGAAAAAAGTTTTTGCATTCTCAAGGTTGGATGGAGTCACCGGAATGTGTCCCTTATACCTATCCACATATTTACGTAACGTACGGCCATTTTGTACCTGTTGTTAGTGTGCCAATGGCTCTTCTATCTGTCTATGTGATCATCAACAAATCCCCAGCGATTATGAAAGATATTCGTGTTCATTTTTTGACGTCGCAGGTTGGAAAAACTATACCAAACGGCAGATGCCAATAAAATTCGAGGTATTCTCGATCATGTTTGAGTTTATTCTCTTTACTACCCTACCCGAATTCTGGTGCCCAGCCCTTGGGGGTCGTGTTTTAGGGCCCTGGGGCACGGTTTTGGGATGGGATGGGTTGGCCGCGTTTGTAAGTTATCATTCGCTTACCTTCGTATTTTATGCAGACATTGGCCGGTTTTATGACGACCCTTACGATGAGCGGCATCGTTCAGACGCTATTTTTCAAGCACCAACGTATTTTGGATAGTGGCAGTCGATTAAAGTGGGTTGAGTAGTGCAAGCCCTTTTCGAAGGTCGGTCCTGTACTTTTGAAAATTCCCGCCTCACTACTTGCCATATCATTCTAGACTGACGAAACGCAGTTGGATCGCCTTCATGGCGCTCGTTTATATAGCAACCGCAATATTCGTTTGTGGGGCAATTGGACGTCTGCCCGTCGTGGCTGGTTTTGACAGCCCGGCCATGCAAGCTCTCATCATAGTAAGTAAATTATAGTAAGACCTCCGACTTGCCCCTGTCAAGAAATACCCCTGTTTGGCAACCGTTCGTGGCGAGAGCTCCATCTATGCCGCCGATAGGACCGAGAACAAAATCGCACTTTCCTGCATAGTCCTTTTGACGGTGATCGCCGTCGTCTTTTCCTTGGTAGGCGTTATCACTTTAGAGGGTTTCCCGTGGGGTTTTACGACTGTCTGCCTATCTCTAACAAGATTCAGATAATTTTCCTGATCGTACATTCGTTCCTCGTCCTCAACGCTGAACAAAGCCATATGAGTGTAAGCACCAGGAAAATGCAAAAGCGCTACGTTGCAATACTTACCCTGCAGGTAGGCAAATTGTTGTGTCCTGTGCTGTGCAGAGTTCCGCATCAAATAAACGCTAGAAGTTTATTCGATACTACGGCAAGGTGACGGGTGTAGTTGAATATAGAATGTATCGGACGATAAAAGTGGGAGAAATTCTCAGAACCGGCTCACCTTAGCGTGGCAGCAGGGTTACGGTCATAGGGGCACGCTATAAGAGTAGGCAATAGACAACTAGACCAGTCTTTTTCACCATGACCCAAACAAAGCTTACCACGGCCGATCAAACAGGCCAAAAACGGCAATTTGCCGGGAGGGGCAAACGCGTCAATTGGAGCCGGGCGTAGCGCGCGTCAAAAGGTTTAAACTCTTATAACATTTCCAAACCGACTCAATATTGAAAAGCCATTATTAATTATTGCAGAGAAAAATTTTACGGTTCGAATGATACCAAAGACAGCAGGTTAGCCCTCCGAAATACCACTTTTCACAAAGTCCCCCACCAAAACCGCCTTCGTTAGCATACTTTCTAAATTCAGTTTTGTTAGTGCTTGGTATCATTATAATCGCCATGTTCCCTTCTACAAGACTGTAATTCGCGTTTTTTAAGATCGGCCGTATCTTTCAAGATATAAGCCTCCAAAGTTTTGGGCCCATACATTTTTGAGTTGATAGGAGCGCCGCGTCGCCTAGCCCTTAGACCGCCGCGATTTCGGGGCGTCCTACAGGCTTTGCAAATCGGCTCCATTATATTTTTCAGCTCATGATACCACTCGTAGCATTCGCGACCCCGTGGGGATATTATGCGATTATCGTATTTACCGACATTGACTATTATCAGTGTATTTCTGTTTTTTGATGTTTGAAAAATTGCTGTTCCAGGGATCAACAATATTTTAATCGGCGTATTTGCCACTCACGGCCTATGCCATTCGACAATTGTTATCCTGATCAATAAGCCGTACCGGGTGGCGGTATATAAAATGACGATCGGGTGAGATTCACATACCTTCTATAATAATTTTTTTAGAAAGTACCTCGAGATGAGGGGCAAGGCAAAGGTGATCAGCGTGCAAATACACAGCGTTGGTTCAGCGTCGGATTAAAACGTGTATCGCATTGGTTCTTGAAAATAAAGTATCCACAACATATACAGGGTGACCCAAAATAAGTGTATACAAACATAATGCCATATAAAAAAATTATAGCAGGCTTCAAAACTTTTCATAGAAACAACGAAATAATGATGTACCAAGGGTTTCGAAATAATGAGCCTTTTGTGATGCGCAGTCGCACCGGTGAAAACAGAACCCGAGGCTAGCATTCGATACTTTTGTTTTTAAAAAAGTCACCGACTCTGCCTGGAATAGACCAAACAAACGAACAAATGCGGACCAAGCCAAAGAATCCAGACATGCTGCAGCACAGCCATTACCGAAAGTTATTAGCGAGTTTGCGACGGAGATTGGGGAAATTCGATCCGCTGGGTAACTGGATGCATAATTAAATTCCAGGGACCGTATTTTGGTATTTTAGCACTCGGGATGGTTGCGTTCGGAGAATATTTAGCAATTCTTTTCATGATTAAGGGCAGCAGTTCGCTCCGCTAAAAATATAACTAATTTTATGAGCCAAAACGGAGGTGTCAAAGAGTTGCGGGCCACGGACCACATTCGGGTGTCGGTTTCTGGGGCCGTATTTCAGAGATTAGGGCCCACAGGGTAAAAATCGTTATAGGCCATATTGAGACTATTGTTTATCTTTACTGTTGTTGCTACGAAAAGTTTTGAAGCCTGCTACAAATATTTTTATATGGCATTATGTTTGTATACACTTATTTTGGGTCACCCTGTATGTACGTTCACTTCGAAGTTTCCGGTGAGTACCACGAGAAACACTGCCCTTTCTCATTGCCTGCTAGCTATTAATCGAAAAGCCTGGCCACCTGCTACTGAAAAAAACTCGGTCGTGGGGTATAGCGCGGGCAAAACCCCCTACTTCTTTCCGCCAAGACCCAGCCGACAAAAGAATCCGTGTTCTCGACTTCCTAAAATTGACTCGATGGGTACTACTTGTCATTGCACCCAATATACGTATCCTATCATATATGTTACATATGGTCACCTATTACCTATCATTAGCGTCCCGATGGCCACACTCGGTCTTTATCTAATTATGAAAAAGTCGCCCCCTATCATGAAGGAAATTCGGGTCCATTTGGTGACGTCGCAGGTCTAGGGCCCATGGTCTTGACTGTACGAGTACCAGATTCAGGTGTTCTCTATAGCTTTCGAGTTTATGCTCTTTACTACGCTCCCCGAATTCTGGTGCCCAGCTTTTGGTGGTCGAGTCCTAGGGCCCTGGGGTACAGTATTTGGGCTCGATGGCTTGGTCGCTTTCGTAGGTAGTTTCAGTAATGCGGCAGATGCCTATTCAGACGATGGCCGGTTTCATGACCGTTCTCACGATGTGCGCCATCATCCAAACGCTCTTTTTCAAACACCAAAAACTCCTGCCCGTTAACAGTAAATGGAGGTGGGCAAGTTTGCTGTTAAACATGACCCAGACCTGTTTTTAGGTTCTCCAAAACGGGTTGGATGATATACATCGCTGGTTTATACATTTCGATGGAGGCCCTCCTCTGCTGGGCAATCGGCCATATTCCACTGCAGGACGGTTTTGATGCACCGGCTATGCAGATTTTGGTCAAGGTATGCGATCTAGAAGCTGGCCACCGTTAATCCACCACAGAAATACCCTTGCTTGGCCTATCTTCGAGACGAGCCAGCAATTTACGCTGCGGACATGAGCGGGAATGAGGTCACCGTTTCTGCAATAATCCTGTTGTGTGTGATCGTTGTGATTGTGATCAAGGTAAGACAAGCTGGCCTGGGCAAAGATCATTCTAATAGGTTACGGTTCTGATCTCTCATTCCTATTTGGTGCTAAACGAGTCGCAAAGTCATATGAGCGCCAACACAAGGAAGATGCAGAAGCGATATCTCGGCACCCTTATCTTCCAGGTACTGGATGATCATCGTCATAGATACTATTACCCTAAAACCTACTTGTAAAATGGTCCGTGTAAATTTGGGTGTACCAATACAAATGCCCAAATAATGTGCGTAGGGTACTTCGGGGAAAAGTTTGTAGGCCAATATGATCCGTCATCAGGCTGCGCAATTTCTTCATTAACCACATCAGATTGTTGCAAATACGGACTAATTTCCATCAAAATTGCAAAAATACCATTTGCTAGCGGCGTTATCTGTAAGAAACGGGAGAGATTAAACACCTTATTAGGTCAACGGAATTCGGAGCTCCGTAAAATGAAATTTTTACGGATTACACGGGGAGGGCTATACACGAGGGGTTAAGTCATAGAACATATCACTGAAGAAAAAAGTAACCACGCAATTTTTTAGCTGCTAGTCCCGATCACAGTATTTGGGACCCCGTGGGGGTACTATGCCGCGATTATGTTTACCGACATCGACTACTACCAACGTAGGGTTTCCATCTCATGAAGTATCCCCTCCTTTAATCGTGCATCTTTAGAAATCAATAACATCCTGATCGGTTTATTTGCGTCTCATGGCTTATGCCATTCGCTAGCCGTCATCATGATTAATAAACCGTACCGCGTGGCTGCATATGACATGACCTTTGGGTATCGGTTTGCTCAAAACTTGATTTTTCTGCTTTTAGGGTCCTGTACAAGGCCAAGTCGAAGAGGACAAAAATACGGCAGGTTGCTTCCGCTGAAACGCGATCAGACACGCGGGATTTGAATTCGGGCCCGACTTAAAGAATCAAATTGTACTTATGTATAAAGTTTTACCCAAGAATTCAGGAAAAATAAGCATATGCACTGGCAAAACTTACAGTTCATCGAGAAATAAAGCAACGTTTTGAAAACTAACCGATCGATTAATCTCTGGCCTATGATGTAGGACCATCGACTGAGCTTCCACGTCAAACCGCCAATTATCAGAATGGTTTTTCTCGGCTTTCTGGCTTATTTCACCAAAAAATTTTACCTGTGCGCGAAAAACACCCGGCGGAATGAAGAATCTTCACGCGTCTCAAAAACCCCGAACTTTTGGTGAATCGCAAAATTTGAAGATGGTTGCCACGAACTTCAACCAGTGCATCCCTTACTCCTACCCTTTTATTTATGATCCCAACAACATTTTTTGCCCATTGATCAATCGGCAAGTTTCTTCTGGCTTGGTTCTTTATTACAATAATTCAAACGTTCAAACATTCCATCAGCGGCATTTTTATCCGAAAAACGTGGAATCAAATTTACGGCGTTCGCGTTCAGCCCTGATGACAAATGCCTGAAAGCACAGAAAAGAGGCACTCCTGGGCCTTCTGTTATTTTTGCCGTCTAGCCCAAAGTACCAGACTCAAAAGTATTAGACTCGACCGCTGAAATCTTCCGTTTTCACTTAACTACCGAACTAATCAATGGCCTTTCCACCTGCGTGTATGTAGTGGTCAAACGTCTTGGAGGTAATATTCGGCTAACTCGACGGAAGGGCGGTAATATGGAGTTACAAAGCCCTGGCCATTGTGTTCCGTATACGTACCCTTATATCTATTCCACATATGGTCATTTACTGCCCATCATTAGTGTGCCAATGGCAATACTTTCCTTATCCTATCCTATAAGCGAGAAAAGTATGTTTGTTTTCTGTTCAGCCGATTTCTCGGCCGCCAGGCCGAATTTCCGGCTGATTTTTATGATGTAGGTGGAGAAACACATTTGTCAGTGAACTTTTTTTTTGTTTCTCGAAATTCCTTCATTTAACGATTTTACAAGGAAAATAGTGAAAAATCCTTAACATCTTGGCCGAACAAAGGTTTGTTCAGAAGATATCTCGATTACCAGACCGAATCGGGCTCTAATTTTGGAGGGTAGATTGAGAACCGTATTCTCCAGATATATAATTTGCGTTTTGTCTGTTTTTGTAAATAAAGTTTTTATGAGCATTTTTCTAAAAAGTACTTAACAAAATCGGCCAAGAGCCTTGGTGTTCGGGCCATAACTCGAAGTCCAGATGGAATTTCGGTCTGTAATTTGGACCACATATGAATTCAATGGTGGGGATCATGCGCATCTTATTATCTTTACAAATTTTCAGCGGATTGAACTAAAAATGGAATTTTGTAAAGGTGACCAGAAGGCCTCCCGCCCGGGGCATTGGCTCGGCCCTCCCCAGAAGGGAAGAGGCCTTTCCCGCCCTCCTGTCCCCATGTACCTCTTGGTGTATGGGGTTAGCTCCCGGCTAACACGCGGAGGGACGTGGGTTCGGAACCTGGGCGAATTCGGCTTTTTGCTTTTTGGTAGTTTAGCAGCAAAACATCTTTTCTTATGCTCCGCTATGCGAGGTTTGAGGCTGACCCTCGATCTAGCGCCGCAGGCCGAAGAGGTCCTTGACCCAGGCTCTCGCGCCGCAGGCCAGGATGGGTCCTTGATCTAGGCTCTTGCGCCGCAGGCCAGATCCTCGAGAACAACCAGTAACTAGCGCCGCAGGCAAAAAGTTTCTAGCGCGAGGTTTAGGCCTTGCTCTGACTCTAGCGCCGCAGGCCAAAGAAAGGGTCCTTGATCCAGGCTCTCGCGCCGCAGGCCAAAGAATGGTTTCTTGACCAGTACTTGCGCCGCAGGCTGGGGAAAAGGAAGGTGTTCAGATTCATGGTTCCTGGACGGGGTCCAGTGGAAAAGGGCCGCGAAGCGGTCTTTTTCCACTGGTATTTGATAATGATGAAATCCCCACCTATAATGAAAGAGATCGGGGTCCATTTAATGACTTCTCAGGTTTGCGTGTTTTTTTGTAAATTCGAACTGATAAGATTCTTCAGATATTTTCTCTGATATTCGAGTGCATGTTGTTCACAGCTTTGCCCTGAGTTGTGTTGCCCGGCTTTTGGAGGTCGTGTTTAGGGCCTTGGGGTACAGTGTTCGGATTCAGTGGACTGGCTGCTTTTATAAGACGTAGTCGTTTTGCTATGAGATTAATTTGAAGACAACCAACGGTTTTCTCACCGTTCTTACTATGGCCGCCATCGTCCAGACTTTGTTTTTAAACACCAGAAGATGTTGCCCCCGGGTAGCAGATGGAGGTCATTATCATTTGAAGCTTGTATTTTTAGAGTGCTTGGTTTCTATTGAAGATCAATAACTAATTTCATATTTCAAAACTTTTTAGCTTGTCGAAACGGAGCTGGGTTACCTATATGGCATTTTTATACATCGTAAGCGAACTGGTGGTCTGTTGGGCGATTTGGCAGCTACCACTCAAGGACGGTTTCGACACCCTGGAGATGAAACTTCTTATCAAAGTGGTTAACGCGGAAACCTTAGATACCCTGACATTCTTAGAAATATCCATGTCTCACAGTTCTTCATGGTGAGACCTCAATTTATGCTGTGGACATGACCGGAAATCAAGTGTCAATTACTTGTATTATGCTTCTAACTGCGATGATTGCAATCGGCGGTCAGGTCAGGGTTGGCTTAGGTTTGGGCTTAGCTTAGGCTTCAGCTAGGTTTGGGCTTATACTAACGTAAATAGCTTTTTCAGGTGGTAGCTCTGATCGTCCATTCGGTATTCGTCCTTAATGAAGTGCACAACGTTGTCAGCACCAACACAAGGAAGATGCAAAAGCGCTATTTCTTGGCATTAACGCTCCAGGTAGAGCTTGTATACAACATTTTTCTTGCTTATTTATGATAATTAGCGCTATATTTCAGCTCCTAATCCCCGGCGTAGCTTTTGGTACCCCGTGGGGCTGTTACAAGGTGATCTGTACCATCGACATGGATTATAATCAAAGTATTTGGAAGAAAATTGATGATTCCATAATTTCTAGGTATCAATAACACCCTGATGTGTATATTCGCGTCCCATGGATTATGCCACTCGCTAGCCGTAATTCTGATTAACCAGCCTTACCGGGCGGCGGTTTACCAAATGACTCGCGGGTAGCATTTTCAAAGAACTCGTAACTTATATTTTTGCTTTTTCTTTACTTCGCTATTTAGAAAATACCGAGATATCAGCAGCTCACAGAAAAAGATTATTACTATTCCGAAGCCGGGTATCCAACCGGAAACTGATCGCAGCTAGAATCACGGAATTGAAGCATACTTCCGCTATGAACCTTCAACAATGAAACGATGCCTCACGCGAAAACGTGCATTTTAATGGTCTCGTTTTTAGATAAATACTGGGTTTCAATCACGTAAGTACAATCGAGCACATTTCGCCCCCTGGGACCGTTCGGATGAGCAAGAAAATTGGTAGCTTGTGACCAAGCTTCCGGGCCCTGTCAGAGAACCAACGCTTACTGTAGTTAAAATTCTGAAAAAATGTATTATCTGTATGTCTGTCTTCAACTTTGTGGTAAAATAACTTAATCCCGGGCTTGTAACCATAGGAGTCGTGGGGAGCTCTTTTATCGCTCAAAAACGCAAAACTTGGTCTCCGGCTACTTCCACTAACCGCTGGTCACCCAAAGCTCCAAGTTGAAAATATTTTGAAAATTATTTCTGATGATCGTTCAAATCGCGGATTCCGTAGTTCGTCCCTCCCGCCCGCTACCGTAGTGTGGATCAGTCCCAAAAAATCGAATAACAAGATTATTTGCGCTGATCGGAATTCCCAAGCTCCCCAAGGAACTCTCGCGAACAAGGAATTGATGCGAATCCGACTCGGATGCCAACACTGTCTTTTAAAGTCACTTACTAACAGTAATTGAATATATGAACATTGAATAGCCCTTACGTGGTTTTATTATTCCTACGACCCTGAAATTTGCTGCAAATGGTGGGAATGTTCCCCAGACGTAGGGAATCGTGTTCTGGATTTGGTTTCTTGGGATTGGCCACCGAATTTTTGGAACGCTGAGCCATGTGCTCTATTAAGTTCAGCATATCTCCTATCGGGGATGGGGATGGGGGGGGGGAAGCTCGCTTTATAAACGCCGTGGCTCCCCATGAAATATGGCTTGGGATTCCGATCAGTTTCCCTCTTTTCTGAGCATGATCTCGTCTGATATATCCTTGTCTTCACCTCTATCTCTCTCTCTCTCTCTCTCTCTCTCTCTCTCTCTTTCTCTCATTCTCTCTCTCTCATTCTCTCTCTCTCTCCCTCTGTTTCTTGCTCTCGAATCTGGAATCTCGAAAATTGTTTTATGACTTAAGTGAAACTTTCTCGCTCTCGCCTACAGAGTCGCATATTCACCGTCGCTCTCTATGTCTCTCTGTCTGTCTGTCTGCGTGTCTGCCTCTCTCGGAATCGGGACCCAGAATACGGTAGAGCCTCCCGCGCTTTAAAAATTCAGAGAGTTCTTGGAAAATACGATTTTGCAAATTATCAACCAGACCAAAACCCAGAGCTGCCCAAGTTGAATTTTCCAAGGGTTATTTCTGTACGCCTAAAAGTATTCTTTTCCTGCAAACCCTGCATTAATCATGTGAGAGTTCCCACCAGAGCCAAAGAGCCTGTTTGCTTTGGCAGTTTGTTCTCGGTGCATGAAAACGGTCAAAAATTAGTCTTTTGTAGGTCCCAGGGTTCACACCGTTTTCCCAAAAAAATTCTCGCATTAGCAGACGGTTTTTGGTTCGCTCCTTTCCAGACTGACCGGACAGCTTGGAAATCTTAGGAATTCGCATAGATACCGTAATCAAGCGTCGTGCCAATTGCACGATATTTGGGCCCAGACAGCTAGTCACGATTTTTCTTTTATTTACATGCCCGTTTCCGGGTAAGAGCCCCCGTTGTCTGTACCAATTCTATCCTGCCTGACTTCGTTTTTCAAAGCTGCTCAAGCGTGTGCGATTGAATTAGACCGGAAATGCGCTCGCACTTTGACACAGAACGCGTAGCCAAGCGTAGTCTTGGGATTCGGACTTGATAAATAGACCGGGTGTGAAAGCCTTAACCTTCAGCTGAAATTTTACTTTAACCGATGCACTATATGCAGTATGTTTACCCCGCTAAGCTCTAGCTCCTTTCCCCTTCGAGTTGAATTCACGACCTGACACACACACACTGACGCCTCAAGAAAATTATTATAGTTGATTATTTTGGGTTGTAATTAAGATTCTTAGTTAACAATTGCTGCTCTAGCGAATGGCGCGGCCACAATCCCGATAGAGCAACAGAAATGTCGAAAAATTTTCGGAATTACCAGCTGGGGGTAAGGTAATAATGGTTAGCTATTTTGTGGTTCCTCTCAGGTGGATCTAAAAGTGGAAAAATTGTAATTTTAACTCAAGGATTGGCTAGAAAGAGCAACTGGTCAGTTTGGGATAGTGATGTTACGCATACCAAATTATGCAAATTATGATGCAAAGTACAAAATAACCAATTTTTTGTGCTTTGCATCCAAATTTGCGTGTGATCCCGACGTCGCGTCGGAATGCGTAACATCGCTTGGGACAAAAAGGACATTTTGCTTTCCTTTGTTCTGCATGAATTTTTGCAATTTTTGCTCAAACTGCTTTGAGTACTTGATATTTCTTATGAAACGACAGCAGGATCCCCAAATAGGTGTCTTGGGTTTTGCAATGTCCTGACAATGGTCCATTATGTGGGCGTGGGGAATCAGGCTCATTCAGCGAGCAAAACCGGTCCCAAATTTAGTGTAGCATTGTTTCAAGGTGAATCCGGGCTTATTTAAG
Source organism: Mesorhabditis spiculigera (assembly GCA_958295435.1). Classification (NCBI taxonomy): domain Eukaryota; kingdom Metazoa; phylum Nematoda; class Chromadorea; order Rhabditida; family Rhabditidae; genus Mesorhabditis; species Mesorhabditis spiculigera. Next base: position 3,554 of record CATQJA010002610.1, on the reverse strand, counting down.
GCAATTTTCTATGCACCCGACGTTCCTCTACAGCAATTCTAGCTTCTTTCAGATGTTCTGCAACCGCGACTCGCACATGTACGGCGGGGCCCTGCTGTCCGTCGTTGGGGTCAGCACGAATATGTTCTTGCTCTTTGTGATCTTCACGTCCTACTCGATGGAAACCCGGGGAACACGAACGATGCTGACCATTATTTCGCTCTACAATATCTATTTCTCCATCGTCATCAAGACGGTCAACCCGGTATGTTGCTATTCGAAAGCGTAGGAAGAAGAGGTTTAGGATAGGGCATAAAGGGTGTGAGGACGGGAGAAAGAGAAGGAGAGCGGGGGAGAGGGAGAGGGCGAGAGAGTGATAGACCGAGAAAGAGAAAGAGAGAGAGAGAGAGAGAGAGAGAGAGAGAGAGAGAAAGAGGGAGAAATCATCCATCTATTTCAGGTCTACATCTTTGATGAACGCGGGTTTATCCTCATGTCTCGCACCTTCGTAGACCTATATGCTGCGGCTAAAGTCGGACTTGCAATCTTTGTGAATGGCTTTGGACAATCCTTATCTCTATTAATGATCCATTGCTTCTATCGCTATGTAAAAATCACTGGGTAACTTATGGCTTTCTCCACGTTACAATTCTTTTAGCAAATTCAAAGCGGCCATCGAGACAAAGAAAGGAATTTTTTGCATCGTCATTTGCCACATTTTCAATCCGTTCGTGGTTGAGGCCATGGTATATCTCACCATGCAGGTTTGTTACAGGCGAGCTAGCGAAAACCGTTTCAGAATCGAACAATTTTGATAACTTTTTCCTTTAGCCCTCCGAACTCCGAACCCAATTCTCCTACGTCGAGACGAAAAACCTGCTGAACCTGTCGCTGACCTCTGATGTTTACTATTACGGCGCGGTGTATTCGGTATGGTATTTGGACTTGGACTCAATTAAAATCTGTTTTTGCAGTTCCCGGGTCCGCAGGGAGTCGAGCAGTACAACTGGAAGATGATTTTGGGCACGGTGGTCGTTCTGGGGATACTGTCGATGCTCTACAGTACAACGTGCATTATTGGAATCAAATTGTGAGCCACGGAATTATCTAAAAACGTACAAAACGCCAAAAAATATTCTTAGTTTATTTTGATAAAGGGTTTTCTCAAAAGCTTTAAACTCTGCTCAAAAGCCTGAATAAAAACTAATAAAAGATCGAGTTTGTAGAATTCAAAACAATACAGTAGTAGGTTTTTGAGCCTGAGCCAAGTTAGACATTTCTTCCTCAAAAATATTCGAAAATATTCGTGGGAACTGTCTACGATAACCATACTCGCGTCGAAACTAGCACACCCCGAAAAAAGGCGCGTAGAAAAACAAATAATCAATTCAAGTTCTGAGGGGATAGATGGGAGTTTTGCCAGACCTAGGGATCGGTAAGTTCGCTAGTAATGCGTACAGGGTGCGTCAAAAAAAAAGAGTGAAGTTTGCACCAAAATATCTCGCTTATAGGAGAGAATCGAAGGTACGTTACCATGCCAGAATGCTTAAATATGCTGGGTATGAAGATTTAACACAACTTGATTTTTTCGATTTTTGGCGACGTATCAATACAAATGACACCCGAAAAATGTGCGTTCCGGCAAAACTTCGTTTGCATTTTTTACGATTGCTGGTGGTCGAACACTTGCAATTTTTACAGTGTAGGTACCTAAGGACTGCCCCTACGCACATCCGGAATTTTGAAATTTTCGAAGGTCTGGTTGACAAGTTATAGCATGCTCGAATTTAATATGAAGAAATTTCGTAAATTTCGAATATTACAAAAACCTATGGCAGAAACCTTAAAATAAGCTTTTTTAGCATGTCTATGGGCTCGATACATTCGCACAAAAACATCAAAGAATTTTTTCAGATCCACGAATTTTTGAGTTTTTTGACGACCCCCTGGTCATGGATTTTTTCGAGGTGACGAAACCGAACTTTGAAAAAATATTCCTAAAGTTCCGAACAGAACCTAGGTGTTTTCTTTGCTTGTTTGTATAGGACTGGGGTCCTTCTATCATGTAAACAATTTCTAGATACCGTACCCCTTTGGAAAGATGCCTTTTAGCGCCTCCAAAACGGTTGGTTCGTGCTATTTCGCAGACCTTCGTGCCAGTCTATAAAATCCATTTGCGCGGCTCGAATTATTGTCATAATTTTATTTAATACTACTTAATGGGCGCGTTCTAAAATTATATTTACAAATTTATTGGGCCATCCGATCTCTCAAAAGAAATTCATGAAGAGTCCAAATATACCCGAACCCGACGCGACGTAAAAAAAATCTCGAGGCGTGAGTAGCCACCACACGTCTAGCATAAACTAAGCTTCAGGAGTCAACTAGAACCCATGCAAATACAAAATCTTTTCTTGGCAAACGAATTTAGAAGAGCGCCCCAAAGTCGACTTTCCAAAAAACCTTATTTTCGGTTTTTAAATCAAAAGCAACCATTAACTTCAGCCAGATCATTCCAGAATTCTATTGGCATGCACAGTTCGATACGTGCTTTAATTGTATCCGCCAAACCCCGCTGCCTTTTCATTTTCAAAAATTCGATTTTCGAGCCAGGGCGTCGGGTCCAAAATCGGGGCCCGTGGGGGGTTTTCCTCTTTCCCTTATAACTTTGTCATTTGCCACAGGAATCAAGTAATTTTTTGTAGATGCTCTTACATTCACCCAGTGAACAGTCTAGAATAGAAAAATTGGTATTTTATGGAATTTTGTCTTGGCATGCTAAAACGCGCTCCAGGCGGGTTACGGTAGAAAACAGAAAATCGTCGTTTTCTCGTTCTTTTCACCATAGAAACGTTTCGATCTGTCAGGAAAACAAAGAATAGTAGTTTTCAGTCCGATGCATCAAAATATTTAGAAATTTCCGTGGCTAAATTCAAAAATAAGTTTTTTGCATATTTTGGGAAGATATATGGCTAGAACTTCGCGACCTTCGGCCCATAGGTGACCCTTACTGATGTTTACCAATGATAAAATTTTAAGCGAAATGGCAGCTTACAATAAAAAGAAAAACGCGAAAAACAAAAACTACAGCATCCCTCTGGGGCACGTTTTAGCAAGCAATATTAAAATACCGTAGAATCAGGTAAAATTTGGTGTTGTGCTAAAGATTATCATTCGGAGACACCATTTGCAAAAGATCATCCATGGGCAGCGTATTTGAAGAGAGTTGCGAATCAAAAAGTAAAAATAAGCAAAATAGGGAAATTTGTTTTGCCTCTCAAAAAGAACTAAACCTTCAAAAATTCTAAGACTTTGCTATTATTTTTCTACAAATGTCAACTATTTATAGGCCAAAAATCCAGAATTTTCCCACCACCCAATCAAGAACGCACAATTTTCGGTCGTAACCAGCGTCAATAGTACGGTTGCGTACTCAAAAAATCGAAAAAATCAAGTTGTGTTAAATCTTCATACCCAGCATATTTAAGCATTCTGGCATGGTAACGTACCTTCGATTCTCTACTATAAGCGAGATATTTTGGTGCAAACTTCACTCTTTTTTGACGCACCCTGTA